>JABMIG010000117.1:231488-249571 GCA_013187285.1 Cyclotella cryptica | reverse complement strand
TTTTGGTGGCAATTTATAACTTATAAACTGGTAAATCCAGTGACCATTTTGCAGAAAGTGACCAAAAGTGACCAAAAATATCTCAAACCTTGATTGGACTGGGGTAAGTATAAATTTCTTGCTTATTACTTTCATGTTTCTTGTTTTCCAACATGTATTCTCCAGAATTCGGTGTCATCGCTGTCATTTTTGTGATGACGCTGACGCTTCTTCTTAACACACTTGAGTTTCTTGCTGATTTTGCAAGTTTATCAATTTTTGCGGAAATTTGTCCATAGGCACTACCATTGTGATGAAAAGCCGCATGGCCACATGACGGTCCACAATGATGTGTTCCAGCAAAGTCCTTTTCTGGAGTACTGTCCTTCTCATTCTTGCAGCACTCCTGCGTATTATGGGTCGTGTGCACATCCCATGTTTTTTTGCATAGCAAGCAGATGAGTTGCTGGACTTTGCTGAGGTCTTATGCCCTTCACAATCCTTGTCTGTTGGGTAGGCCTTTGCAATTCATTTGAGTGCTTCCAAGAGTTTCCAAACACTTTGAGGTACTGATGCATGACTGAGTTTGTCCTGGTTTTGCCAGAAGACCATTCAAAGAATATGACTCACTAGGTCTGCGCCATCAAAAGGCTTCACCAGATTGGAGTAGTGAAAAGAGGGCAATAGATCCAAGTAGCCATTCAGATACTGAAGCATGCTGATGAATTGGCGAATAGGGACCCTGTTGGGCTTCTTCAATCCATTACTGATATAAAAGCACTGAGTCTCTGCGACATCATTATGGAACACTGTCAATAGATGGGAGTTGACGCAATCCATGAATGACCCCCAGGACAGCTTGTGCTGCCACAACAACCTAGCAAACCATGATAATATGTAATTGAAAATTGGTTTTGGCCCCCTCCGTCACTATTGTAAATAATCCACTGCCATCTTTGCCTCCCTTTGTGCCAGACCGCTAATGACAGGGGCGGCACTACTGTTCAAACCAGGTGAGTAGCTTTGTTTTGTGGCCTGTTTTTTTTTTCAGGCCACAATCATTTCATTGAAAAAACTACTGTGGCTAACTTTATTTTATCCCCCTCCCTCATTTTTGCAGATAAATCATCATCATCTCCACCACCCTCTGTGTCAGACTATTAATGACAAAGGGAGACTGTCACCATTCAAATTGGATGAGTAGTTCTGTTTTTGGTGTGGTATTTCTAGGTCACAAACTATTCGATTGAAAAAATGACCATTGTTAACAGTGGTTTATCACTACTCCCTCGATTTCACAGATAATCCACAGCCATCTTCACCTTCTTTCATGTCAGACTCCCAATGAGGTCAATAATCGGATGCCAACGATTATGGGGGAGGCAATCAACAGGTGCAGGATGACGACAATGATAGTGAGGAGGAGGGTGATAACGATGTTTGTTTTTTCATTTGTTCAGTGGTAGTGATTCTATTAAGATTGATAACTGTCTGTTGTTATTAATTTACACTTTTACTCAATGTTTTTAAGTACTGGATTACTTTTCTGGTAATTATAGTCAGTAACGGTCAGTTATGTCTAAAAAAACACAATGAGCATTCTATTTGCTCAGTTGGGGTAGAACTGTACTACATCCATTACTGTGGAATGGCATATTTCCTGCAAGTCTGGTATATAGATCAACTTCACAGGATGATATAATGTTGTACAGGATACTGAATTAAAATGGGTGCCCACCGTCCTTCAACTCAATCCACACCTCACTTCTTCGTTTCCCCATGCTATGAACTGCATCATATTGGGCAAAAACTACATACTCGCTGCTCTCTTCCGTTGGGACTAGTCCATCTCGCTTCAACAACTCTCGTAGCTCACGATCAGAATTTCTTACCACTGGGCCCATAGCTGCATCCTCAAAACTACGAACTGCAATCACACTCTCGGACCGCGTCGACAGAGAAATAGACTTCCATTGTCCTTCTCCGGCCTTTTCAACAGCTAGAGCGGGCGGAGATGGAGCAGCACTGCCTTGCCCAGGAAGAGTAAATTCGAGTGGCCACATCATGACCTTATCTTTCCCATCATTGTCATCATTCCAAACTTTCATAATGGAGGGGGCTAACGGATTCATTCCCTTTGCGAATGCTCCCAAACTACCAAAACCGTAATCCCGCCGCTGGTACGGTGTCAGGATACCTACAAAACCGGGATATCTTCGTAGTTCGTATCCATTTCCACGTCTCAAAAGAAGATAAGGCAGTTCAGGCGCAGCAGCCACAGCTCTAAAGCCTTCTGGTTTTAGTTGAGAAAGAAAGTCATTGATTGCTACTGACTTCGGTACCTTTTGATATTGCTCCTGGGGCATTAACGATGAAGTCATAGGTTTGATATTGATGGAGTCCCAATAATCAGTTTGTGCAACAATTGATACTCCTGTCAACAAATAAAATATCGAGTTTTTCACAATCAATCCACGATACACCCACTTTCGAAATATTCAAGAATCATCTTACCTTGCTTCCCACCAGGTTGAACTGTATAAACAGATATGCCCGAAAATACAGCTTCGGGTTTCCAAGGGAGAACTTTTGCAGTGACTCTCAACGTCCACCTCGTCACAATATCGGATATTTCGACTTGCCCATTGATACCCTCCACTACCTCGCCCCCCGTCACAGAGTGCAAATTGATTCCCGCCCCGTCAAACAACATTTTTCCCATCAAAGTTCTTCCTGCCAGCATGTCGACATTGTTACGATACGAGTTGACACCGGAGAGTGAAGTCATTGGATCGTCGAATGTAACGTCTTCCGCATACCAAGCATCAACCATTGGGTTGAAGAATGAAATGTATTCTTGTTCAAGGACGCGCTTCAGTTTCGAGATTTTTTCGGATATCTGCTGATTGCTGGCACCGACGCTATCGTTTGCAACAGAAACCCCTGTTGACGACATGAGTTTCGTAGGTGTGTTCAAGTGCGACGACTGGTACACCTTGGGCAATGGTGCAAGACGCTTTGCGGGAGAGAATGAAGTCGCCCCATTTTGGATTGATGCCAGTGCGAGGAGCAGTCGTGGCATAGACCTTGCTGTTGCTTTCATAGTCGTTCGCGATTCGTCGAAAAAGTATCAGCTGTTATGGGAGACTTCGAATGTTTTGTGAACATGACAAGAAGTGTACCATAGTGACCGGATAATAATCTTGTGTCGTCCCCAGACGCAAAAACTGTGAGTCACCACAGGCAGCCACAGAGTCACCCTGTTGTCCTCTCTTTGTCCGTCGATATCATGTCTAAGTTAATTCCGTGGACATCCTTCTCATAGCCTTATTTTGTTTAAGACTAAAATTATTGTCCAAGTTTGAGTCATCACGTATCTCTGTTTGACAAAGAAAGGTAAGATCTTTCGTAAAAGTGTGTAGTAAACAAGATAGATAATAATTCTTCGACCATTTAGTTCAGAAGCCCCTGGACCATTCAATAATAAATGAGCATTCCATGTCACATAAGGTTCACATCACATCCCTTATACAATAGCACTGCACTGTCAGTGCACTGCCCCCCCCATCCATTGCCGTACTTCGTTGAACACTAGTGTGTAATCGATACAGCATAAATAATCAGTTCGCAATTCTATCATTGCACAACCAACATTCACGATATCTGATGTCCCGTCAAATAAACCAACCGGTCAACCAAGTCCGTCTCACCAACGTAGCCGTGGTCCGTCTTTCCCGCGGTGGCAACCGTTTCGAAGTCGCTTGCTACCGCAACAAAATTGTGAACTATCGACAGGGCACCGAGACCGATCTCTCGGAAGTCCTACAAACCACAACAGTTTTCACAAACGTATCAAAGGGCCAATTTGCCAAGTCTTCTTTACTCCAAGAATGCTTCGGGACCGCAGACGAAGAAGAGGTCTGTCGATTCATTTTGGAGAAGGGCGAAGTTCAGATAAGTGACCAAGAACGGGCTGTGCAGTTAGAGTCAACCTTGCGAGAGGTGGCGAGTATGGTTTCGGAAAAGTGCATAAATCCATCCAACCGGCGACCGTACACTATGGCGCAGGTCAGAGATGCCATGAAGAGTGCAGGCTTTATGGTTCATCCAACCAGGAATGTAAAGCAGCAGTTTCTGGATTGTGTGAGACTACTTCAAGACAGAAAGGTTCTTAATATCGAGAGAGCCAAAATGCTATTGGCTGTTGTTCTCCTGCCCTCTGAGGGAAATGATAACTTTGCTGAAAGACGGCGAATCGCAGTTAGTTTACTGATGGAAGCAGGAGTTGCTGATGCTAACATCAAACATCCTGTCGAAGAAAGCGACCCTCGAGTCGTGTTTGAGGCCGATCCCTCTCTGTATAGACAGATAGAAATAATTACCAAGGATTCTACTATTCGTGCGCGTCTGGAAATCATTCAACAATGTGTTACGGACGAAGGCGACGTGCCATTGGGGTCAGAGTTGGAATGTAGAGCGCATGAGCAGCTACATCAACAGAAACAGTCGGAAAAATCGCAAGGCGCAGTCTCTTTGAATGACGTGGACTCTTCTCTATCCAGGCAGCTCCAATCAAATCTTATTGTATCAGAGAAGGCCTCAATCCCAATAGAAGAAACGAACGCTATAGGAACTATCGCCAACTCCCGCAAGGCACAGAAGGCGGCCCAAAAGAAGAGCAAAAAAGCTAAACGACGAGAAAAGGAAGAGCAAGTCGAACGTGACGAAAGAATTGCAGCAGAAAAGGAGCGACAGCGAGCGCGAGCCGATAGATTGGGTATTGCAGAAGATACGGATGGAAGAGAGCAAACAAAAGAGAAGTCTGATTCTTTTCGTGGTCCAAACAGTGACACGAAGCCATGCAATACGTGCGGTGGGAATTTCACTCCTGGAGAGTACCGGGCTCATTTCCGCTCCGATTGGCATAGATACAACGTCAAGCTCAAAATGAAGGGTGTGCGACCAGTTTCGGAAAAAGAATTTTTGCTTTGTGATTCGGACGCGTTCTTTGAGTGAGAAAAAGCGGAACCGAGACACAGCAAGCATCGTAGAGATCTTTGATATCGAGACCCTTACATCATGTCTACTATGATATCATCATTACAAACTAACTTAAGTCAAAAATTTTCCCTCGTCGTCGTTTTCTTTTGTCAAAAATGAACACTAAACTTACAACCGCTCTTTCCTTTAGGCCACCTTTTTCTCAGGAATGGCATGTCCAGATTCTGCAAGCACTGCATCCAACGCTGCCTGGAGCGTGCCGACGCACTTGGGAATGTCTCCCATCTTGTCCAGTCCAAACAAACCTAAACGAAATGTCTTCAGACCATCCGGTTCGTCGATTCTCCATCTGTTGATCAATGGGGCAAGCAAGGCGAAATGATGTGAACACGAGACATACTTCACGATGTCGAAGTACAAAACAACCAGAAAACAACCAGCATCACATAGTGATTACTCACGGCACACCCATAGCAATCTGCAACCCATGGTCTTTAAATTTATTCATCATGGCAGGATTATCTTGACCGATAGGGCTTGAATTGAAGGGCAAGTGGCGTGAGAAAAACAAGAAGTATAAAATGTGACATCAGAAACTGAACGCGATACGACTCTCTCACCTGTAATAGACCAATACACCAGGAGCTTGGAATCCTGCATGATGTCGAAAAGTGCTATTATCAGGTCATTTCTTGCAAGGAATGAGAAAACTTTCAGGCGCGATACTGACCTGGTGCTGCCACAGATGTCAACCCTCTCGAATCCAATAGATCTCTCGCTTCTGCGCCAAGCTTTGATTGAGCTTGCTTCAACTCCGGTAAACCAAATTTCAGTGTTTCGACACTGATCTCATGGAAGTCGCGCAACCCATCGGTAGGCATGGTGGTATGGTATCCGAAACCTCCTTTTTCGTATGTATCCATTATGGCACACCTACGAATCAGAGAAATGCGTAAGAACACAAAAACAGATATCAGCGTGGTGATAAAATGCAAACGGACAGGCCCGCCGCGAAGATAGACAGCACATGTGATTCACCATTTCTTGAGGCTCAAGGAAAACGACGTCTCTTGAGTTTCTGTCATTCTTTCAACAGCTCTCTCGGAGAGCATAACCAAAGCGGCACATGCAGGTCCTGTCCATCCTAATTCGCCGAAATGCACACGCGTTAGAGACATTCAGCTTAAAAATCACTGTTCTAGCGCTTTGATATCACTGTGATAGCACATATGGCTCACTCACCCTTTTGGGGGGCCGAAATAATTGCGTCAACTCCAAGATCTTTCATATCTGCCCAAATTGCCCCAGATGCAATACAGTCAAGGACAAATAGCCCACCAACATCATGCACAGCCTTGGCCGCCCTCCGGATGTATTCATCTGGCAACATCATTCCAGTTGAAGTCTCAACATGAGGAGCAAATAAAACAGCAGGGCGTTCCTCCAATACTTTCTCAACCACACCATCGATTGGATAGGGAGCATATTGCATGTGAGGACAGTTCGGATCTTCAGGTTCAACTGGCTGCGCTTTAAGGACTGTATGAGATTTAGGGATAGAACGTCCTGGCCCTCCCATATCGAAAATCTCCGTCCAACGAAAAGAGAACCAACCATTGCGAATGACCATTACGTGCTGATCGTTCGCAAACTGACGTGCAACAGCCTCCATACCAAATGTTCCAGATCTGCGGGGTTTCAGGATAGAGACGTCTCTTGTTAAGGACTGAAAACTGTAATTCGCATTAACATGCGTTCAATAGAAAATATGCTTACCCTGGCATGATTGCAACCTTATCCGCATTGTATGTAGTTTTCAACAGTAAGTTGAGATCCCTCATGATCTGCTGAAATGGCTTGCTCATCAAGTTCAGCGCGCGATTCGTGAAAATCACAGAATACTCCTGAAATTCGCCCATGTCACCCTTCTTCACGGCGTTGTAGTGAAGTGCATTTTTTTCGGAAGGCGCCTCCGACGACAGGAAACGATGAGTTAACGCAGCGACAGGACTGGTAAGAATGGTATGGCCCTTGTCATACAAACGAACGGTAGACGAAACGGTCCCCCTGTTGGAGTGAGAAAAAAACTTCCGCACGAGAGATGCTCTAAAACTTAACGACATGGCTGGTTGGATTCGCAATCTAAGGAGACCTTTCACTCGTGTCTATGCTGGACAACAACTATGTGGACGGAATGATGATTTGCGATCTAAGTCTACGCTTCAAGCTTGGAGCGAATATTGGGGAAAGGCTCGTTTAATAATGTTATTGTGTTGCTTCGGTGACTAGCCCTGAAGTCTAAATATCGTACAATACTCTATCATACGTCATGAAGTGTTTTGTCAAAGGTCTATCAAGAAAACAGAAAACCAAGATCTCGTGACGTGGTGATGAAAGAAACGGATTACGCAGGGAACAAGGTTCATTGGAGCTACATGGTGTATTGTATCGTAGTTGTACAACAAGATCCGAGGGATCAAGAAGAATTTTTTGGCCGACGTCAGCAATTTGAATTGATGACGTCAAGTAAGTGTATTTATTGCGGACATAATATTATTATTATTATATCTCAATACTTTTGAAAAGGGTGACTTTTTGTCACCCTTTATGTAGAATCTGTACCACAGCGTACGTGTTCTCAAAAGGGTGACAAAAAGTCACCCTTTTTGGACGAATCCTATGTAGCGACGAGCTCTTTCCACCCCCGGAAAAAGTGATATCTCTGTGCAAGGTAGTACGGTGTGTGCAATCAAATTAATTCCAATCTCACTTTGGATACTTACAGATACGTAAGCACGATACAGACAATGGAAGCAATTACAAAAGGGTGACAAATAGTCACACTTTGAAATTTCGAATTAGCAGCGGTGAGGGGGCTGACTTTTCGTCACCCTTTAAAAGTATTGGGCTATGATTATATCTGAATCGAGCGCTAACCTCACCGTATAACCCGGATTATAAGTGCCCCAGGTGTATATGTTAGGCCAAAATCCAGGGAAAGTGCGATTCCCAGGGAATTGCAAAAACGTCAGTTCAACCGACTGCAATATCCAGGGAATCGTTTTTTCACTGGATCTTGCATTCTGGAGCCATCTGGTGCCATTGCAATCCCTAAGGAATAGCCGAATTTTTGGGGGTTCTGTAGAAATCGGATGTATTGACATTTTCTTCAGTGAGAGAAAGGATACCCGCACATTTAGGTCCCAGATTGGAATGAATTCCGATCTGTCTCAATGTGTCAACTGGATTGCACCCATTAACTCCAATTCCCAGGGAATTGTAATCGAACACCTTCCCTGAACAGCATACCAATTCCCTAGGAATCACAAAGACCGTCTGCCGCGCGTTGTGATTCTTTGAGAATTGATATCGATCCCATTCTTTAGACAAAGCGCAAATCTCAGGGAATTGTAATCGTATTTTAATTATATTCCTACTTGCAAGGTCCCCGATTTCAGCCTCTTTCTTGTATCAACGGATCATCCTCACATACAAAGAACCGGACGAGCCATCAACTCCTACCACAGGTATGCAAAATGATAGGAAAGTACAAGTAGGAATACACTCCCACTACTCGCTTATAGATACCATTTATTTAGTGGGTGCCATGTTTGAACCTGTGGGCGAAGTGCTAATTCAAAAATTCAGTCGTGCATTACATGGCTTCAAAAGTTGAAGCCGTCTGTTTAGACGGCTTCGAAATCTGAAGCCGTCTGAACAGACGGCTTCAGATTTTGACACTGTCTGTTCAGACGGCTTCAACTTTTGAAGCCGTGTGAAATATCTATCACCCATAAAGGTAAATTCTACATGTAGTACTTACAGTTTACATATTCTATGGTACGTATGAACAGTGACAGTAGGTATTTCCATCTACTAATCTCGACTAATAATAATACCTAGTATAATAAGGTCGTTCCGGCAAAAGACGTATTCGCACAGTTGTCCGATGAGGATGCGTGAACAGGCATGCAAGAAAGTCGGTGGAGGGGGGGGGGAGGAGGATGGATTGGGTGGGCCGGTGAGTTTGGTGACGGGAGTGGTGGAGGAGACGTCGGTGGGCAGGCGGCCCGTAGTAGCCTCCTCACTTCTCGCAGAGGAGATGAATTTCATAGAGTTGTACGGCTGGAATAGGCTGGAATGTTTTCTAGGTCCAGGGTGCAAAAGAATGAGTACCTTTGTGAGCATATGAAAAGAATATCAATCGTGTGTCACGCGGCTTCAAATTCTGAAGCCGTCTAATCAGACGGCTTCAAAATTCGAAGCCATCTTATCAGAAGGCTTCAAAATTTGAAGCCGTCTGAATGCATGCGTTGAAATTTGAAGCCTGAAGATCACACGACTGAATATATAAATTTTTAGTAGGCGTGTCATTAGCAGATTAAAACCTTCTAAAGACTCCAACTCATACTTATTATACTTTCTGAGAAACCAATGGAGTATTTCAAGAAGCTTCTCATTTTTGGTTCCCAGGAATTTGACTCCTACCTACTTCTTTGTTGTTTGTGGACTTTGTTGTTGTTTCAGGGACCTTGTTGGTTCACGAATCCATGGAAATTGAGACTATTTCTAGTGAAGGTTTGTATTTCAAGTCCTAGAGGGAATTGTAATTTGAGCAGCCCCTTTGGTCTAAAAAAATTTAAGAACTTTGAATCCAAAATTTACCTACGGTTAGGAATAGGTACTCTAATTCTTAACGGATGAATCTACTGAAATTGCAACCAATCTAGGGCTATTCACACAATTTTAAAAAACAATAACAAGTGTTCCCCAAGAATTGATTCTCGCCTTTTCGGCCAGAATGAAAGATCCAGTGAAAAAACGATTCCCTGGATATTGCAGTCCGTTGAACAGATGTTTTTGCAATTCCCTGGGAATCGCACTTTCACTGGATTTTGGTCTAACATATAAGTGCACACTGGGCTAATTCCGTGTACATTTGCTGTTTTGATGTGTTTCATGAAGAACCGTGTCTCCGTCTCATGATTTCATAACAGATGAATGAGCACCATAGCCTCTGTATATCAAATCAAAGCCTCTTGCAATGTGCCCAGCCCCAATCATTGCTGAAACTTTAACACAAAAATATTCCTTGTAAGTGGGTAATCACTGTTGTTGTGAATGGGGAACTTTTTGATGAAAATTGAACAAAGATGCAAAAAATGGGAAAGAAACTTTACCTCACCTTTTCCTTGCAGACATTGCTTTCTATTGCTGTTTATGTGGGGAGGATGAAAGTGGTGTCTCAATATTCAGTCTGCAAGACAGGCAATTTTCGACTTTGGCGATAAGTATCGCCAGAAGGAGTCGTCAGATGTCGTCAAGAGATTTTGACGGTCGTCAACGGGTCGTCACTAAAGTCATCAGGGGTCGTCACTAAAGTCGCCAGGGGTCGCCAGGGTCGTTTTGGTCGCCACTTGGGTCGCCAGGGGTCGTCAGGTGGAGTCACATGGGTCGTCAAAGAAGATCTCTTGGGTCGTCAGTTAGGGTCGTTTGTCGACGTGGTCGTCACCAAGTCGTACTGTTTGTCACTTGCTCTGACGCACGGGATGATCAGATACGTAGATATTTGTGGAAAGTCGTGAAGTCGTCAAGTGGGTCGCCAGAGTCGCCAGAAGGGTCGTCACAAGGGAATCGATCAGTCGTGACAAGGGTCATCAAAAGGTCGCCACCAAAAGTCGCCAGGGTCGCCAAAAGTCTTCACCAAAAAGTCGCCAGGTCGCCAAAATGTCGCCACAAGCAGTCGCCAGGGTCGCCAGATGGTCGTGAAAGTCGCCAGTTTAGTAAAAAAATGCAAAAGTCGCCACTTGTCGCCAGTTTGGCTCGCTAAAAACTTCGACGTGGCAAAGTTGCCTGTCTTGCTGGGGTTTGAGATATGAATCTGCTAAGGTTAGTACATAAGAAGTTGATTGGGATATATCAAATCTTAAAATCAAAGTAAAAATGGGAAATATTGTGTCTCGATAGTAACTCACTATTCCTGTTCCTTGTTGCTTCTAGCAGCAGAGTGACAACCAGGGTGTCTTTGTATTCAGTCGTGGAGCTGAGATATGAACCATGACATGAGCGCTGTGTAAGTAATGAATTGAAAAAATATCATCAAATTTAATAATGAGAAATTCACATGTTCTCAAAGAGCAAGGTGACAACAGTGGCATCTCCTGGTTCACTCTGGGGGTAAGAAACCAACCACTTTAAGTCAAAGTAGTAAAAGGGGAAAATCATTTTTTTCATGTTGTGCCAACTGTCCCTGTGCATGTACCAGTTTAATTGTAGTAGTGACGCGTTACATCTGGCATTCGTACGTAATGTACTAGAGTCTACCGAATGCAAAAAATAAAATCGCGACACTACTCTCCTGCACCATGAGAATTTCCGCCGCCGCCACTGCATCACCTCGATCTCGGTCAATACAGTCACAACATCAGGTCCGCCACGATCGCCCTCACCGCAACATCACCCACAACCATCCTGCCGCTTGGTTTGGTCAGATTCCCCGTATTTTAAGAGGAATCACACCATTTCTACAGGCCAAATTATGTTACACGGCCACCATCATGGCCGGGAGGGGGGTAGATGGGATTTCAGGGCAGGTAAGTTCGTTTTTGAATTCAATCCTCTGCCATTTTCCCCCATAAATCATTAAATTTGTTTCCTTGTTGCTCTTCCTTGGGTGGTCGCCTAGGTTTTGCTAAGTTGCCTTCCTGCTTTTGATGGTGATGCCTCACCATCCACATTGAAGACTTAGCAATCAACCGCAATACACTGTAGAATTTGGATGGGTTGAGCTGGACTGGGAGGTTCTTGATACGGTAATAACCATGATTTTGTGGATTCACAAAGAAGAACTGTTGTTTCTCATCTGATGAAGGAACCTGTAAGTAAATGTGGTGATGGTTGGCAGCTCAAATAAAAATGGGGTGACACTATGAGGCAACTCTTTTTTTGAAATAAAATGAAACCAATAGAAGCCGAGCAATTAGAATAATCAAATTTAATAAAAGAATCTATTGCAATTAATCTTCAAATATATTTTCAATGGTTAAAGTAGGATTTATGCTGGATTTATGCAGTCATCTCTATGGCAGCAGTGGCTATCTGTCATGATATACACCACATGATAGTGGCATGTTCAACTTCTGTGTTGGCCTTGGCGGCCCTGTTCAGGCTCTTCCTCCCTCCCATGTACATCTGGAGTGAGGCAAAACTATGTTGTTGTGATTATTTTTGTTAATGGGGGTGTTATTTCCAGTGTAACATGACAACATGATATGATGGTCGTGATTTTTTACCTCAAGAATGACTATCAATCATGATTTTGAAGGGGAAATATCAGTCCCAGACCCCCTGACCCATGTACCAATCGAAAGCTCGCGAAAAGAGGAATCTGTAGTATTTTCCGCAAATCTTGCTGTGAGGGCTGTGGAAAAAGTTATAATCGATCTACAAGAATTGACAAGAATCGTAATTTTTTGTTACAAAAGGGGGTGTGTCAGTACTACAATCAAACTGGTATGTTGTTAGCAGCAGACCAGTGTAGGCAATGTAGCTAGATTCAGCATGGGTGCCAGGATTCAAAAGGTTTCCAGCAATGGGGCACACATGTCATGATGGTGATGCATGGACACACAATGATATCAAGTCAGTGTGGAAGTATGGTACAAGAAGACCTGCAGTGGGTACAAGGTATAATACTGTACCAAACATTCATCACGATCTTGTGTGATTCACTTTTTTTACAGTACAAGGTAGATTTTACAGTGTGGCCGACAGACGCGTCTTCTTATTTTGTTAGCCAAATTTTGGTAGAAATTATTACCCTCACTGCTACTTAAATAGCTGCATGTTTACATATTTACAATCAAAAGTACATGATGTATTGAAAAATTGACGTAGCGCTACGGGAGAAACTGGTACTTGGAAATAAAAATGTTACCTTGGTAGTATTTTAAAATTAATATATGTTAGTAGCCGTTAGTAGACCCCCCCCAGTCTATAGACCCCCCCTCTAAAAATGATTTGGTGGGAAATATTGAACTGCCCTTCTGACAATCATGGCACGTGTCACGATTCCAAATTTATTATTTGCATGGTAGTGTCAACAATGTCTTGATAGAGTCTAAACACTAGTCATCTAAAATTATACGATAGAGTCTATGGACTTGTATTTTTTTATTGTGGAGTCTCTAGACTATCACAAGGGATTTATTGAAAAGTCTAAAGACTATCGCCCTTGCAAAGATAGTCTATATACTAGGGTGCGATTTTACATACAAGGGTCTATAGACCCTTCCTCTGTTCACAAGTGCCAGTCACGAACAGTCCATAAAGTCATCAAAAAGGAGGGTGGGGGTCTATAGACTATTTGTTACAGTCTATAGACTCACACCACCTTTTTCAATGAGGCTATAGACTGTGAGGGGGGGTCTATAGACTATCATGTGATGTCTATAGACCCCCCCTCACAGTCTATAGACAGGGGGGGGGGTCTACAAACGGTTTTTTGGCAAATTTTGTGGAGTCTATAGACTACAGGGGGGGGTCTATAGACTGTGAGGTGGGGTCTATAGACGGGGGGGGTCTACAAACGGCTACTAACATATACATCTTCAAAAGAGGTCGTCTATTTTTTCATAAACTATGGAGTATGGTAGTACTATCAGCTATGCCCTACCTCCATGGCTTAACATGTATCTTGATTTCTCTTTTTTTAATAGTATCTTGTCTCCAATTGCTTGATCTCACCCCATTTCTACTGGTGCTGTGCCCATTTGTTAGGCCAAAAGCAGGGCAATTTGCGATTCCTAAGGAATAGAAATGATTTTAATTTGGCAATTTCCAAACCTAGGTAATTTGAGCTTTGACAACTTGTTGTATTTTTTGCCCTAAAAACGAAGAACAATTCTTTGGTAATAGCTGTATTCCAAAACAAGTGTGAGAAAACAGTGACATTGCTAGCATTTTCCTATAAGACCGGAAGCACAACATTCCCAGCTGACATGCAATACGGTAAGTACCAATCCCCAAGACTGTCAAAAACTGCTATCTTGCGATCATGGATATAAAGTTACAGTTCCTAGGAAATTGCAATATGTTTAAAATAAGACGATTGCTACAATTCTAAGTTTCAAATTACTATTATTACTTTTACTGTAAAGGGGTCAGTAATTGAGTAAGTTCAGTAACGAAAAAAGTAATAAAGTAAACTTTGTGCAACTTTACTGAAGGCCCATCAGGTTTCTATATGAGACTCACCCTCTGGTTCGAGGACAGTAAAATACTGTCGTTGACAGTATTACAGTAAAAAAAGTAAACTTTGCACTTACATTATTTGCTATAATTTAAAATATTATGCAAGTAGTATTAAACATATAATCCTCATCTTAGATTATTTAACATATGCCAAGTAGTATTAAACATATAATCCCCTTTAAGCTTCTCTATTCGCTATCCCAGTCATCCCGGCCATCCCCATCATCTGAACTCTTGTCTGTGCCTTCCTCCGCTGGCGGCTTCCCCCCGCCATCATCTTCTTCGACATCCTTCTTCACAATCTTTAAATCTGGGTCTGGATATTTATCATAATAATCAATGACCATTTCATAGAAATCCCAATACCTCTCAAATTTGTCATACAGCAACTCAGACTGACATTCCAACTTTAACTCTTTATCAAATCCCTGATATGTTCCCAACACAGTGTAAAAGTATCCCAATCCATTCCCTGCCTTCTGTGTCGTTGTCTTGAGGGGCCCTGTCCTCACACACTTTGTTAGCACTGCACAATCAATCTCACGAAACTTCCCAGTACGATCATGATCTTCATCATAGAATCCCAACCCTTCATACTTTGCCGACACCCTAGCAGCATGGACATCATTCCCTTTGCTGTTGAACTGCAAGTCCTCCCATTCCTCAAGGTAAGCATGAAAGACTCTCTTAGGCTCTATAACAATGTCCTCTGTAATATCCCCTTGACAATACTCATCTAACTTGCAATACTGAAAGTCCTCATCACTCCAAAGCACACCAGCCCGCTGAGCCTGCTTGCGTTGTGTCTCATTCTTCTGTCTTGCAAAGGCCGCACAAATGACTGACTGCTTCTTGGTCTTCTCCGAGCCCAAGTTGGTCCGCTTACCTGTCTTTTGGGCTTTCATTGCCTTCCACTGTCGTTCAGCTTGTCCGCACCCTAAAACAAGAGAACAAGTTAGACAGGCAGATAGTCCAAAGACCTCAGTAGCGGGTAATGAGTACCGCTTGTGCCACTCATAGGAAACAGTCGTAGGGTCACTGGCAGTAATCCAAATGCTCTCTCGACTGAAGAATCCACGTTTCTTGACAAAGTCATCTCTCTCCGCCCAAAACTTGTCAACCAGCTGTGCCAATACCACATTGGGATCTGGATCATTTATCTGCCTTCTTGGTAGTATCACCCTCTTGATGAACTCCTCAACAGCAATGTTATTCATAGGGTCCTTGTGTGCTTCGGAGTGTGCAATAATGGTAGGGTGAGGAGAACAAAGATAAGCAACTCTGGCACCATTTGTTAACAACCTTGGCTTATAGTGCTCCCAAATAGAAGTGGCATTGGCAACAGTCTTGGCTTGCAACTCCATAGGGTCCGATTCTTCTTCTACTTCAAAGTCTTCTTCATCATCTTCAGTGTCATCTTCATCCACAGAATCCTCCTCCTGCTCCTCCCCAATCTCACCCTCTGACACTGTCTCCTTTAAGATATTCTTTGCAAATCTATCCATCTTATTCACTTGATTGAACTCTTCGACAAAGAAATGTGAATAGGTGTGTTAGTCTCCTATGCGGCATGTGTCAATAAATAAATAGATAACAGGGACTTACGCTTCAGCCATTCCCTATCAGCCTTTGTCAACTTTAATTTCGACAACTCCATGTGGGGCATTTTTGAGTCAAAGAACATCTTCATCACGTTTTTCATCCCGGGCTCCAGCAATCTATCCGTTTGTGTAACATAATAATATAACTTATCCATACCACCCACCATAGTGTCTGCAATCCGCAATATACGATACACGGATAGAGTGCCTGAATAATAGCGAAGAGGCACTTCCAAAATTGAGTTGAGTTGAATATATCAGCAAGGAAACCAAATTTTTTATAATCAACAAAAACAGGGTCCCGGGTACAAGCCTGAAGAGTGGTCTTGAGACGAAAGACACGGAGAAATTGTAGAACCTCACCAGCCATTCGGCACTCAGAGGGACGCAGAAGATTGATTGCCCTGCCTTTGTTGTGGGACTTCGAGTGCTTAACCCAGACGGAGCGGGGTCCATGCATGGTGGATCCAAATACTTCACGGGCCTGGTATAAATCAAACAAAGAATTAGAACACATGGATCAGTACGCAATAAAAATCAAGAAATACTCACCACTTTGCATAGTTTTCCATATTCACGTAGACATGGCATGACCATCAGCTTCTCCACAATCAACGACACAACATGCTCTGCTCCATGTTCAACTACCGCACAAGGATAATGCTGTGATATGATTGCACCTGCCTTCTGGACGTTAGAAGCCCCATCAAACATGATTTGGGTGACACTGTGTTTCTTAATGTTCTCTAATGTACGAAGAACTTGCAACATCTCGGTGGCAATGAAGCGGGCGTCCTTTCTCCCACCTTCGCTCATGTGAGCGGAGCAGTCAATGACATCCAATACACATGCCGGATTCCCTGGGGAGCAGGCCAATACATTGATTAACGGTGTGGTCTTGATCGTTGCCCCGTCACCGTAAACCAAAATGCTATACATGTCCGGATCTTGAATAGCTTGGAAACTTCCTCCTGATAATATGACTCGAACGTAGCATCAAGCAACTTACCGCCTACCTCCATGCGATCCGGAGGCTTATACTCAGGACCACACTGTTGGACTGCTCGCACGAATCGTCTTAGAAGGATGCATTCACCAAGCCTGAATGCAAGCGAGTTAGCTGAAATAAAATGGGCAAAAGCAACATTAGCAGCCCTCACTGCATCCGGATGACTGCGGACCCCCACACTCGAATGAAACTGGCTCGATAGAAGTGTTTGAAGGGTCCCTCTTCGCTTTTTGTTTGAAGCGGAGGATAACGATGCTGTGGTGACACTGTTAGTAATGGGGGATGAGTCTGTGACATCCAATACTTCCAAAGATACTCCCCTTTTTTTACCTCTTTCGGACAGAGTTGAAATGGTCCTGAGGTCAGTAGTGTCAAGGCTTGCGTTTAACTTCGCAATTGTTTGACGCTGGAATGCCTTCGTGTCGTACTTGGTGCGGTACAAGTTGATGTAGGCTTCCTTGTAGCGGGGAGCAATTACCCCTTTACATGACTTGATGTCCTTGACAATTCCCACCACATGACCTAATGCCTTCGTGGCATTGTGCTCAAACCACTCTTGTCCACAGTGTCCGCAGCGCCACTTCTTGCGGCCGGTCACATCGTCCGTATATTTCATCACCATGTCTGAGTCCCAGATGGAATTGAGACTTAACGGAGTAATCTGTATCATGGGAGGGGGTGGCATATCCCTGTCATCTAAAAGATCTTCTAACGGCCGTGGAGTCAGGTCATCCGGGAACTCGTCTTCGGGTTCAGGTGCACTTGATTCAAGCATTGAAAACATTTGCAATCGTCTGTCAGCCACCCTTCATGTGACATGGGGTTTGTATTACATGGAGAAGGGAGGTGGGAGAAGATGATTGGTTAGGGACGGCAGAGGTACAATAAAATAAATAAAAAAAGACAAATGGGAATACTCACCACTGGAATGGAGTGTACCCCTCCTTTGTTTCACCCTCCTGCACTAATGACACGAGAGCGCACAGTGTGGGGTTTGTATTGAATGGAGGAGAGATGTGGGAGGAGATGGCAGGTGAGAGTTGAGGTGTTCCAATTAAATAGTTAAAAAAATGAAAAATGGGAATACTCACCACTGGGGTGGAGTTTTTCCCTCCTTCTTTTTCAGGCGGCTGCACTGATGCCTAGAGAGGGCGCGGCTTGGGGCGTGGGGTTGTATTGAATGGAGGAGAGATGTGGGAGGAGATGGCAGGTGAGTGTTGATGTGTTCCAATTAAATAGTT
>JABMIG010000117.1:75480-231478 GCA_013187285.1 Cyclotella cryptica | reverse complement strand
GGTGTTCCAATTAAATAGTTAAAAAAATGAAAAATGGGAATACTCACCACTCTGGTGGAGTTTTTCCCTCCTTCTTTTTCAGGCGGCTGCACTGATGCTATGAGAGGGCGCGGCTTGAGGCGTGGGGTTGTATTGAATGGAGGAGAGATGTGGGAGGAGATGGCAGGTGAGTGTTGATGTGTTCCAATTAAATAGTTAAAAAAATGAAAAATGGGAATACTCACCACTGGAGTGGAGTGTTCCCTCCTTCTTTTTCAGGCGGCTGCACTGATGCCTAGAGAGGGCGCGGCTTGGGGCGTGGGTTTGAATTGAATGGAGGAGAGGCGAGGGAGGAGACGGCAGGTTAGGAGACGACGGGTTTCAATTAAATAGTTAAAAAGCGAAAAATGGGGAAAACTCACCACTGGAGTGGAGTTTTCCCCTGCTTTTTTTTCAGGCAACTGCGCTGATGCCACGAGAGGGCGCGGTGTGTGCCGTGGGGTTTGTATTGAATGGAGGAGAGGTGTGGGAGGAGACGGCAGGTTAGGAGACGGCGGGTTTCAATTAAATAGTTCATAAACGAAAAATGGGGAATACTCACCAATGGAGGGGAGTTTTCCCCTGCTTTTTTTTCAGGCAACTGCGCTGATGCCACGAGAGGGCGCGGCGTGGGGCGTGGTTTTTGTATTTCTGCTAGGGGAGGGGGAGATGGCGGCGGCGGCGGAAATTCTCATTGTTGTTTTTTGCGATGTGCAATGAAGTGAGCGGATTAGCTGCAGCTGTGGCAAATTGCGTGTGCGTAAGCAGAACATGAGGCCACAAGCAGCTGGCACAAGTGCGTGAGCTAGCATGTGGCCAGACCGCATCTAAAAATTACTTGGGAGTGATTCGGGCTAAAACTATCTGTTACTGGGCTAAGACACACTTTACTAAAAGGTGCATTTACATGCCCTCACAGTAAAGTGAAGGAAACACAGTAGCCGAGAGTAACAGGAAGGGCCAAAAAAGGCAGTAAGAATCCAGGAATCGGATTTCCGGAGTAAAATCCTCAGTAATTTGAAACTTAGCTACAATTCCTAAGGAATTGTATTACCCACAAATTGATAAAACTGAATTCGGTCATCATGCAAGTTTGATGCCAATCCAGAAGGTGGAACTACTAAATTCCTGCCAAGCAGGGGGGCTTCTCAGAAATTCCGGGCTAGTCCATTGTTCCCAAGGAATTGTAACGCGAACAAAATACAAAAAGTTGTCAAAGCACAAATTACCCAGGTTTGAAAATTGCCAAATTAAAATAATGACAATACCTAAGAAAACACAAGCTCCCCACAAGTTCATCACCATCTGTTAGGCCAAAAGCCAGGGAAAATGTGGTACACATGGAATTGTAATAAAAAAGGCCAATAGCACAAGCCAGGGAAAAGACTTTTCCCTGGCTTTTGCTATTTGGCCAAAAACAACAAGAAGCAATTCTTAGGGAACCCTTCTACTTGTTTTAAAATAGTGAGAATAGCCCTGTATTGGTTCCATTTTTCTCATATTTAGGTGTTCAATACTTCAGTACCGATTCCAGAAAAGACCGTTATTTGGACTCGGGAGGCTGCTTAGATGCTTGCTTTGATGTGTCACAACATCATCACAAATTAAGTCACTACATGCGTATATTTATTAGGTCATTACAATCCCTGAGAATAGTAATGGCTTTTATGGTGTCTTCGATTACAATTCCCTGAGAATTGTAAGTGATGGTAGTGATAAAGCTCATATTTACATTTCCTATTGGATTATAATGAATGAATGCCAAACTGAAATCAGAATGTGCCAGAATGCATAAGTATACTTTCAAGACAACAGGAAAATGATGCAGATACATTTTATTTCAGCAGATTCCCCAAAAATTTACCTATCCCATAGGAATTACATTTTGGCCTAATAGCAAAGCCAGGGAAAATTCTTTTCCCAAGCTTTCCATTTTTGCCATTTTTGATTTTACAATTCTCTCAGAATCAGGTTTTCCCTGGCTTTTGGTCTAACACAACACCCCATTTCATACAGTTCCGCATGGTAATACCTCCATTTTTCTGCTCACAATAACAACAATAGAACCATCCCACACTCCCCATATCAATATAATTGTTATCCATACAACACCTCCATCCTCCCTCATAATATACTACCCTAGTTCCCCCTTGTGCTACAATGATTACACTAAATTCTACAAATTTCATTGCGCGTCAGGTCCAACAAAGTTGCCCTCATCCGGGCATTCAAGCGAATTGCATCCAAACCCATTCATGCACCAAGCCCTTCTGATTCTCCCCCTCAAGACATCAAAGCAAATTGAGCCCAAACCTGTCAGTGCGCCAAGCCCCTCTGATCCGTCCCCTGTCTGTGCATCCAAGTGAATCCTGTCAAATTGTGTCCATCTTCTGAGTCCATCAGATACCTCCCCAGACAGGACATCAAGATTAATTGGGTCAAAACTCATTAGTGTGCCAACGTTCTCAGACCATACCCCCATCCTGATGTCATGACAAAATGTGTCAAAACGAGTCAGTGCACCAAGTTCCTCAGATCAGCCCCCCATCAAGACTTCAAGACAAATTTCATCAAAACCCATCAATGGTTCTCCAAGCAAGGATACCAAGCACACTGAAGCGGATGAAAGTACAATTCATTTGCCTTGTATCAGAGAGTGTGTTGATCTTGAAACATGCATTACCTTCATTCGGCAAAGCTAGCCCTGGTGAAGAGGTTGTTGAGAATGTGATTACTGACACTGCTGTTGGTGGCAATAACAGTGAAGGTATGGATGAAGATGGGTGATAAAATGTCAATGACAATGGAGGCAAGGCAAGAGTTGGGACAATAAAGCTGCTGCTGACTGCTGATGAAGAGGCAACTGAGAAGGAGGAGGACCCAGACTGGAATCCTCCAACCAACACTGCTCTGGGTGACAAGAACAGCAAAGATATCAATGAAGGGTGCCAAGAGAATGTGGAAAGCCATGCAAGTGATATCAAAGAGGAAGATGTTACGTAAGAGTTTGAATCAGACAAACTTGATTTTTATGAGCCATGTGACATCATCTCCTACCACAATCAACAAGAAACCAGAATTCCCATTGTTGATCTAAGCGAGTCTTTCTTTTGATTTGATTTGATTTGATTTTTGATTTTGAATTCTCATTTATTTGTAATCTATCATCTGCATCTGTACTTTCACTACTTTTTTTATTATTTGAACAACCAAAATGCCCTACATTTTTGCACGGGCCTCTGCTCTGCCATTTTCCACGTGTCTATGCTTTAGGAGCAACTAGATCCTTCTTGTGCATGACTATGTATCATTATACTAGCATTGTTGATCGATATATGCAAGCATAGTGCAAGAATGCAAACATCTTCCTTTGCCATTCCAGCCACAAATGGGTGGTTAAACAGGTAACAGAATGACCTCTATTGTCTGCCCAACTTTTCCTTCTCCCGATTGGAATTGCAAGAGGCACAATATCTCACAGACACTGGCTGAATTTGACAAGGCATTCATCAGGGTAATGTCATCTAAGTCTGTACAACCTAATTTGTGCCAAGCTGATTTTCCAGGAAGACTGGACATAAGTTGTATCCAGTATTTTGAATCAAATAAAGTTTTCTGCCAGTCTGTTGTTAAAGGTGTGCATACTACTGTTGAAAACCTTGCTTTTGTTCATTTCAGCAGCACTAAAGATATGGACAAGACCATTGTTTCTGTTATCTTCATGAAAATTTGGATATGGCACTATAAAGATTTTGGCCAGAAAGTCAGATCCACATAGATTAGGTACAGTCTTGTCTGTTGTGCTTTGTTTGACAGCTCCATCTGTGGACAGAGGAAAGAAACCCCCCAGACCACCAAGTGAGAAAAGAGTCAATGGAAGATACATGTTTGACTAAGCTACAATTATTGCAAAATACAAGCAAGGTCTTGCTGTGTATGACAACTTTACTGTTGCTTGGAAGGGAAGAGCAATCATGCAGCTCAATGCATCCATTTGATGGGGTCAAAATTTTGGTAAGCATTTCACTTCGCTTCAAAATAGTCACTCCATTCTTAACCAAGGGGATCTGATTTTCAAGTAGAACCATTACAAACATTACATTCAGGTAGTTAGTGACATGAAGGGAAAATGCTGTGAAATGGTGGAGTTATTGTGTCCTGGAAGGCATTTCTCGGTGAAAAGCCTTCTAGAATGTTTCTTCCTCACTACTTACTTGCAACAGAATTTCTTCACACTGTCCCACAGCTGACAGATCATCCACAACAAGTCATTAAGCTAGTGACAATTAAAGATGAGAATATTGTGCTTGATTATAACATCCAAGATATAATGAGTATCCAGCAGATATTTGAACTAGCAGTAAAGGGGAATGAAATGGTAAGATCAGAATTCCCTGAGAACTCTGGAGAATAATGTCCCAAGAATGATTGGGATTGAGTTGAAGTGTTTTTTCTGAGCAGTCTATTATTGGTTGGTAAGACCAAATGTTGAATAAACTATGTTTGATGATGAACATAGAGTATTATGAAATTACTGATTACACACTGTCGTTAAACTGAAATGATTCTAAAATCTTATCATAAAGATACAAGACTTCTTTTTCATCAATGATGTATTCATCCAACATAAAGTATCCATACAATATGCTGTACAATGTGGACATATCCAAACGAGGAGGTATTGAGTACAATCTTGTCTTAGTTTATCAACAATGTATTCCATACTGTGTCAAGCAACATTGGATCCCATCTTTTTTGGTATGGAAGTGTCAATTATGTATTCCACACTGTTCCCTGAGCAACCTATTGAATACATTATGGCTGAATAAACTTGATATTCTTCATACACCTGACTACGTACTAATGACATTGATTGTTCACACATTGTTCAATCTCATATTGTATCACTTTCAAGCATGTTTATGAGTCATGAATATTCTGTAATTAGTAGTCCAGACTGTTTCTCTTGCAGATCCCCTTTTAATTGAGTTGTCTTGGCCACAGTCAAATTCAAACACAGTTCTAGAATTTGATAAACCACCTCTATTTCAGTCTTGACATTGGTGTCTTTGAATAGTTCTGTTTTGTATTTCAATAAACTCTTTCAGCTCTCCTATGTCTAACAGACCGTGTCTTTGAATTTGTGTATGATGCACGATGGTTTCCGCAATGAATACACCACCTGATCCACTGCCATCATAATATTCTTCCCAATCTTCTCTGTAGTGTCTAATGCTAGTGTCATCACTTGCTGTATTGTTCTCTTTTGTGGGAACTATTTTGTGATGGTGAAAATTCATGGATATAAATGAATCTTTCATTTGGTTCTGGAGTTTTTGAAACTGGTGACAAGAATCTGTTTGTATTGTGATATCCTTGAAACTTGAGAATGTGCAAGGATGATGACTGTCTTTATTCATAGAACTCTGATAAATCTGCCGTAGTGCACACACAACACTAGCCTTGAATAATCACAAAATGGGCTGATGGTATATCTTCAAACATGCTATTCTGGCAGCATGCATTGGTTTTCCTGCAAACAGAACTTCATTAAGGGTAGATGTCATTCTAATGGTTTGCTTTCTTGTAAGAGATGATATGCACACATCTAATCCTCCATTGTGAGAGTGTTCATCCTTTGTTTTACATCAAAATAATGCTAATATCATATAAATAAAAAATATATTGTATTGATGACTGCATTGCCTTTGCTAGAATCATTAATGACCTAATGGACTGCTGTCAATTTACTGGTCATCATAGATGTTCCAGTGACACGTAGAAACATATTTGGAGCAATATCTCAGTTAATGTAACACATGGACACAATGAAATTCTATTCGATCATAGAAACCACAGTTACATAAAGTGGATTCCTTGTATTGTTATAGTGTTTACCATTTCCCGTCAATCTCATAACTAACACTAACCTCAGCATTTCAATCAAAGGCAAACACTCTACTTTCACCGGTGGGGTAGTTAAGAATTCAATGCCACTACTCTTTGTCTGTAAAAATGATAAGTTTGTAGTTTTGTCCACAATCATAGTTTCCACCAGCGATTGTCTGACTCTTTGTGATGATGAAATCCTTTGTAGGAGAGTTAGATGACATATTTATTTGATTTGAAGACCTCAACACCTTCATCTTTCGAATTTTAATCATTCTGTTTGTTTTATTGGGAACCTATATGGATGTCTATCTTACCATTGACTTCTTAATTTTGATTAAATGCTGTCCTTTTCCATGAAATTTGATATTATAACAGTATGTGATTCCTTAAGTAGTTCTCTTTCTTGGTCAAAGCTTCAACAAATGTCATGATAGCTGCTATACAGGAAGTTCCCCATTGACTGTATGTGTATTCATCTTTCAAAAACCGGTTAAGTTCGTAACAAGAATGTACATATTTTGATTTCACCCTGTGTTTAGTGCATTTTGGCGTAGTCCATAGTAAAATGAGTGATCCTTTTGGAAGTCATTTACATTCTAAAAATGAAATTGTAATAATTAGTGTAACAATAACAGTTGAATGAATATATTGCCTCATAATACCACACTGCTGTCTCTTTTTGATAACCCTAATCTGTTTTTAGGTAATGTAGGTCTAATGTGCTCCTTGAGAGGCTTCTAACTAGCATGGATTGTGCACAGCATAGTTTTGATATCTTTGTAATTTCCTCCAGTTGATGCAATGTTCTTGAGATTCCTATACTCTGACTCATGTTCATCAGTTAGTGTGAGATGATTCCTTTAAATAGTAAGAGAACCAAACAGGAAGGGAAACATATTGTTTAAAATATAACTGTATGCTTCGCTTTCACTTAATATAAGATAAACTTTGGTGAGTTAATCAAGCAGTGGTTGACAATGAACTGGACTCCTGAGTCACCTGACAGAATCACTGTCATATTTGACAGATGACATTTTCCTGTAGGTGTACAAATCTTTGGCTTGTTACCTCTGGCTGTGCAATCCATGAAAAAGACCCCAGTAGGTATTTCACTGTTTCTCATATCACCTCATCAGATGCAAATGAAATAACAAGAGCAAATTGTTTTCTTGATCTTATGTGAGTTTGGATCTGAGTGACTTATCTTCCAACAAAATGGTCTCAACACTTTTCAAAACAACACTTGACTGATGTTCCCTCTGGGTGACATTGTGCAGATAGCTAGTTGCTAGTTCGGGATTGTCATACATCACCTGACATGATATGTCATGTGTAGAATAGTGATAACAAATAATGTGCACCAATTCAAACATGACGCTATAAATAAGGCAGAGTTGATAATACCAAAAAAGAAAATCCATTGCTTTTTCTGCTTTCTGATGTATTATTTCACACTTGTGAATGAGGTTTTTGCAGTAATTGTTTGAAAAGTATCACTGGTCTTGTCCAGTAATTCTAACATGATTGTCAACTGTGACCGACAAACACAAATAATTGATATTCTTTTAGTCAGTAATTTAGATTGATTGTTGATGTACTTGATACCTTTCTGTTTTGAATGAGGAGTATGTTCAGGGTGATTTGTGTGGATTGGGTTGGCAGTCATGTAATCCAAATAAAAAAATTCATGCCACAAAAAGAAACAAATTCAGCAATGGCACCAGAAGTTCTTGTCAGTCTTTGATATAGATCAGACACAGTGAGAGATTGATTGGTTGATAGAATAATGCATTGCCTTTGATCCACTGCGAAGTCTTCATGGCTTTAGCTTCTTATTTGCTTGCCATCCCATCAGTGCTGGTAATGCCTCCAGTTGGTAAATTCTTCTTGTCATGGGCACAACGTTAACATCATCGTGTGTAAAATTTCCATCTACAAATACATGTATGCTGCTCTATTGCCTTTGTGCATGAATTCAATGGTGAGAACAACAGAGGGCAACTCAGTTGTTTGGGAATGGCAAACAAATGAAAACAGAGCTCCTGAGAGGGAATTCTGAATCATCAGAATCAAAACATTTAATGTTTCCTTTTCTTTAAACATTGTTAGATCAAAACAATACAGAGAATGATGAAGGTAAGATGGTGCTTGATCCTCAGTGGATGTGTTGTTTTTTTGGCAATTTCAGGTCAATCAAATTGCCGGCATCTTCAATGATAAACTGCCGAGTCCATTGCTGGTGACCAAGAATGCATCAATGATGCTTTGCTGTAGTGATAGGTACGTTGTTCATGTGCTGTTGCAGTGACAGAGTTTGGGAAAGAGAGTTAGTGGAACTATGTCACAACAGTGAGTGAATTACGGACTTTCCCAACATTTACAACTTTTATTGCTAGGGAAAATGATCACAAATGCATTCAATGCAGTGAGGACATTTAACAGCCAGACTACATTAACACTATGATATAATGATGGATGATGGAGCCACCATGTATTCAGTGCAGGGGTGAGTAGGAACTGTGACAGTGTATTGAAAGCATTGTCAACCTACCTGATCTCCAGAATGTATGTGTGCATTTCATACATGCAGGCTATGACTCAGACAGTCATTGATATCTGCACAGAGGAACAGTGAAAAGTCACCCAACAGACTGAGTTTGGCCTCCCACCCATAAAGCTGCCCGTAAGTGCTGCTTTTTTCTAATTATTTTTCTTATTTGAACTACAATTAACTTTAAATTATCATAATGACATTGCATGTTGTTGGTGTGCAGGCAAAAAATCAATCAAGCCTTAGTGCTGGTGTGGTTGGTCATTGGTAACATGTTTTCATGCGGGGCTGAAATTTGACAGGATGTGGCTTTTTGCGCTCATTGTTTTGGAGGGGGCTTGAAGGGGGGGTCCTGGGAAGAGAATCAATTGTAGTATGTAATTATTGTAGTAAAACATAATAGTTGGAGTGTCAACATAGCTTGTATCTATTCTCCCATAGCCCAACTGTACACTCTTGTGTAGTTGAGCCATACACTTGGGTAACTGTTACTAAATGGCAACTGAACCATACCTTCCAGTTACCCCAATGTACACTTCCAGTAGTATGCCCGTACATTTCCAGTAGTCTGCTCTTAAACTATTTTTAGGAGCTATATAAGACTAATATAGATACTATATGATTCGTTGCCAATTCAATTACTTGCTAAGAAGTTGGTTTTCTTCTATCTTTGTCTCAATTCCTCTCCTCTCATTCATAGAATAAATGACTTTATGTGGCTTTGGCATCGTTGACAGTAACTTGTTTGTACACTTCTGCAATCCAACTTTACACCTTCACTTGAGAGTAAGAGCAGGCGACAGTAGTTTTTTGTTTGCAGTGCTAAACTGCATCAGGATCACAATTGATTCTTTACAGTAAATTACAAGTAATCATGGTGAATTAAGTTGTATCAACAATATCTCATGGTTATGCACATTTCATTGCAGTACTCGTTCAAACAAGATGTTGTGGAGTTGAGTTTTGTCAGCTTGCAGTATGGTGAATCAGGATGAATCACTCTGTGGATTACAGCAGCTGGACTGCAGATTCTCAATGGTGTCTCAACTGTGTCTGTGATGCAGGGTTACAATGGATTTCTGAGACTCCCATTGTGCATTGCATCTTGAAGATTAAGAAGCTTTGTCAAAAATGTGAAGGGCCACTTTTGGATACTGAACGTGAAAGGTGTGGCTTGAAGATTTAAATGACTGAAGATAAATCAATAATGTCTTCTGAAACTTTTTCCAAAATCAGATATGTTCCTTCCAATACCGAAAAACCTTTTGAATGTTGGATCTTTTGGTCTTTGGAACTTCAATGACCTCTATAGCTCTTGTAAACTAGGAGTGTTTAAATCTGCACTACTTCTTTTTAGATATTTGGTCTATCTCAGACAGTGTTATGACAGCTGATCATGTATCAACTTCCAGACAACTGTCATAACCAATTCCTATGATAATCAAAATGGTTTTTGTTCACGTGGAGAATGAGTGACGATATGTGGATGTTTGCTGAGTTGCACTGATTCCCATCCAGAAGTTAAAGCAGATATGTTGTTTCCAATGACTTCATGAGGATCATTATTTTGATCTTTTACAGAAGTAAAACATATCCATGTTGTGGATCCAGTCATACCAAGGCTGTTGATGTCATTTAGCACTTCATTATCAAAGTCACAATGGAATGAAGGCTTTCTCACATCACTCAAGCTGACTGTGTTATGCTTTGGTTTTAAATCATGAAATTTAATAGTGTTGTTGGATAATGGAATTTTCTTTTTAGTCCATTTGTTGGCCCTCCAAAAACTCTGTCAAATATCACATTTTTTTCTATCCAAAACCCAACCCATTTAATAATTATCTACTTTATGTCTGTCATAAACATTAGTTCAACAAATGATGTCATTCTTTGATATTTGATGATGATTTCTGTGTTTGTGTTGGCCTATTGCATTGACTTCATTGTTAAGTACAACTTGAAACAATGTCAGAAAGTTTCAGGGAACTTTTGATCAATGAATTCATCATCATCATCATCATCATCATCATCATTGTCTGAAACATTAACTCCATCATCAGGCCCAACCTTACAGTCACCCGTACACATACCCAAAGTTCAATTTTGTAGTGTTGTTCAGTTAGTGTACAGGAATCTCCGTCCTTACAGTGGAAAGTTCACCCAAACGTTATGAGCGCAAAATCCACCCAAAACGAAATTCATTCTTGGATGAAATCTGAGCTCGCCCCAAAATCAACTGTGTTTTGGGATGCATGTGTGTGACATTTTTTGTTTGTGTTACTGTAAGGATGGTACACCCATGTTTTACCACCAATTTTAGGCATCGCAGTCACACCATCACATGCCATTCTTCCTATAAATCCGATTTGTGCCAAATACAGAGAGCGCCAACCCACTTTCAATATCATAGATGATGTCACATTTTTTAGCTAGCCATCATAGAAAGATTCTATGATTTTGTTGAATCTCAAAAAATCCATGACACATGTTTACTAATAGCAGAAATCCGTGTTTGGGTATGTGGGCATGAACTGTAAGGAAAGACAACATGAAAACCCACACAAATATGTGAGTACGCAAAATAAGCTCAACTTTGGGTATGGGTACAGGTAACTGTCAGGTTGAGCCTCAGCATCTGAGCTGCTTTCATCCAAGGCATGTTTGATGTCCTATGTTGAAATGATGTATATCGGTACAACTATTTTCATCACTTTTGACTTCAGTGTCACCATAATTTTCATCTTGTGCAGAATTATAGCCTGTCCCTGTGGTGCATGCCATTGTCACCATACCATCTCTTTCAGTCCTCAATTATGTTGAATGCTCTTAATCAGGCATGCTCCCTGTCCTCTGGTGAGTGAGCGATTCAAGAATGAATTTTGGAGGTAACGAAAACTTGACATCTTTGCTGCCTTAAAGGAATAAAACATGCATTGACATTCATGGGAAGGAATTCCCCATTTTCAATCACAGACAGTACATGACCAAAAACATGTTACTTCTTCCATTTTAAAAGTCAAACGATTCCTGCAATCTTCATGATGCTTTGTGTGGCTGATGTAATTTATGATACAATTCACAAAAGTGGGCATGGATAGGCACCTGTTCTATCAAGAACTGTTACATCCTATGATCACTTCTTCATCAATATGTTATGTATCTTGAAAGGAGACTGCGGTGCTACATGACAAAGTGCAAGTCTCATTACCAACCAACTAGGAGAAATAATTGATCTCAATGTATTGCAATCATACAAAGATAAGTTGATACAAATTCATGTTGGTACAGTTGATGTGCTAAATATGTGGTTGTGGCTAGATAATTGCACCTGGTTTTGTAGCATACATGTATATAGTATATACCACTCATCGTAGATGTATATGACATGCATGTGATATTTGTCTGTGGTTTCATCAAGTGATAGATATAGCTGACATGTCATTGATACACTCATCATGTTCAGTTTATGTGATGCATAAATATTGATGTGAGGTGTTTGCCTTTGAAAAGCAAGTAAGAGGCGCAAAAATACAACAATGAGAAATCAATGAAATTGTCTTTTCATTTATAAGAGTTCCGTGAATGAGTAAACAAGCAGTAATAAACAGGTACTAGTAATAGATGAAAATGTCTTAGTACAAGTAAAGTGCATAATATTGACTTATTGCTGTGTGAAGTCAAATTGTTTTTGTAAATTGACTGGCTCATTAAATTCAAGTAATTGGAGTGTGTCAATATTATTTGATATGTATCAGGTGCATTTTTGTCATAGTGATATCTTTCATGAAAAATATTGAATATGGTTTTATCTTACGTGTTATGCTATAACTAAAGACATCTATGTTACAAGTTCTGCAATTAAGGATATGGATGCATGAGTATTGTCAATTTATATTGCACAAGTAGAAAATTTGCATCAGAACATCATCTCAGTCTGTATTTTTTCATATTTGAATTCTGTGGTGCCTATATGTGGTTTTGTTATCTCACTAGCAAAATAATTGGATCATGGGTTTGGGTCTTCAGTCATCTCAGTAGAACTAACGGTGATAGAACTAGATCAAAGCTCACAACCTTTCCTTTTGGGCTTTCAAAAATACAGGGGGAGTGTTGTGCAACATGGTGAAACTACTACTGGTTAGAATGAATGATGTGAGTTTGCACTCTAGATAAAAAAACTCCACTTTGGTTGATCATTAGAAATTGATTGATGAATTTTAAAGCATCTGATGAAATGGTTCTTTTACCAGTGGTGAAAGTAAAATCTTGAATAAGATGTGGCAACACGAGCAAGTTGTCTTTGCATGTGACATGGCAGACCCAATACAAACTCACAGAGGACATAGTCATGCTAAGTGTTCAGAAGCTCTTTGAAGCCCTTGAACACAAAAGAAGAAGTTCCAATTGATTGTGACCAGCCAAATAAAAAGGGAACCAAACTCGTCTCAACCCTATGCATAACCCTCTCATCAGGAAACATCTCACAGATCAATGAGACACTGCAGAGTGGTATTTTGACACAATTATCCCAGTCTAAATTCTAAATAACCCCACATACAGATCCCATATAGCTATGATACATCATACAATCACAGACAGTGTGAGGCATACTGGCATCAAACAATTTTGAACCATGGTTGAGATTATTGTTGTAAACTATTTGATCACATGGATCATGTTTGCAGTGTATCATACTATGTCTGTAATGCATTTTATATGAGTAGTGCTTTAGTCCATTGTTCTGATGGGGGGGCAATATTTCTGGAGTAAAGGGGATTAACATTTCTTTAACTTCACAGTAGGAATTCACTGAAAATGCTACTGTAGAACACTAATCAGAAGTTGAGTTACATCATCAGCAACATTATTGCTGGACCAAAACTGGGCTGGTAATGGAGATTAAAATTGCCATCCAATTAGCAGTAAGCTTAACAGTATCACCTTTTTACCTAGATACTATGGTATTTAGTAGCTAGTTAGACATTGAAAAGGCTTTTGTACTGCATGGTGGCATGCATCCACCATACAGAAAAGATAAGTAACCATTTCTTATGACATCAAAGTTGTGGAGTCACAGGGAGCAAGTATGGGTGTGCTGTTGATGAGAAGTGGAATCTATCCATGCAGAGTTTACATTCATCTGGGTGAGCTTTACATGTGAAGAACTCAAATATCGATGTGAGTGAGTGCAGGAAGATTGTGTAACTAATGTTCAGATGTATACAATACAATAGTGCATGAGCTACAATATTAGCCAACTAATAAGATATAAAAATGTCAAAAGATGTTATAGCTGTCCAAAGTCTACATTTATATAACAGTAAAATATAATGGTATCTATTTCTTCCCTTATTTACTTTGATGTGGCCGTATCCAAGACTGGATAATACATGAATTTTCACGAAATAGCAAATTTTGGACCATATTTCATTTGAGCCATCCATCATGAATATTCATGCATTAGTACAAAACTCAACATTATTAGACTGTGAGATGTTGTACAAAAATTGATTAATTTGGTGAAATCATGCAAGAGACTTGTTGATATACATCTCATGGATGCCCTTCCAAAAATGACCAACAAATTTGCACTATGATTTTGTGTGCTGTTGAGTGAAAAGTCAACCAAGTATTTCTTGCTTTTCATCACTTTTGATAGTGGCCTGTGCATAGTGTGATAATACCAAAGAATAATTTTGCTGCAGCATAAGAGTGTGATAGATTGTCTGTTATTTTTCATCTTGTATTGCAACATCTCATCACATACAAGATCAAAATCTCATGCAGTATCTTCACTCTCATTGCATAAGCTTTTATTGGCATCACTATTTCATTTCATTCATGGTGCCATCATGTTCCTCTCACTACACACTTCATGTGATTCCATGGATAGAACTACAGATTAATTCAATCTTCACCCTTGCAATACAAATTTTTGTTTTTGCTAAATGTCTCTTTCTTCTTCATATTCATTTCATCGCCTGTTAGTTATCTTTCTGATGACAATTCTTTCGTGATTGGGGACAAATGCAACTCTTGTTGTGTGCTTTCATCATCACTCAAATGAAGTTACGTTATCTTTATCATGACTCTACTGCACAATCACTCCTTCCTCCTTCCTTGTTTTGTCATCAATATGCTGTTGTGTTATGAGATATCTTTATGATGACTCTTCTTTGTCACTCACCTGCATTCAACAACCTCTCTTTCTGCAAGAGTATGCCCTTCAGTTCATAAGTGAAATACATAGCTTCCTTGCTGTCATCACATGTCGGCATGCACATAGATAGTTCCTTCATTTTCATTCATCGCACCAGCTCTCCTTATAATACAAGAAGCTCAGTTGCTGCAAGACTTCACCCTTCAAAACTGTAACCTGCCAGCATCATAAGATAGCTTTATCCTCTTCATTAGTCTGTATCAACAAAGCACCATTGTTGTATTAAGGTTCAGGCTAATTATACCATGCCCAAGCCAATTACAACCGCTACCAATGATTTTTAAGATTTGGTTTGATAAATCATTATTCTAAGTGCCTAGATGACAACGTTGTTATGTTTGTGTCAAGACAGTAAAGCAAACTTTGAACGTCAAAAGGCAAAAAAGAAAAGAATCTTCGGATAAATTCTATGGACCTGATGAGCAGAAGAAACGGGATCAAAAGGGTGGAAGATCTGCATCTTGGTGAATTGTATGCATTGTAGTTGCTGATCACCATGACAAAGATGCCAAAATATCACAGACAGCTACTCATTGCTCTGCATGCCTGGTTCTTTTGTGCAAGATTGGAAACCAAAGAATGCCTTGATTTGAATGATTTTGTCAGCTGTAGAAGCTTTCACAGCTTGTTCAGAATACATATACACCATCAGAGAGGAGAGAAACAAATCAAGTAGCAAGAAGAGAAAGTTCACCTGTAGGTCTAAAATGTAATGTCATATGTCATCTTTTGTGTTGAAATTTGTAGATAAACAACATGTGAGACAGACTTTATTAATGTTAACGTGTTAATGAACTATAGAGCTGTGCTGAGAAACTTATAATTCTTGAACATTTAGAAATAGATATAACTCAGGAATGTTCATGAAATAAGAGATTCCTGATTCATGAAAACATCCCGACATGCAAGGTCTTCAACAAAGCAGATAGAATATTTTGATGAATCCAACAGTCAGCCAAAACCTTACATCTATGTCCTGAAGCTTTAGTCACCTTCTGGGGCAATGGAGATTTTTCTTTAGACGACATATGAATATTCATGCAATAATGACAGGTGTGAGGTTCCCTCTACTAGATGTGTGTGAGTGTGAGATGCATGGGTGTGGTGACTTCAGTACTCACACTGAGCAATACACAAGGGCACGTTGCTGTCAAGAAAGAGGATTTAAAGATGAAGGTTTTTGATTCATATGGGTGGGTTTAATTTGTGAACAAAACAAGTGTAACAATGAAATTACTCCTGGCATAATAGGTATGATCTCTGTTAGCTTGTAAGAAGTTGAAGAGTTTAAACATGAAAAATCCCATGAAACCAAAAGAAGCTAGCCCATAATTATAGTTCAAAATTTGATAAAATTATGTTGCATCTGCCTTTCTTTTGCCACATCAGTAGCTTGAGATGTCTAACTGGTCAATCTACACTGCAATGCAACAGAGGTGATAGTATAATCTGCCCCATTTGCATAATTTGTATTGGAGGCCATAGTATTTTCTGCCACTGTTATTGGCTTTGTCTGGGACTTACTCTGATTCCAGGAAGCATCTGGAAAGTTCCATTTGCACCTACTGATGTGCCCACTACTTTTGCCCACTAGTTTTAATTCTCGGGATTGCTGGGACTTAGTATTTCTTATTTCTCATAAAGTCATCTCTATTTAAGATGGCTAAATACACTAGCCAAACTTATTTTGTGGGTATCATGATACCCAACCAGCCAGGCTGTACATATAAAAACTGTTCACAAGTAAATTTAAAATTAGATTTTGGCATAAACAGAGTATCATAAGTATCTTTACGTAGAAACATACCAAGTTTCTACAAGAATTAATGGACCAATCTTTTTCGGACCAGCACCTTCAACAGACTGTAGCTTGTAAATGACATAACAAACATGCAAAATAAGACCACCATTCAAAAGCACTAAAATATCTATTAATTGATGTAAGGTTGTCAAAAGTTTCTAGTCCAATGGTGACATTGTTTTTGTCCATCAGACGGTTGACAGACAGAGCTTTGTAGCTCCAATTGTATTTAGCCAATTATTTCCCTATCAATGGATGATGGTTTCCGTGCCAATCTTATTAATAGGAATTAGTTCCTTTAAAATGAACTTGTTCTTTTAGGATGGAACTAAAAGGAACTTAGTTCCTTGTCATCAAACTAGTTCCAAACTAGTTCCCTAGTCACGATGTGTGGTAAGCATGCCCTCTTGTGGCTGAACAAAACATGATATTAAGTTACGTTAAGTTCTGTTCGCCTCCTCCTTGGAACTATGTCCAAAATATCCTATAAGCTGGATTGTAAGATGTCCAAATGTTAGAAGATGTTTTTAAGTGTAACTTCAATTTGGTCCCCTTGTTGCCGTATTCAACACGGTGAAAAAATTTTGGTATCTAAAAACCTTACTCTAATTGCCCTATTGTATGACATGGTACCTTTGTCTCTGTATGCTACAATGCAAACAAACAAGCAATTCTTTTGGTTGTTGTGCCCAATTTCTGTTGCAATTTCAAGGCAAATAGGAATAACTCAACAATCAGCCAGAGTTGTTGGGTTCAATTTCAATACACATCGGCATTTTGCTTGAGTCAAGGAGAAACTGCAGATGCAGTTCCCACAAAGTGAACAATGGTCATAAAACCGGAAAAGATATAAATGTCAACTTACTGGTCTTCACATACACAATATTATGGAGTAACTTATAATCCTGCTTCCACGGGAGTTTCTTGTGAGAAGAACTAGAAGAAACTAGTTGCTTGATGAGGGATCTAATTATTTGTTGGTTAAGATGAGCATTGTTAAATATACAACTACCAATACTATTTCCAAAGCATTGGGTGGTTACTAAAATTCCCCTATTTTTATGTGCCCGGAATCAATGTTTTGGATATGTTCCATTTATGTGGCTTGCGCCATAATTTGTCCTACAATTTGTATTTTGATTTTGACCCAGTTTTGACCCCGAAACGATCCCTAAAAGGAATATATCCAAAAATGTGACCAATCTTTACATAACATAATTCAAGTGTCCACGTTTCTCCTAATGACATAGCCTAACCATTTGTTTTTAGTGTATTTTCCGCTAACACCCGATTTGCTTTGATGATGAAGTCACGATCGTTTGTTGCAAGTGCTTGTTAAAGGTTGAGCTGCTCATTCTATTGGCCACATCCATTGTGTACTACAATGGCATACATGAAAGATCAAATCTTCTTTGCCAGGCTATACTGTTGCCATAAGCATTCCCATGACAGCATCTGTGGTATAAAGGCAACTCTGAATAATTGTTATGACTGGTCTTACACAAGAAGTTGTTGTCATGCTCTTGAAGGTCTGTACAACCCCAAATGTTTGCTTTCAGGCAACTAGACGTATGCTGAAACTAGTTCTGGGGATGTTTAGGAACAATGAATTTGCCAAGGTTGAATTTCCTGACCAAGAGAGGATGACACAATTGCTGCTATGGTTCAGAATTATGAGCCAGTGGCAAATGCTGTTCTTGGCTTCTTCGATGGTGTTTCTCTAGGCTCTGAGTGTTAATCAGAGATGTTGGAACAAAATGCTATGTACAATTGTTATCATTCTGATGCAATGGCAAACAACATCATTGTATACTGCACAGATGGCAGCATTATGCTATGCGCTCTGAAATTTCTAGGGGGTTGCCATGATGGGTCTATTTCAACAAACTGTCTTCCAATCCTGTGTGAGAGAATTGAATGTCCCTCTCACAGGATCTCTCTTTGCACAAGTTTGCAACTGAATACCTCCTTCGCCACATCCCAAAGCACCTCCTTCTTGTAATTCTTGGCACATTGTGCGCAAGCAATGATGAGCATACTAAAATTGAAGAGTGAAGCACAGAATCAGTGGTGATATGAGGAGAGAGATGGAAGATATCTTGCTCAACAACCACGGGGCGCATCACCCCTAAATTTATGGGGAAACCCATTGGTCGTGCACCGACCAACTGATTTCCTAAACCAACTTTAGTTCAGGATGATTTTATACTTAGGAGGCATTTTGGAGTGCTTTAGCAGGCCATAAAGGTGGGTTAAAAATATACAAATTCTACCTAGTAGCCACCCATTATATTGAAGTTACTTGGGGAAGTAGTAACTTGGGCAAAACCCCATAAACTCTACCATAAAATGTGGATCATAAGTACCCACAAATGTTAAAAGATTCCTTTTAGTTGTGCTTATGTTGTGTTACAAGCTAATTTTAACACGTTGAAAAATTATTGGTATCTTGAAGTTACCCTATTTACTTCAAGATAGGCATATTGTACCCCTCCTGCCATGTCACACTCCTTGCTCAACCACGCTGTCCACCCCTCCACAATGTGAGCGAGATGTGTAGTGACTTCTGACTGCATCGGAGGTTTCTTGGCAACCATCAGGAGTCACGGGGAGTGCTACATATGGGCATGTTACTGATGGCATGGAAAAAATACGAGTTTTGGTTCTAATTTATAGGTTGCAACACTATAAAAATGCATGTGTTCAGAAAATTGGGGATTTCGTGCTTATACAGTGGTGGTACTTATAATCCACATTTTACACTGGCACAAAGCAGAGCCAACACGAGTGGGTCAAAACCAAAGTTTCGTGGTGCTTCCAGAATGTTTTTCGCAACATCTTGGATTCATTCATGGTCATCAGAGTTTCACGTGAGGCCATGACCAAGGCCGTGTAGTTTTGTCTTTGTGGCTATATTAGAAGTTCCATTTACTTAAGCCCCCGCTCGACGATCTTGTCACGTCTAAGGGAGAACTTTAACAACCCTCACGTCCTTCCCGAGACAAAGTTGCCATGTTTTTCATTCCTTTCATCGATACCATCATTTTCTGCATTGTGCTACCACTTCCACTCATCCATAGACAATCAACTGCACTACACCTCTCGACCGCAACACAGGTTCAGTAATACTTATGTGAGCATAAAATCAGTACAATGCGTACTAAGCACAATGACACGTACATTGACCATGGTACTGGTGATGGCACATGTCTTTGTCCAAAACTTCCCGTAACGAAACGGAAAAGCTCAAAAAAGCCAAAAAGGTTTGAAAAAGCTAGGTAACACGGTTGTCCCGTGCCGGGTTCGAACCGACGACCTTTTCGGTGTAAACGAAACGATCTACCACTGATCTAACGGGACGGTACAGACGTTGGAATTACATTAACAACAAATAACGAAAAGGTGTAGCGCAATGGGTATTGTACAATACAATACTATTGCTGTACCGGAATTTTCTTAGAGGCCCTAATATAAACCCACTGATGAGTTCTTTTTGTTCCTTTGATTGCCTCTTAAATATTTTTATGAGATACAAGCTGATACAAGTGACCTCAAGTGACTACTTGAAGACAGCAGTCCCAAAACTTTGACTGGAGAGCAGGCATCACTCCCTCATTCCAGTTAATATGATCAACTTTCAGCAGCATCGACTGGGAGGGGCTGTGGTCGTTGGAATGTGGCTTGCAACCTCATTCTTGGCATTCCCAATGGCGGAGGCATTTATGATGCCATCGTCAAGACACCAGCTGTTACCACCAGAATATACGGGTGCCATACATCACGATGCACCACCTGCTTCTTATTCGCACATTTGTTTCGGTTCTTTTCAAAGGAATCGTCTGGTATTAAAGGAAAATTCTGACGCTGCCGTGGAAAGTGGGATGGTCGTAGCCAAAAACAGAAATCTTTTGAACATGGCATTTTCGTCACTCGACGACAAAGACAAGTACGACACAGTGTTGACAGGATTGTGTGCAAAAGTTATCGATGGGGGGGCTTCGTCTGCTAAGCAAGGGCTCATCGATCCCATTCGTCTATTGGAGGAGATGAACTCTAGTAGAATTGTTGCTGGCCCGCGAGGTATCATTTCTTTGGTGGATGTGAGTTTTGATTGTCTTCATCCTTCGCAAAATTCAACTGAAGTCTATACATTTGCTCTTTTACTACTTAGGCAACTGTTTTGACATCAGATGCGCGCATCATGTCAAAGGTATTATCTCTCGCAATTGGAAATGGTGCAATAACAAACTACGGTTCGCTTCAAGGAACCATTGACCCAATACCACAAACATCCAATACTTTCACTTTTGGTTCCAACAAAAAGGATCAAATTGATAGGTTGAACAATCTCCCTCCAGTACCAGACGACGACAGAGCTACTGAAGTAACTCAGGCGATTGCATTTTCTAGCGTTGTGGGTTCTTGCCTTGCCTTGAACGTATTCGGTGGTCTCTTCGGTTTAGAAGATGCAACTCCCTGGTCAAATCTTATCCTGGGAATCGCATTTACGACATTTTTTGTGGACAACTTTTTTGATGTAATAGTTATGGGAGGTTCAGCGGTCGCTAAAATGAATGAAGAGAAATTGCCCGACAGCGCAAAGCGCATTAATGCTCCCAACAAGCAAGACATGCCTTTCGGCATAGGCACGGGAAGCCTCACGGGAGCGGTTTTCAGGGGGCTCAGTCGCCTGCTCAGTGTAAATACTGAAAGAGACTGCCAGTGTGAGGCGGCTGCAGTTTTTGCGGCTTATAGCCTGGGTTTGCCATGTTTTGCTTTCCAACCCAATGCGTTAGAGGTGAGAATGTTGCTTGTGTTTCCATCGATGCTTCCACCATAATTCTCTCGTTCAACATCGTTTTGTTGATGACATGCTGAAAAGGGCGCTGCATTAGTCGTTGATTCGATGAAGGAACCAAGAGGTCCTAGTAATACTACGATAGAAGGAAAGTTAGACAACCTTGCATCTGATGCTGGGCTGCTAAAGGTATTGATTTGGTTGATGGCACCTGTTGCAATGGAAATCAGCAAGTATCCCCAGCTGATATCATCGGATCCTCGTGAAGCTGTTGGATTTCTTCAGCGTCTTACTGAAAAATCGCGAAGCTTACAATCGCAAGAACTCAGTGATGCTTTGCCGGAAGACGATGTTCAACTTGATCGATACCTTCGATGGGCTCTTGCAGAAGCAGATCGACTCTTGAGAAATAACCGCAAAACTGTTGACACTTTATCAGAGGCATTGGCAGGAGGTGCAGCTACTGTGGGTGATTGTGTTGCGGTTCTTGAGGCATGGTAGACTGTGTTAAAAAATAGATAAGTGACGATTCTTGGATGGTTCTGTCGCGTGAAATGAAATATTAGTTTGTTGTGTTAATTCCCTCTTCTTACTATTATCAGAATGAAATACATTGTTTCAAGCAAGAGTTGGGGGGAGATCATGTATGGAATACTCGGACATTGTTGACTGCAGACGGACAAGTTTAGAGCGATATACCAGATCAATCTGGACTACCGTAAATACTGGATTGTAAGAACCCCAAAATGTTTGGTTGTAACTTATGCAGAAAAAACAAATTACTTGTTAGTAGTGTTGAGTAATGAAGAATTCTGCATTCATTAAGGCAATTTAAGCCTGTGCAGTTGCACACTTGACACATATTCATGGAACATTGTACAAACTTGATTTTTCATCTCTTTGCCTACTGACACAATAGTTTCATTTGCACCCCTCCACATTGTTCCTCACCAATCATTCTCCATACATCCTGCCTTCCCCCCTTGCCATGACGTTCTGTTCTTTCTGCAATTGCAATCCTTGCAACTCTTTACTCTACAAAGAAGGGCTTGAGGCTGACAGTTGTTTACCGGGTGTTTTATGTCAAACAGCCAGAAGTGCATCCATCTCTATTGCAAGTTTGTTGTGGGAGAATACAGTTCACTTGTCTTTCAAGTTAATGTTTGCATTGCTGAGTGCATAGTGTGCGATACGTGTGAGTAGTTCAATACAACACCTAAAAGTGTAGATTAGACTTTAAATTAAAAGCAACATTGATTTAACTCCGATTCTTAGCATCATTTACATAAATGGCCATGTCTCTTTGTTGTTTGATTTAAGTATCATTCGTTACAGTTCTTTAAGTATGTATTTCTTGCAATATTCCCTTTCTGTGGAGTAGTGTAACTCTGATAACATGACAACCAAAACAAACAAAGAACGACAATCCCCCAAGCTATGGTACCCAATGAATAGTAACAACAAGGTCTCACCCTTTTTGTTGACTGGTGTATTGTTTGTTGACTAGATGAAACACAGCAGACTACAACATTGGAGAAATGTAGTGTGTTTAAAAAAGATGCAGCTTTTCATCATTCCAACCCCATCTTCAACAAGAATGTGTTGCAAGATTCAATGCCATTCTGGAAAAAGAATGATGCACCACAACCATATTCCACAATTAATTGATTGTTGCACTGTAAGTTTTTGGGAGTCATTTTATTGACAGAACAGAAATATGTCACCTTGTTTGTGATGATCATCAACAATGTAGATGATGCAATTTGTCAACAATGTTGGATGGACCATGCATCATCAACCATGCAGATATCACAATTTTTCAACAAAGGAGGATTGATGAGTATTTGTTGACAGCAGAGAAGGGAACACTCATCAAAGCTATTGGATGGAGGATGAGTCATTGATGATTTTGAAGCAAAATTCTGAAGGAGGATTTATTGGTGGACTCTCATTAATGTTTATGATGTTGTCTGAGATGAAAGATAACTGCTTGGAGAGAGAGTTCCTTGAGTTAGGAGGCCAAGCTGGTAGACAAAGAAGATCTAACAAAAGGATGTGTAATTCCTGCACAGGATCACAATCTCCAGGAGACAAAGGATGAAGATCATTGTCACTCAAGTTGTTTTGATAAGAGTCTGATGAGGATGGAGAATCATTGTCGCTACAGGGAGAGAGAGGATGTGGCATGTAGTAGACATGGGCAGACACAGATGAAAAATGCCATGATGTTAGGTGTTATAAGGGTCTACATAGGCCAATTTTTTGCTAGGACTTCGGCTAACCCCTCATATTGAACAGAAATTGACTGGAAAATGACAAATTGATCACTTCAAATAACACATGCACGCTTTTGCATAAGTTAATTAACTTATGTCAAAATGTGTGTGAGTTTACAGAAGAGGGTGAAAGTTACATTATGTGGCTCTTTCAATCCAAGTCAAGTCAGTCTCCCTGATGGGATGAAAGGATAAAGGTTTCTTAACAAATTACCCTATTTACTAGGAGATAAACCCTTTGTACTCTTTCAAGCAATGGGCATCTGTAATATTGGTCCGTCAACCATGGGCGCAAGATCATGGTGCTTTCTGACAACATTGGAGTTTATTTGAATCTCAAAAACAGGAATGAGCTATGCAGAGATATGCATAAAGGTGTGCTGTTGCTGCTTTAAATAAGCAATGTTCAGAGCTTACACAGTATGTTAATTGGTCGAAAACAGTAAACGTTACTCAAAATGGGTCCGATAGGCTCTTATGATTGAAATATGGTAGTCACAGTAAGTTCCCATTTGTGTTTGCACGCGAATGCCTTTTCCAAATTGTGGTGGAACTGTTCAACCAGTGCCGGGGGACCACGTACCATGCCGTCATCAACCCAGGCTACAACCACGACCATGTCACAATTCACCATTGATCCACCCAAAATACAGGCATGGGTTTGCCTTTGATTGCTTGTAGGTCATGTTCTTGATTCGCTCTGCGAACGTCTTGAAGAAGCAGTATGTTGCTTGCTTGGTCCCGTACAGTGGTACATTCATGCGTAACTCAACGCCGCCCTCATACCATTTGTGGAATCCATCGGGGACTTCTACATGTACAGTTCCTCCCAATTCGCAAATTGTCCTGGGAAGAATGCCCCTTCAACATCAATGATGGCTACATCCATGTACAATTCATGCAGTATAACATGTGTACAATTCACACAGTGATGGGATTAGTCACTGGAGCGGCAATAGAGTCTGAGGCATAGTGACTACCATCTACTTTCTTGTACCCACACGCATTGTACCCACTCGTATTCGGCCTGCCTCTTCTTGTTCCGTTGGATTTGAGCTTCATTGCCTATGTTGTCATGAGAACCTTCACACCTCTGGGAAGCAAGCTTCTTGGGATGGCAGTAAGAGCATTGTACTTGTCGAATCGTGCATTCTTGTTCCAGATCTCTTTTCACCGCTCATCCACATCTTGGTTCATGGATATCTCGTAATTAAGTACCTTCAGCTGGCTGGTATGTTTAATACCGCCACCTACACCTACACCAGCTCCAATACGGGCCACCTCCATGCTTTGCAAGGACATTCTCCGTGGTCTAGCTCAGCCATCTCACCTAGGTACCTGAGCTCCACAGCTGGTGCGTACATAAGTCTGTCAGGAGTATTGATTGCGCACCCTGACCATGCTATGCGCGATGCACAAAGTTCAGTGACAGTTGGACTGACCCATGTCACTCTACCTCCCAGCTGATCAGGTTGATTGTTGATTGGACCAGCGCTTTTGAGGTCGTGTTTATTTTCTGTTCATAACCCTGTGCCTAACTATGGTTCCAACTCATTTTCAATGGTCTCAAGGGTATCCAGGTCTATGATGCCAGACAGGTCATCCTTGAAGAACATCCTCTTCACATATGACGTCTTGACTCACTACAACCTTGTGGTGCACATATCCCACATTCATACACTGTCACTTTCATGTTCAGCATAACCCACAATCATCATTGTAGTGCCCCTATCATCTGTTTTGAAGTCCTTTCCTTCTGCTACAACATGAAACACAAAACCTGTTGGACCACGCGAGGTTCGCACCAATTGCCTTTAACTTCCACCGTAACTAGCCCATCAAGCTGTACGGCACACAATATTGCCTTAAGTGCCACTTTGGACTCCATGTCTTCAGGTATCACTGCCCCTCCCATCATGGCACACGTCTTCTCTGCAAGATAGGTGAATGCCAATTCGGCCAGGCTATTGTGCCGAGGGGTGTCATGTGGCGTAAATTCAAAATGGACAGGCTGTAGCGCAGCCCGCCCACTACTCCCAGGCAATTTTCAAGCTTGTGTTTTCACCTGCTGGGTCCAAGCATACATACCGTACTGGTATGCCACGTCTTCAACTTGTGGAAGTGTTCACATGAACGTTCAACCATCTCACTCTTAGTCACAATGAAATCACTCCATTTCTTTCCTCTTGCTTAGCATACCAGTCCTTCCAGTTATCACGATTAATTGTTGTGTTCTCTGAGTTTCCAGACTTAATTGTCACCTTGGATAGATCTAGGAACAATCTATGCCCTGGTACATCAGTTTTTGGTGTGACTGACTCTTTGCGGACATATTTTTGTTTGGCCTTGGATTGCGCACAGTGTTCGCATGATTTTTTGTCCCACGCGTAAGCACCCATCCAAGCTCCCTTGCAGTTCTTCACATGGAGTCTTCATGCCAAATCCAACAGACAATGGGCCATATTGATGTTAAGCCTCATAGTATTCATTGTACTTGCTGTGGCAACTTCAAAGGAAGGGGCAAATTTGCATGCATATATTGCCCCTTTCTCTGTGGGTAAAACTATATCAAAATCAATGGTTCCACCCTTCTTGTTTTCGATACGTATCAGGGTCTTGTCACCATGCACAATTTTCCGCCCTTGCTTATGCAGCAACTTAGACATGTTTAACAATTGACATTATGTTTTGCACTAAAGCTGCAGTCTTTCAATACTGCCCCTTATTCTGGCTTTGCCATCTTTGTTCACAAAGACTCCTGGTTTGTCAATCAAGGCAGTTGATTCCATTGCAGAGCCGGCATGCCAAAGGCTGTACAGCATTGTGTTGTGTTGCACCACGTCACATGAGTACTTGCTTTGGTGTCACAAATCCATACGTTCTCCTGGCGCAGTACTGCCAACGCATCACCACCTTTAGCTTTCAGCATCGGTACGTCAATTCCCGTCTCAGACTTAGCGGTCTTCTCTGTGTACCAGGCAGGAGCCTTTTGGGGAAACTTCTTGAAACGGCCAGCTTCCTTATGCCCTTTTATGCCACAGAAGTTGCATGTCTTGCCAGAGCCTGTATTTCCCTTGCTGTCACTATTGCCATGACCACCGTGTAACTCCTCTTTGTGTTTCTTGCATTCCTTAGCTTTGTACCCGCACACCTTGCCACAGTTCCTACACTTTCCCTTGAATGTTCTGTTGCCTTCGACAGAAGAAAGGTGTTGTTGGCACGACTTTTACTCCTGCTCTTTGTGAGTTGCTGTATCACAGAGATGTTGTTCCACAGTCCATCAAAATTGGGACTCTTGGACTTCAACTTGTCAAGGTTCATTTGTGAGTATGACATGTCGTGGTTCTTTCATGCCATCAACATGCACAGTTCCTGATCCGTTTTGGTGACTTTGTATTTGTCCAATACTCTGACCACATCATTGTAAAAATCCCTCACATCTTTGAGTTGAAGCTTGTCTAGCTCAACCTCCAACTCGATCATCGTGCTTGCATCAGAGGGCTTATTGACCTTCTTGGCTTTCGTAACAAACTCATACACTAATCTGTTGGGATATTCATCACTCTTCGTTTTCCCCAACAGAGCAATGCCATGACTCTTGCCCTGCCCCAGTGCAATGATAGTGCACAGCTTCTTGTTTGCCTTGTATAGCTCCACAAGAGGCACATTGGTGGGATTTGTTACATCGATCAGTGCAAACTCTGACTTGGTGGGACAGTTTGCCATCAAGACGGGGTCTAACACATCCCCAGTGCCCATGAACTCAGCATAAGCCTCAATCTTGCTGACATACACTCTGAAATTCTCCAGTTTTCTATCCCAATACGGGATCTTGCTCAGGCTGTAATCAGTCATTTATCTCAGAAATTGTCCAATCTTCAGGCTTGTAACTCCCTCAAGTTATTTCGAAGTATGTTGGAAGTCTCCTCAGTCTGATCTTTGTACGATTGTAGTTAACAACTAATCAAATCTACTGTATATCTCGGTTCATAAGTACTGTAAAATGTCAAAAGATACTTTTGCGATTTACTTATAATCCGTATGAAGCAAGAGATGCTAACACGATGAAAATAAATTAGTATCCATCCTAGTTATCATAACACCCTGTGGTACTGTAGATCACACCATTTTTGCTTTGCTTTGGCGACTGATTAGTTCTCGTGCCCCACTCATCACGATGTGGTATGAGTGTGATATGTTGTGATGTGAGTTTAGCGGGATGTAGGCATAACTCAGCAACCAACTGGAGTTATAGGGTCCTCTACATATCGGCCTGTTGCTGTTAAGAAGGAGAAATGGTATATGACAGTTCTAGAACATCCGGTGCTCATTAACTAGGTTAAAAACACGAATGTCATGAGATTCGGGGAAATATAACTTGTACTCCTAGGGTACTTATGAACTGAGATATACAGAAGTTGTCTCAGTTCAGTTCTAGGATTTTTATGATTTTGTTTCTAGTGTTACGTCATTCGGACTCTCTTGGGTATCCAATCTTGGATGAGTCTCGTGGGATTTAAAACATTGTATACTTCCTCTTCTCCAAGTTTGAGCGATTTTACTTGCTGACACTAAGGCTTAACTTAGAATGATAAAATTATCCCTTGAGAAAAAAATACCCATACGAAGTTCATTAGTAGAAAGTCCAGGATGTTCCCAAAAATCACTACACATATCATGTTAAACACAAACTTAGCAGCTCTGGAACAAGATGAATTGCATGAAAAACACACCAATAAACAGGATAGGGATGAGAAAGCACCCAGATTGTACAACCATGACAACATTGATAAAGCACAATAAGCAGGGTGACTGACAATGAGGGTGCAACCAGATCAAACAAGGCCACCACTGCATTGAAATCACAATGTTAGGGTTAAAGGGTCAGCAACTAACCTTGTATTTAACAGCAAAACAATCAATCATGACTATCAGCTATGACAACTTATGTTTGAAAAAATAATCACAAACAAGAAATCTAATCCATAAGTTGAATTCATTTATACTCATACAAGATAAACATTTACATTAACTGCAAGGTAATATAGCTGGATAAGTTGCATCAAGTTTCATGAAGCTAGTTATCTTCTCATCGATGTTATTGTAGAGCAAAGGAGGGCTTTGTCACTGGTTTATTGCTGAGTAATGACAATTTCATCATCCCTCATCACCACTCAATGAGAGTTAAAAGTAGGAGCCCCTGTTTCTTGGGAGTCTTTTTCTCATCTTAATTAATGGATGCCTCTCACATTAGATCTTATATGATACACAGAACGTGTATCAAGAAAAAACACTTTTGTGAAATATCCTAATGAAGTCTTGGTTAGAGATTGGTTTTGAGTTGCATGTGTAGACTCTCTGCAACAAGAACCAGATAGCCAATGACTCCTTGTCTTGTACTCAATTGAGTTGCTGTAAAGAATAGAGTGGAAACAATCTATTGTGACATTGGCTTCAAGAATGGTAGAGTTCAAACACACTTGAAATTGATCACAAGAATCTGGTACAGTGTCATGAGGCATGCTACAGCAGAGGAAGTTGGATGGATTCTGGAGTAATACTTTTAGCTTTGTTGCAAAAAATTAAAGGAGGATCAGGAACACATTGACTTGAAGCACTGCAAACGAAACACACAGGTGACCTCAGACCTCAGGGTACACTCAGGTGTACAGGGAAGTTAAGGGAGCCCCCTGGAACGGTATCTTCTGGTAACCTCGCTGTACACTTCTGTAACACTCCAGAACACTAGTGTACCATAGGGTTACCGGAGTCTACTGGCGGGTTACCGGAAATGAGACCCAAACCAGTCTTCCAATTTACTTCTACTTACAACAGGAATTACATTTTTTACAGGAAAACAGACTTCTCAGTAAGTCTAGAATCAATATCAATCTAATTAGTGGCTAAAACTGCATTACTTAGTAGCTAAATTTTTTTACCGGTGGCATACTGGAAGTGTACAGGTGAATTACCGGAAGTGTACAGAAGGGTTACGCGAGTGTACAGGAGGGTTACCGGAGTGTATGGGAGGGTTACTGGAGGTGTACCGGAGGTTTACCGGAGCGTACGGGAGGGCTACTGGAGTGTACAGGAGGGCTACCGGGTCTGATATACTGTTAGACTATGGTAAGATTGAGCAGAGTATGTGCAATTTATCCTTACTAGTAAAATTAAACATACTACATCATATAAATTATGGGCCCGCCCCTTCATCCTCCCAAAGAACGAGCCTCAATGTCACATTGGCCAAAATTTCAGCCCCAAGCTAAAAACCGATACTGTGGACAATCTACACCACGGTAGAAGGAAATTAAATATGTAATTGAAACTAAGCTGAAATTCAAACAATTGTAAAATAGTTTGAGTTCATCATAACTCACCTTAAAAATTTACGCCCCGCTGCCAATTGTTGTTGGCTAACAGAAGTGCCAGGCAGGATGCCAAACTCAGTCTGTGGGCTGAGTTTTGGCCGTTCCCATGCCTGGCCTGAAAAGAAATAAATTGAAAATTAGATATAGTCAAACAAGTGTAAAAATGATTGAGTTCAAATGACTCACATTCAACGTATACGCCAATTGTTGTTGGCTCCGCAGCCGTGCCAGGTTGGACATCGGATTCAGTCTGTGGGCTGAGTTTCAGCCATTTTGCCAGTAGGCCTGTAGTAAATGAACTGAAAAATACTGACATGTGCTGTGTAAAATATAGTGAAAAAGGTTGAGTTATCATAACTCACCCCAACATTATATCAGCTGCTGCCAATTGTTTTTGGCTACTCGGTGGTGCCAGGCGGGAAAGCTAACTCAGTCTGTTGGCTGTGTTTCAACCATTCCTGTTGTAGACCTGTAAGTACTTAATTGAAAAACAATTGACATGTGGTGAGTAAAACTTGGTAGAAATAATTGAGTTTATTAGAACTCACCCTGAAAGTATACCTGCTGCTGCCAATTGTGGTGGGCTAGATGTTGGTGCCAGGTGGGTATACTAACTCAGTCTGTGGGCTGAGTTTCCGCCATTTTGCCAGTAGACCTGTAAATATTTAATTGTAAAAAATTGACATGTGGTGAGTGTAATCATGAAAAAAGGGCAACTTCAACATAACTCACCTTTATATTTGACACGCCGCTGTCAATTGTTCTTTGTTTACACGGCAGTGCCAGGTGGGAGGGTGACCTCAGTCTGTGGGCTGAGTTTTGACCATTCCCGTGATACACCTGTAAATATTTAGTTGAAATTTTTTTTCATGTGGTGAGTAAAACTTGGTAGAAATGGTTGAGTTTATCAGAACTCACATTTGAAATTGAGCCGCTGCTGCCAGTTGTTGTTGGCTACATGGCGGTGCCAGGCTGGATCCCAAACTCAGTCTGTGGACTGAGTTTTGGCCGTTCCCATGATGGGCTGGTGGGGTATCAATGTAATTGAACAATTGAGGTATTGGGAAAGACGTGAAGGGGCACCCCCCTACAGTCGCTGCTGGTTCAAGCACCTGTGTTCTAGTATGGTACGGTATTGTATCACACCCTATGCTGTAGACAATAATGTCGCACAAGAGTGAGGGATGGCAATAGAAAGGAATAAGAATAAGCACCAATCATGTAGCCACACGGTACCAAATTTCAGCCCCGATGTGCTATTCTTGTATTCTCATTTTTGGCAGAGTCACTTCTGATAAAACTTATCCTCATTAGGTCTAGCAAACAAGAAACCTCAACATTCATACTTAATTCCTACATGGGGGGTGTTTAAGAATGACAAAACATATAAGAAACCAACCCATTCAAAAATAGAAATAGGACCAATAAGCCTTCACAAAAAACCAAAGATCAAGCCTAGAATCAACACCAAAACTAGACCCAACAGGTGATCTTCCTGTTTGTAACTTGTGATTCGCAAATTGTCAGTCATTAACCACACAAACCCTCTGGAGAATTTTTTGGTTCAAAGCTTAGCGTGATAAATGTATCTGTGTCTGAAACAATCGGTAAAAAACTGGTAACCCACCAGTACACTCTTGGGACTTCCGGTAACCTCCCTGTACACACTGACATTTTGAGAGTGTACCGGAAGGCTACCGGTGTTTTTCGTTTGCAGTGAGAAAAACTTGAGAAGTCAGCAAAGAGGAAAAAGTGCATATGAACTCTAGTTCTAATTGCCACATATTGCCAAATGATTGCTCTGCAGGTTCGGGTAACATCACTGCCTTTAAATCACATTTCAATTGACCTTAAGTAAGATAGCAAAACCAGGATGTGGAAGCAACAACAGAGAGATAGCTTGCCAAGGGCTGTATCCAGAAAGAAACTTCACTCCAAAAACACTATAATAGAGTATGCTAAGTCAAATTTTTTTCAGTTTTTTGCATTGTCATTGGCTCCAATGGACCTGTGACAAATGCTTGAGAATGTAAAGTGAGAGCGTAAACTTTCTGATTTAGAAAGCCAAGAAAATGAAAAGGAAGCTAACCCATGTACCAGTCCATGACTATGTCATGTGGAAGGAAGATAAGAAAGCATGACATGCAGCAGCTAGTGTCTGTCCTTTGATTTGCTCCCATGGGGGCAGTGTGTGGATTTGCTGGGTGTTTGGCCACCACAGCCACGTGAAAAGTTAAGATGAAATAAAAGAATCAAAAACTTTAACTGGATGATTGGTAAAACAATGATAATGGAGAAGAAGAATTTGATACCGAAGCATTGTTTTTTATATGGGAAACAGTAAGATTGAGACAACACAAGGCTGTCAGTGAGTGTATGGCATTCAGCATCTGCAAATGGGACATGCGACTAAAGTCATTTTTGAGTACAAGTTGAAGTGGAATACTTAACTGAAGATTAAATTATATTTTTGTGAGCTTATTGTTACTGAACCAAAAATACATGGTGTGCTAGATATGCCATGCTTGTAATGATGAGCAAATCCATCTGGGAGATTGGATCCATTTCAGATGTCAGTAGGATCTGTTGCAAGACTTGATCCCTGATCCTTTGCAAGGCTGACATGAGGATCTTTTCGATGAGAAGTTTTCTGAGAAAGAAAAGTTCTTTTGGATATGTTTTCTGCGAAACATCTTTCCTAGGTACTGCCATCTCTTGAGAAAGTAAATGTCTTTTGGTTCATTGTTTCTCGGAAACTAATTTGTTGTCATATTTGTACTTCCTATGTATTGCACACAATGAAGAGGGCCTTTTGAGTTTCCAATTGGAAGCTCATGGAGCTTGCATGTGTATGTGGATACTTGGTCTATGTCAGTCTGTGCCCAATGGAAATGGATGATCAGCAGAGGCGTGTTTCATGAGGAATGACAGAAGGTGAGCTCTGGTGAGTGTGCTGATACTGTCTGCAGAAAAGGTGAGACTCAACATGACATGTCTAGCAGTGGAGTGGTGAAGTCATATAAAAGTTCTAAATGGGAATAATACTTTGCAAGGAATTCATATAGAGGACCAGAAATCTACTCAATACTTTTGCAATCACGACTTGCATGATTCAAAAGTATATCTACTATTTGTTTGATGCCAAGGTACATACTGTCAGAATGCTTTTGTACTCCTGTGTCTAATTTTATAAGAAGCAGTGGATTGTCCAGCTGCAAGTCACAGTGAAGGTGGGAAGGCTAATGGTAGTCTTGATTTTACAAAAATAGCAACTATATGAAGACGACTAAAATCAGAGGAGCTCTTGGTAGTTTTCTCCTGTATCGTACATGACAGGTCATATTGTGAGTTAAAAACACAGATATTAAATAAATTTTAAAAAGAGAATGGTGCAAACAAAATAGCTTAGCTTTTGCATCTTAAAGTAAAACCATATCGATTTTGCACAAGGATGAAGTGATTAGTTCTTTCAAATCCAATGCTTTTAACCAAAGCTAAGTAGCAAAAAACATTCATACAGAAAAAATAATACCACCATTTGAAAGTACATAAAAGGCATTTTAACAATAAGAACAAGTTTTTTACTCCACCAATGACATCAGTTTTGCTCATCAGATTAGTCCTTTGCATTTAGCTGTCTGCTATATTTGAACATGCATGTCAATCCTACACAAGAAATGTGTATTTTCACAAATAATTCCCAATCGCCTATTCATCCTTGATAGCAAAGCTAAGTCTCCAGAAATCCTGGAGATATTCATAAGGGAACAATACTTCATCTAAAATTCTGCAATTGCACAAATAATCCGTGAAGTGCACAAAATGTCTTGAAATACTTCATTTTCCTTCTAATCCTTCAAAACTTTTCTAATCATTAATAGTTATCCTCTAATTCTTACTGAAAAATAACCATTTTCTCTATCTCACTACTATGTTCTTTGAAATACCAGCACATTATTTCCCCCCCTTCCTAAGGAAATTGTTGATTTGATAGAAAATAAACGAAAATACCTACAGAAGTTAATATCCACCCGTTGCTTGCATTCTCTTCAAGAAAAGCATGACAAAGTGAGGTCAATTGTGACTTTGATGGCACAGGGGTTCTCTGACCGCTACGCGTGCAGCTCTGTTGGCATTTCAACAAGGTACTTTCAAAGATGGGCAAAATAATCAAAGAGGCGGATAGTATTCTGGAGGAAGCTGGTTTTGCTGCAAACAACATAACTGGGACTGCAAAGAACATGCACCATGGATGCCCCAGTTTTCTGATACCAATCAAGGACGGTTTGTTCAAGTTCATCAAGAAATTCCACGATCAGGGAAAACAAACTACAAATCACATGGTGCTACATGAGGCATTGTGCTTGCAACCTTCCTTTAATCTGAAGTTTTTCCATGCAAAGCATGAGGCTGTCAATCGTATCACAAGGCAGCTTGGGTTTACTCGGCGTGTAGCCACCCACATGGCACAAAAACATTTCAAAGAGACAGAAATGGAATCAAAAGATTTCATTACTATGGTCAAGGCACCTCTGCGGAAGGTGCAAAGACAATGTGATCAACATGGATCAAACTCCCATTCAGTTTTCATTCCACTCTCAAACCATATTGGGCGTAAAGGGGAAGAAAAAAATTCAGTTTTGCACTTCAACAAACAACACAAAGCACATTACTTTCGCCGCAACTGTGCGGCAAGTGGGACCATGTTGACTCCCTTCCTGATCTTCAAGGGAAAGCCCAAGGTAGGATAGCAAAGAATGAATTCTTTCCTTTCCCAGTGGGCGGTAAGTATGAATGTCCACCCAAGGCATGGATGGACGTGCCCAACATGCACACCTGGATTGATGTTGTCTTGACACCTTACAAGGAGAGAAGGATAAACGAAACTCAGGTGGCCCACCTCTTCTGCTTGTCCTTGATTCCTACCGGGTTCATCTCATGGGTTCCGTGGTAAACAGAATCCAGGAAATGGGGATCGAAGTTCTACACATCCCAGGAGGGTGCATGTACTTATGTCAGCCTATTGATATTGGAAGTTGGAAGCAACAAACCGCTGAAAGGTGCCATGCATGCTAAGTGGGAGGCATGGATTACTGATGGAGACGGAATTGTGAATGGGGCTGCAAAAGAACCCTCATGCAAACTCATGTCTGAATGGTTGGTTGATGCATACTGTAATATTCCCAAAATAGTGGGCCGTAACGTGTGGTTGAAAACAAATTATCAATGGTTTTAAGTTTCAACATGTCATAACTTTAACATTATTCTAATCAATATGAACTTGAATATACTGTTTGTTCTAGTAATTGTTACAGTTCCAAATTCTTATCTCAGTGATCATCCTCCACCCCAATCACTTCAGCAATTGGATAACTATGGTTCCGTGAAAGAGGTTCCTCTTTGCCAATTTGCTGTCATCCGGAAGCACCATCTCCTTAATAACCAACATGCACCCATCAAAATTTTGACCGCATTCACCAACCGCAAACTCTTGGGCTGCCATGCAGACACAACAACCATCTGATCCATCAGGTAACACCTTGTATGCAGCAAGATGTGTTTTGTCCACCAGCCGAATCTGAAACTTCATTCCAACGATATGCCTGTGCCCGTCTCCCTCCAACACCAACACATTCCCGCACTCAAACGGATGAATACTGCAAGATCGTCCATTGTCGTTCGGGAGACAACCAACCAGAATGACCTGGTACACCATTATTTGGAGTGTTGGGGCAGTGGTGTGTTGTTGTTGTGATGGTTGTGTATTAGGATGGGTGGTGAGTTTTCAGTCAAAATGGCATTACTCGGGAACCAGCAGGAATTACAGGGAGCGATACATACTGCCATAATGTACATGACTAAGGCTAACACTTAGTGTTGATTAAAGATGAGAAATAGACTATTAAGCGCATGCAAACAGCATTTACTGATCAAGTGATTGGGCCGGACCTTATAATACGGTGTCCATATAATATGAGAATTACGGTATGTATTAAAAATTGTTCACTAGTCTATAGACTATGTTTGTGAGGGCGATAGTCTATAGACTAAACACGCCTATAGACTAGACAATAATAGGCAATAGTCTATAGACACTGTTGAACTTTTTATTGCATTAGACTATAGAACTCCAGATTACAAATTGTTGACTAGTATAGACTACCAGTATAGACTACCATAAATCACGGAGCATAAGACTCAGGAAATTTCAAAAGATACCATTTCAGACGATAATTAGATATTGCGATAACTCTTGATATGGCAAACTATTGTCTATTGAGTGACACACCAATACCTTCAGAAGAAGGTAAGCTTTCTGAAATAGCGTATTCATTTAGTCAAGAATTGCTTAGTTTTCGAAATATACACAGTTCAAAATTAGGGTGGGTCGTATAATCCGTGTGGTCTTATGCTCAGTGATTTACGGTATATGTTAGTTGCCGTTTGTAGACCCCCCCATCTATAGCCCCCTCTAACATGATTTGATGGGAAATATTGAACTGCCCTTCTGACAATCATGGCAGGAGTCACGATTCCAAATTTATTATTTGGATGGTATTGTCCGCAGTGTCCTGATAGAGTCTAGAGACTAGTTATCTAAAACAGTACGATAGAGTCTAGAGACTAGTATTTTATTGATCAAAGAGTCTGTGGACTATTACCAGAAGTCTATAGACTAGTCAACAATTGTAACGTAGAGTCTATAGACTAATGCAATAAAAAATACAAAAGGGTCTATAGACTAGCACCCACTTTTGTTAAGTCTATTGACACTCCCCCCATTCAAATATAGTCTACAGACTAGTGAGCGGTTTTAAAAACAAAGTCTATAGACCCTTCCTCTATTCACAAGTGTCAGTCATGAATATTCTATAGACTCATCTAAAAGGTAGGTGGGGGTCTATAGACTAGTTGTTGTTGTTTATAGATCCAGACCTCCCTTTTCGATAAGGCTATATATTGTCATGGGGGGTCTATAGACTCTCCGGAGATAGTCTATAGACCCCCCCCCTCACAGTCTATATACAGGAGGGTCTACAAGCGGTTTTTCATTTTAGAAGCCGTTTGTAGAACCTCTCCTGTCTATAGACCCCCCCTCACAGTCTATAGACCCCCCCTCTAGTCTATAGACTCCACAAAATTTGCCAAAAAACCATTTGTAGATCCCCACTGTCTATAGACTGTGAGGGGGTCTATAGACTATCACAAGATAGTCTATAGCGACCCCCTCATGACAGTCTACAGCCTCATTGTGACATGGGCCAAGACTCAGCCCATTTTTGTACCCATTGGTACAAAATCCAAAAGTAGCATTCTCAGGACTCCCAACGCGGGAAGTCCATTGCCCCTGATCCAAAAGGCAAGGACTCCCCAACATTGGAGTCCGTCACCCTGTTCAAAAGACTAGGACTCCCCATCACAGGAGTCCACTGCCTCAAGGGCTATGGAGCATCAGAGCCCATAGCCCCTTCCCTCCAGAAGGCAAAAAGCATACCAATTGTGTGTAGAATCCACACAAATTTTGCTTTCTTCGTATGGATTGAAAGAGCAGTTCCACTGCCATTCCATCCTCACAATTGGAGCAAATTAAGCTCATAAATCAACAACTTTGACCCCGGTCGAATGTACCTATATTTTTGCATGATATTTTTTTGCAACGATACGGCTCAGGTCGATATCTTAAGATAGCCGTGGTGCGACCTTTGCACACCGAAACCAACAATATCCAATGCTATGTACACATACTTTACCTGTGTACCTCATTACTTACACAGCTTTACCTGTGTACCTCATTACTTACACTGCGGTACAGACTTAGAACTTTACCTGTCTACCTGATTACTATACGGTATGGCTAGCATACAACAGTCATAATTTAGTAATCACCTGATTATCAATATTTACGTGTTTGCTATGCTCAGCAGTGATTACTAAATTTTTTGCACTGAGCAACACCTGCAAAACATCCACGACAACAACAACCTAAATCAGCCACCACCATGTCCTCGCCCACCGCGAACGAAGCCACCGTCTATGAGGCCGTACGAGCCATCATAGCACCACTGCTGCTCGACAAGATCGTGGGCCAACCAACGACCTCCACCGTAAACCATCTCCGGCAACAAATCGCGAAAATCGCGGCAGCCGTCAAAACTACGAGCTGGGGTGGACGTCATGGTCATCTCGCACTCGTGCTCACCGACGCCGAGTATTGCACGGTCACGGGCAACCCGGACATCACCATCGACCGCCTCCCAACGCCGCCGATCGTCGCGGCAGGCCTCACGAACACCACCACGCTCACGAATCGAGCATCGATCACGGGCCTGCACAACCTCGCTTGCCAAGAGTTTTGGAAGCAAGAAGCCGTCGATGCGCTCATCGTCGACAAACTCGTGCGTGAGGCCGTCGATCCCACGTACGTCGAGGAGCTCGAAGACGACTACGTGGGCTACAGCGGCCAAACGATCAAGACGATCGTCCAGCATCTCCGCACCGAATGGTGCATCGTCACGACCCTCGAGAAAAAACAAGCAGCCCAAGCCTTCCACGTCCAATGGGACTTCACGAGCCATATCACGAAGTTTGCCTGTGAACTCGACAAGCAACAAAAGCTCTGTCGGGACATCGGTGTCCCGGCCGCAGAGGCCACAAAGATCCAACATTACGTCGAGCATGTACGCCTCCGACATGTTCGACGACAAGGAAATGCAGGCTTGGGAAATCAAGCCTTCTGCCGACAAAACCTGGGACGCGGCTAAGGCACACTTCGTTGCCATCTACAAGAGCAAGGAAAAGTTTAACGCTGAGCGTGAAGCGCGGTCGGGAGGGTTCGAGCGCCAGCAGCTTTTTTGACAGTGGCAGCCGCCCATCCAACAATCCACCACATGTTCCGTCCAGCATCACCTCCGCCTTATCACCTGCAGACCACCACTCACTCCTCGAGTACACCAACAGCTTGGAGGGGCTTTGGAGACTGCCACCGAACACGCCGCGCCATCACTCTGGACAACACCACGCTCCTCCACAAACTTGAAGCCCAACAGAAAGCTATCCTAGACCAACAAGCTAAGTTCTTGACTCTCCTTTCACCTCCCAATGCACCTCGCCAGCAGCGCAACAGATCCAATGGCACTTCACCCGCCGAAGGCAGACGCCCCCAACGTTTCTGCAACTCATGCAAGAAGGACGGCGTCTACCACGAGGATGACGAGTGTTTTGCCCTTGACAAAAACAAGGACAAACGCCCTCTTGGTACAAAACCAAGAAATAGGATCCAGTGGAGACCGTTAGTTATTTTAATTCACTAAACCCATGTTCACTAAACTATTGGTCTCCACTTGCCTGCCCTGAAACAAAAGTTCGTTTCAATCTCCCGCCGCACCACCGTGACAACAACAGCACAGCCTGGCGACACCACATGTCCCGCAGCAGCTCCACCTTGTATCGTCCCACTACCAAATACAAGCGGCGACGCCACCCCACACCCATGACCAAACAGCAAGTCAAGCAGGGCATTTCAGACGGCACAATACCCTCCGCCATCAGCGACACCGGTGCCACTTCAACAGCAGGAGCACTCCATGATCCATTCCACTCCACTACAAAACCTTCCACCAAGGTTTTCCTCCTGCCCACAGGTGGCACTGCACAGGCTACACATATCTCCCAACTCATGCTCAATGTCCGTGCCCCTGCTAACCAAGTTGACATTGTTCCCAATCTCACACAGACTCTACTCAGCGGCAGCAAGTTTGCCGACGCTGGGTACACTGCCGTGTACGACAAGGATGAAGTCAACTTCTACGACTCCAACAAAATCCACATCAACGCCACCTCCATCCTCCAGGGTTACAGATGTCCACACACCGGGCTTTGGCGAGTACCCTTACGCCAAATCACATGCAACATCAACAACGATACCCTCATCTTGGATTCTCCCTGTGGTACGAAATCACTCAACACTAAGTACGTCGTGCCATCCACAGAAGAAATCCGCGCCCTCCTTGCATCATCTAGTACGCGGGAGCAGCACTCCATCCTCAATGTCTACGAGCTCCCCAGTATCCAACAAACTATTCGGTACCTCCATGCCGCAGCAGGTTTTCCCACCAAAACAACATGGATGGCAGCGATTCGGCGTGGTAACTACGACACTTGGCCCCTCGTAACCGTTGCCAACGTACACAAGCATTTTCCCCAGTCAGAAGAAACACAGCAGGGGCACATGCGTAGCCAACGCCAGGGCGTGCGCTCCACCAAGACAACTCGGCATGCTCCACCGACCATACCCGCTCACACTGCCCCCTCTCTCCCTCACCATAACATATTTGTCAAGACCTACGACACCGGGACACAGTCTACTCCGATCAAACAGGTCAGTTTCCCCATGTATCTTCCAGGGGCTACAGGTACCAGATGATCCTGTACCACACCGACAGCAACTCTATTTGGGTTGAGCCAACAAAGAACAGGACAGAGGGTGAACTCATCCTCGCACGCACCAGAGCTCTCTCCCGTATGCGAGCATGTGGACTCTCACCAAAGCGCCAAGTCCTCGACAATGAAGCATCCGCAGCATACAAGCAAGCCATCCTAGATTCAGGCATGACATACCAACTTGTCCCACCTGATGACCACCGCCGCAATGTCGCCGAAAAAGCCATACAAACGTGGAAAGATCATTTCGTTGCTGTCATTAGCGGCACAGCCGACAAATTTCCACTCCACCTGTGGTGCCAACTCATCCCACACATGGAACGTCAACTCAACCTCCTACGTCAGTCCAATGCAAACCCCAAAATCTCCGCCTATGCGCACCTCTATGGGCCACATGATTACAACGCCGCACCCTTCGTTCCGCTTGGTATGGAGGCCCTCGTTCATGATAAGCCCCATCGACGCAAGACCTACGCCCAACACTGCTCAAGAGGTTGGATCATTGGCACATCAACCGAGCACTACCGGTGCTGGAAGATATGGTCTCCCACCACCCGTAGCATGCGCATTGCCGCCACTGTGTTCTTCAAACACAAGTACCTCACCAATCCATCCGTGACCCCAACTGATGCCCTCATCGCCGCCGCAGCCAATCTTGCTCACATCATTAAGCACAATGCCAAGGCCCAGCACGTTGGGACCAAAACCTCCAAGACCTCCAACGCCTCCAACAACTTTTCAGTGACGCCGCAGCAACCGCCGGTACCAGCAACTGCAAGCGCACCCGCCGTTATCCACGCCCCACCTCCAAGGGTGCAAACACAAACGCCAATCCCCACGGCCTGGCCGCGGCCCTCCACCAGCCACGTTATCTCTGATGATGAGGACAGTGATGACGAAACAGCGCCACCTCCAAGGGTGCCAACACGCCGCCCCGTCCCCAGCCCACCTTACCAGCAGCCCGCCACTACACCACCAGCCCTCAACACTCGTAGCTGGACCCGTTCCATCACTCACGAAACCATGCTACACTTCTTGGCCACACATCACATCGGGATAACAGCCGCCAAGGCCACACGGCGGCGTTACCCACCCGACATGCTTCATGCAGTCCTCAATGATGAAACGGGTGAGTTAATGGAGTACCGCCACCTCATCGCTAACCCCAAATACCGTGACACCTGGCAGAATGCATATGGGAAAGAACTTGGCCGACTTGCGCAAGGTTTGCCCGGCATCGTGAAAGGCACGGACACCATTGCTTTCATCCAGCGATCACACGTTCCACAAGACCGATGGAAGGATGTAACTTATGGGCGTATTGTGGCTAACTTTCGCCCAGAGAAGGAAGATCCGTATCGCATTCGCCTCACAGTTGGTGGAAATCGCATCAACTACCCAGGTGACTGCGGCACGCCCACAGCCGACATGATCACCGTCAAAATACTCCTCAACAGCGTCATCTCTACATTAAACGCAAAGTTCATGACCATCGATATTAAAGATTTTTATCTTAACACCCCAATGGCACGTCCAGAATACATGCGACTCAAACTAGCCGACATACCAGCCGCCATCATTGATCTCTACAAATTACGAGACATTGCACAGGATGGATATGTCTTTGTGCGCATTCAAAAGGTATGTATGGACTCCCACAGGCCGGCATCATTGCACAACAACTCCTCAAACAACGCCTCCAGGCCAACGGCTACCACCAAAGCAAACTCAACCCGGTTTCTGGACACATGATTGGCAACCCATCTGCTTTGCCCTTTGTGTTGACGACTTCGAGTGAAATATGTGGGCAAAGTACACGCCGAGCATCTTATCAACACTCTCACGGGCCACTACGACATCTCCACTGATTGGGACGGACGGCGCTACATCGGGCTCACCCTGCAGTGGGACTACCGCAACCGCATACCGTCCGCCTCTCCATGCCAGGCTACTGCAAAAAGCCGGACAACGTTTCCATCACTCTCTGCCTACCAAACCACAACACCAACCTTATCCCAGCGCTCCACGCACCTACGGCAGCAAACAACAACTATGTGCCACTGCTGACACTTCACCAGCACTGGGAAAGCAACAAAAGACCTTTGTACAAGAAGTCATTGGAGTTTTCCTTTATTATGCTCGGGCAGTTGACTGCACCATGCTTACGGCCCTCGGCTCTCTTGCAACACAACAGGCCAAACCTACAACAACCACCCTAGACCGGGTCTACCAATTTTTGGATTATGCCTTATCACACCCCAACGCCGGCGTCACGTGATCGAGCAAGTGACATGATTTTAGCTGCCCACAGTGACGCCTCTTATCTCTCCGAATCAAACGCGTAGCAGCGCCGGGGGCATTTCTTCCTTTCCGAAAATGATCATTACCCCACCAACAATGGGGCCGTCCTCACCATTTCGCAAATCATCAAAGTCGTTATGTCTTCCGCTGCTGAGGCCGAACTCGGTGCGCTATATATCAATGCCCGTGAAGTCATTCCCTTGCGACACCTCCTTCTCGAAATGGGCCACCCACAACCACCCACACCCATTCAAACCGACAACTCTACCACCCTTGGCGTTGTAACCAACACCATCCAACCCAAGCGCACCAAAGCCATGGACATGCGTTTCCACTGGTTGCGTTGTCGTATCAACCAGAAACATTTCCGGCCATACTGGCGCGCAGGGGCCACCAACTTAGCTGACTATGTCACCAAGCATCACCCTGCTATTCATCACCAAGCAGTCCGGCCCCTCTTCTTAACAACTGACCAACCAACACTACCAAATTCGAAACTAACAGCACCCTGCATTCCACGCCACACATTACTGCATCGCCCCATCAGCAGACCAGCTGCTAGTGCCGCATAAACCAACACAGATACGGTCTACACCATACCGCTGCAAGGGTGTGCTATGTACACATACTTTACCTGTGTACCTCATTACTTACACAGCTTTACCTGTGTACCTCATTACTTACACAGCGGTACAGACTTAGAACTTTACCTGTCTACCTGATTACTATACGGTATGGCTAGCATACAACAGTCATAATTTAGTAATCACCTGATTATCAATATTTACGTGTTTGCTATGCTCAGCATCCAACCTCTCCGACACGAGGTACGATAATTTTTTTTGATCGCGCGCAGCAATTTTAACTTTTTCGCGTGAGCGATACATTGTTTTTGCACGATCGATAATCTCTCCAAAATCCCGGTTTCGCGATCAATGAGCTCTCCAAAATTTCTCTCGTGAGCAGTGAGTTAAGCAATAAACTTCGAACGATCGACTTCGGCAATCGGGGAGTCCTACGAGTCGGATTAATTTTGTCATCGAGAATTCTCACGCATTTGTTGGAAGCAAGACTTTCAAGAATTAAAAGTTGAAGAAGAAAAAATAAAAAAAATAAAAAATTCTTTTTCAAACTAACCTCCACAGGGCACACAAGACCTTTTTCAAGGCCTTGTTTTATATAACGCCACTTGGTGAGGCAATCAAGAGGATGCCGTTGAGTAAGTCGAGCCCAGAAGGCCTCAAGCCGCAGATGTGTGAGAGCAGCTCAGGGAGGTCCAAGCCCCCCATCTCCTATATTCCTACTATCATGGATACCACCAAGGTGGTTAATAAAATCAAGATCTCCAACAAGATGACCTTGTCAGTCACCGTCTTGGACGAGGGAAGTCCGGAGCAGTTCCTGAACCACATTCAGACCTCACTGGAGATTATCTCACAGAGAGGGCTAGACGCGGATTTTGAGGAAGCATGCAAGGCAGACAAGAAGGCTGAGGAAAAGCTGACTGCAGCCACTGCAGCCAAAACCCAGCATAAAGGAATGGATGAAAGTTCTCCTGTCCTAGAGGCATGGACCAAGGCAACTGCTGCCAAAATCCATAGCCAAGATGCCATAGAGTCTGCTGGCCAAACGATCTTCTTGCAGTATTCCACCTAACTGTTGGAAACTGCTCGAAGGCCTTGGACCAATATCGTAGGAGAGCAGATCAACTGTGAACCATTGACTGATGTATATGGGATTGAACACCCCACGAAACACACGGCAACCTGGGATTCCTTCAGGGAGTGTGTCCAGTTGCACCTGCACACTGCCTTCAGGACTGATGCAGTGGAGCAAGAACGGTTGTATATCAGCAATGGGCTGAAGAAACATAACAGGGTACCTATCAGGGACTTTGTGCAGAGGATCCAACGCTTTAACGGTATGTAGAAGTCTTGCCATGCCTGTGCTACTCTTCGAAGGCTGCACAGTCGACGAAAGTATGCGGACCCTTTGATGATGCCGACTTGGCAAGCCACATCCTCAGGATGGTTCCTCGGAACTGGCAGGACCAATATGAGCTCAGTGAAGCTTTGGTACCACTAAGTGTCAGGGAAATTCTTGAAGTCCTTGAACTCATCGAGAAAGGCCTACTGAACTGAGAAGGTTGGAGAATGACCCAAAAATGCAACCAAGTCTAACGACTCAAATAAGAAGAAGATGGTCTCTTTTAGTGACCAGATTCCAAAGAAACGTCGCACAGAGAAGTACTGCTCTCTCTGTAAGAAGCATGGGGGCACACATACCACCCACAACACTCCGGATTGCCGGAAGCATGAATCCAATGGTATCCTGAAGCCTAGATTCAAGGGGAAATGCCAAATGAAGCCTCTTGTGGACAAGAGAGACCTGCTCAAGGAGGATGTAGCTATGCGCAGCTATCCGCTAAAATTGACAAACTTACCAAGTCCAAAAAGAAAATGAAACGCGCTATCAGCAAGAAGAAGCGTAAGCATCACGCCATGAGTGACAATGATGATTCAGACTCATCCTGAGAGGATGGGTTGGGGAGTACTAAGAAATTGTGTAGTAAACTTGAATGCAATGACATGAACAACACCTATCTTAGTCCGACTAAATATACCCCACGTGCCAACATAACATTTTCTTAATCAAACATTGTCAGTTCGAATCCAACACAAGACCTAGGAAATCTTGCAGTTGAACCAACACAGAGTGAAACAATTGCCAAATTGTCGGACCCTGAACTGTCGGGTGACCTTTTCAATAGTGTGAACCCCCCTTTGACAGGTGAGGAAGGAGGGGTCACTACTGTAGTAGCCAAAGTACGTTATATAATAACTGAAAATGCAGCCCTTAAGAACCTTGGACACTCTACAGGGCGTTGTACCAGTAACATGATCATCAAGATCCTACTTGATAGTGGATCAATGGTGACCTCCTGTTTCATGCAAAAGGAACGGAGAAACACTTTCCCTACTTGACTAGGCAGGTGCCAAAGTCTTGGCATACATCGAATGGGAGCTTCCTAACAAAAGGAATGAGCGAAGTTAACTTGAAATTCTTTGAGTATTTGAACAGTAAGGAGTACTTAGTGACTCCAGATTTAGTAGAGTACGATAAGAAGAAAGTGACTAAGCCAGTGTTTGACCTCATTCTTGGATGTCAAACCATGAAAGAGCTCGGAATTGTTCTAGATTTTTGAACAAAAGAAATTACCATTGACCAAATCATTTTGCCAATGAGAGATGTTAATAGTCTGACCAAATCGAACCTGAATAAAGCCTGGGCTGTCAACAACAGTATGGCAAATGAACCGCAAAGTATGCAGGAAGCAACACAGTGGGTATTTAAAAGCCTGGATATGAATTATAAAAAGGCAGGCCTCCAATCAATTGTTAGCACCAATTGTACTCACCTTTGTCTCCAAGACCAAAACTCATTACTGGAGTTACTCACACATTTTGAGGAACTTTTGATAGAACACTAGGTGATTGGATCACAGAGCTCATGTCTTTTGAACTTAAGGAAGGCGCTAAACCATATCATGGTAGGGCATACCAAGTACCTAAATTGCGTAAAGAAACAACGATTAAAGAACTCAATAGACTATGTGAGCTGGGAGTGGTAGAGTTTCATCCTGAATCGGAATGGGCGTCACCATAATTTATCACTGGAAAGAAAGATGGAACTGTATGTTTTCTTACTGATTCTAAGGAGGTAAATAAACGACTAGTTAGAAAGCCATTTCCATTACCCAAAATCAGTACAGTTTTGCAAGAGCTAGAGGGATTTACCTATGCTACAACCCTAGATTTAAATATGGGTTACTATACCATTAGATTGGACCTCGATTCATCCAAAATATGTACCCTCATTTTTCCAAGGGGCAAGTATTCTTACCTCTGGTTGCCAATGGGCATCGCTGGTTCACCAGATATTTTTCAAGCAAAAATGTCAGAGCTAATGGTAGTCTTAGAGTTTGTAAGAGCTTACCTTGATGATTTGTTATGCATCACAAAGGCAATTCTGGAAGACCACCTTGACAAATTGAAAATGGTGCTTACCAGATTACGCGAGGCAGGCTCACCAATCGACACCGGAAAATTGTCTTTCTGTGCCATAGAAACTGAGTATCTAGGTTATACCCTCACATGAACAGGGATTAAACCACAGCAGAAGAAAGGTACAAGCAATTCTTGTGATCTCACCTCCACAAAATGTCAAAGATCTCCATAAGTTCCTGGGCATGGTCCAGTACTATAGAGATCTTTGGGCAAGATTCAGCAAAGTGCTTGCCCCAATCACCTCACTGGTTGGAGAGTGTGGTCACACCAAGGTCGCCGGAGCCAACACGACAAAAAAACGTCCATGGTACTGGGACATGGTGCATCAAAAAGCATTTGATGATGTAAAGACTACAATTGCCAAGAATGTCGTCTTAGCCTACCCAGATTATTCAAGGGAATTTGAGATATACACTGATGCCTCGTCTAAACAACTTGGATCCGTTATCACCCAGGGTAATAGGCCACTTGAGTTTTTCAGTAGGAATCTGTCCACGACACAACAGAAATGCAGAGTGATGGAACCCGAACTACTGGCCATAGTGGAAACACTGAAAGAGTTCAAAGGCATGTTGTGGAGACAAAGATTGAAAGTCTATACATACCATAAGAATAATCCAATCCAGGAAGGACTCTGATTGACCTCTGGCAGTGTATACTGATGGAGATTGCTCCTCGATGAATTTGGCCCCAACATTGTTTACATTAAAGGCACACATAAAGTGACCGGAGCCATATCGTTGCAAAAAAACATATCACGCAAAAATATAGGTACATTCAACCGGGGTCAAAGTTGTCAATTTATGAGCTTAATTTGCTTCAATTGTGAGGATGGAAGGGCAGTGGAACTGCGCTTCCGATCCAAATGAAGCAAGCAAAATTTGTGTGGATTCTACACACAATTGGTATGCTTTTTGCCTTCTCAACAGAAGGGGTTAAGGGCTCTGATGCTCCATAGCCCTTGAGGCAGTGGACTCCTGTGGTGGGGAGTCCTAGTCTTTTGGGCCAGGGCGGTGGACTCCAATGTTGGGGAGTCCTTGCCTTTTGGATCAGGGGCAATGGACTTCCAGCGTGGGGAGTCCTGAGTATGTTACTTTTGTATTTTGTACCAATGGGTACACAAATGGGCTGAGTCTTGGCCTATGTCACATCGAAAAAGGTGGTGTGAGTCTATAGACTGTAACAAATAGTCTATAGACCCCCACCCCCCTTTTTGATGAGCCTGTAGACTGTTTGTGACTGGCACTTGTGAACAGAGGAAGGGTCTATAGACCCTTGTATGTAAAATCGCTCAATAGTCTGTAGACTGTCTTCGTGAGGGCGATAGTCTATAGACTTATCAATAAATCCCTTCTGATAGTCTATAGACTCTTTGATCAAATAAATGCAAGTCTATAGACTCTATCATATAATTTTAGATAACTAGTCTATAGACTCTATCAAGACATCGTAGACACTACCATGAAAATAATAAATTTGGAATCGTGACTCGTGCCATGATTGTCAGAAAGGCAGTTCAATATTTCCCGCCAAATCATTTTTAGAGGGGGGTCTTTAGACTGTGAGGTGGGGTCTATAGACAGGGGATCCACAAATGGCTACTAACATATATATCAATCTCTCTTGTAAAAATGTGTTGGACCAAAATCCATGGAAAGCGCGTTTCCCAGGGAATCGCAAAAACCTCAGTTCACCTGATCGCATTATCCAGGGAATCGTTTTTTTGATTGGATCTTGCATTCTGGCCAAAAAAGGCGAGAATCAATTGTTAGGGAACACTTGTAATTGATTTAAAATCATGTGAATAGCCCTAGATTGGTTGCATTTTTGGTTGATTCATCCGTTAATTATTATAGTACCGCTTCTATAGAAGAATAAAATTTGGATTCACGATCTTCAGGGAATTGGTATGCTGTTCATTTAATTTGTTAGATTACAATTCCCTGTGAATCGTAATTAATGGGTGGGATCCAGTTGGCACGTCTCGACAGAACAGAATGACTTTCAATCTCGGACCGATGTGTGCCAGTATCCTTTCTCCAAGAGAGGAAAATGAGGTAGATATATCCGATTTCTACAGAACCCCCAAAAAATCGGCCATTCCATAGGAATTGCAATGGTGCCTTCCATGGGATAAACGCAAGATCCAGTGAAAAAACGATTACCTGGATATTGTAATCCGGTGAACTGACATTTTTGCGATTCCCTGGGAAATGCACTTTCCCTGGATTTTGGCCTAACAAAAAATAGACTCAGTACTATATCCTCTTCAATAAAAATGCCATGATTATCGAAAGAGCAGTTCAATATTTCCCGCCAAATCATTTTTATAGGGGAGGGGGTGTCCTGGGGGTGTCTATAGACGGGGGGTCTACAAACGGCTACTATTGTACCAAGGTACTACCAGCTACTACCCTCTACTACCCCTGCCAGTCTCCCTCATTCTCATATTATGTTGTAATGACAAAAGCGTTCAGAGTATTCGTGCCATTCATAGTATGAACAATCGCTTTAAACCAGGCTGTGTTGTCGGTGCGGCTCTTGTGTTCGCTATGTTTTTATACGACGAATGGAACCTCCAGAGAATGCCAACCTCAAAATCCTCGAACTGTCAGCACGTAACCCGTATTGATGACGACTATCCGGAGTTCTTAGATCACGATCCAAACCCAAACTACTATGACGTTGACAACCTGAATCATCCCAATCAAATCGTCCACTTTGGTGAATTCGGATTTGGTCATCGTCTTGCTAAAATATCAAGCGCATGGCATTTGGCGAAGTCGCTAAACGTAACACGCATGAGATTGTTTTGGGGTGACTGTCAAGACCCGACCAACCTTGCTGCTTACTTATTCGGAAGCGACACAATAGATGTGCCTGGGAGTGATCGAATTGCGATTCAAGCGGAGAAGATCGGCAACGTTGGTAAAACGATCAAACTTAAAAATGATGTAGCGGGTTATTACAATGGTGAGAACTTCAAGAAGCACAAAGTTGTATTACCAAAGAAGTTTGGAAGTGGCAGATCTCCTTTTTTGGACAAATACAAATCTGATGTTGAACTCTATCGAATACTTCTCAAGCGTTTTGTCGGCAAAGGAGACGTGGTAAAATTTATGAAAGATCACGAATTCAAAAACCATTTTGTTGTTGGTATACACTTGCGATTGGGCAATGGTGAGCAAAGCCATTTTAAGGAAGCTGGAAGAGAAGTAGATGACGAAATGGAATTTGTTCTCCATCTTGTAGACCTTTTGAAATCGTTTGTCGACGATTTGAGTAATAGTCACCCAGAACGGTTCATCATTGATAAGTGCTCTAAAGCAACAAAAGTTCCATTATTCTTTTTGGCGACAGACTCACCAAAATATATACCAGTCATTTCAAATCACACAAGAGAAATTGGAATCGATACGATTGTAATGCCACAATTCAGAATGGAAAAGGGGGTAACTTTTTCGATAACTAAGGGAAACAAATGTGCTCAAGGGTGGTATGACATGTTGCTCGATGATATAGTTCTCAGCTTCTCTGATGTTTTAATTGCCGCAAGGTACTCTACATTCACACAAAGCATGCCCATGCCCTTAATATTTGACCGCGCAGGTGGTAGACGTGGGCCCCATTTTTGTGAAGTCGGTGATACTGGTATGTTGCTCGTTTGTATCAGCTTGAAGATAGTGCATCATGAGTCTCCTGATGAATATTTGTTCTACGTTCATTGTTTTCAGGTACAGTCATGACGTGCTTGGAGGATATGCAGACCTGGCTCTTTAGGGATGCCCCACAGAAGATATTCACATATTCGATTGGAGACGGAGTTGATGTGAAGGAGGTTATCCACCGCATGACAGTGCACCTTCCCGATTTGGAAACATCAAGTTCATTTTATAGAGCAGTTCAGTTTCTGAACCCAGTAGCGGAGTCACAAACTAATATGAACGACGGACAGCACCGAGGTTGGTTTTACCCAGTACACAAACCACGGAGGACTATGACTTACGGGGTCGATTCACTCTCTTGGTTTGACACGAAGTATAGAAAAGCTCCGATTTGTCCCTCATGCACTCATTTCACTTTCGAATAAACGCCCGCTTAATTCTTTCACAACGTTTTCTATCTCACCACAGTAAATAAGGAAGAAAGCACACTAATTTTAATAAACAATGATACAACTGCATTAAATACTACCTACAAAATGTCCAGAGATGGGGCGAACTCATCGACGGCTGTCACTGTGATCACTTTCACTGTCCTCACTTTCACTGTAATCACTGCCATCATCAGATTCCTCATCTTCGGATTCTTCTTCCCCACTGCTACTCGAGCTGTTGCTTTCAGTACTGTGTTCATCTTCATCTTCTTGAGGACGGACAAATCCCTTAAAGCTCCCACTCTTTTCATCCTCGTCATCTTCATAACCGCGGCTGTCCCTTTCCTTATCGTTCAGTGCTCTCATTTCATCAGATTCCTCATCGTCATCATCCTCAGACGCGGCATTTGCGGCAGCGCTGCCACCAACAGCACGAGTCTTACCCCATGAGAAGTCATCCATGTTCCAGAAAGAGTAGGTCGGAAGGACAAGGTAGAAGACAGGAAGACCAACGGTGAAGTAAATGAAGAACCACCATAGGTACTCCCATCGTGACCTCAAGATGAACACCACCACTTGCACACCCATAATAATGGCGTACAAAATAAGCAGAACGGTGGAAACTGGGAGATCCTCAAAAAACACAAGGAAGAGCAAGTACATGGCATAACAGTAGGAGGCTGGGAGAATCATCGTAGCGATGAGGTCGATGAAAACCACAACCTTCATCGAAACGCAGCACACTCCGCACATGGTATTGACCTTGAGAAGCTCGAACATGTTGTGCACGGTGGAGTTGATCCAACGACGACGCTGGGACAGCAAAATTCGGAAAGTGTGCGGGACGATGGTCCAGCATGTTGCTTCGGGGATGAAGGTGAGGGATCGGTCAGGATAGTATTTAAGAAGAAGGGTTGTTAACATCCTATCTTCTCCAAGATGGTACAAGTTCTTCTCATGGAGGGTTTCGACATCGTTACGCGAGTATTCATAGAGCACTCCATCTCCGGGGAGGAGAGGGGTTCCATCGTCTGCAATAATACGATACATGGTGAAACATCCTGGGAGACAAGTGACGCACCCAAATGCAGCTTCGAAAGCCTTCTTCAAATGGTGCGAGTTGTAATACTCAAACACTTGGATCATAGTTACCCAGGAGCTGGCCTTGTTATCCACTTTGGTTTCCCCACATAGTGCAAGAACTTTCTCCTTCTTGTCCATACCATAAACCATATGAGTAATCGACATGGTATCCACGCGGGTATCGGCATCGATAGCCATGAGGAAACGGACCATATCGGCCTGTAGATTAAGGTCCACCATGGCACGTTGGACCGCTGAGTCGAGCTCCGTCAATTCACGTCCGTAATGGATGCGATTATAGTATCCAATCGTGATGAGCTGGGAGTCACGCTTACCACGGTTACCAGGCTTGGCAGAGGTGGTTGCTTCTTCTGGCAGACCACACTTCACAACGGAAATATATTTGAGGAACTTGTGACCTTTCTGGAGGATGCCATGGTAGACACGAGCGCGGTTCTTGGTGTGGACAACACCGATACAATCGTACTCAAAGGTGTCGTCTTCGAATTCGTCGATATCAAATCCCAAAATGTTAGCGAGATGCTCAGGAGTGGACATGTCTTCGCCGTTACCAGTGACCAAACCATCAGCCACCATAAACAACACCTTGTTCTCATCGGGATAGCTTGTATTCAACACGGACTTGATCGTCTTGCGCAACTCATTGTCTCCCTCATTATAACACGGCACCATGACCATTACGGGACTCATCACATCTTCTTCGGTGTAGGTACGATTACGGGGACAAATGTAGATCATGGATGCCAAAAATTGTATGACCATCAAAAGGGCCACAAACACAAGCATGACATACATCATAATGTTGAGAGTGGCGCAGAAGGTGTTGGGTTCATCGTCCAACAATCCCGTATAAAACTCCTCTTCCAAGCAAGCAATGTACTCTGCAGAACCGAAAAGTGCCTCGTACAAATCGGTGGCATCTCCACCCAAAGAATTCATAATAACCTTGTTCAATGTGGGTGTCAGCCAAGCGGCCGGATTGTTATCCAGTGAAGGCTCTTCACCATTCGTGGTCGGTTCTTGATTCTCTCGCACCGACCGGACATAGGTGGTCACATCATAAACACGATCGTAGATGGAAATGTACTCCACACCCAATTCTTGCAACGCAAACGTGGTGTGTTTCAACAACCCTCTTTCGTACGGGCCAAGAAATTTCTGCGTCCCATTGCTCCCAGCTGCAAAGGTATGGCACGTAATGCCGAGCAATAAATCCAGTTCGGTGAAGCTAGCGCAGGTGGGATTGGTAAAGTTATTGTCCGGCGAGTAGACGTTGAGCTGATACGCTTCAATTTTTTGCATATCCAAACACTTCTCCGGCAATGTCACGGGCGGAGCACGTGGGAAGATCTTGGAGGCGTCCTTACCCAAAAAGTCGACAATGCCGTCAACTCCACCGGGATGCTTGTAGATCAAATCTTTGACATCATAGATGATTCCATGGACAATCACCCAATTCTCGCCAGTCTGAAGCCATACATCTTGAATACTGAATATAAGATCCTCTTTACAGAGCAAGAGGGGGACGAAACCGAAGACACCCACGAAGAAGACGGAGCATGAAACCATGATTAGGAAGAGAGCCACCTTCTCACGCCACGCCTGCTTGGCATCCTTGGTGGGGCGCATAATACACTTATTGGGGATGGGGAATGTCAAGAACCAAGCAAAGGACGCCCACATCCTCCCCTCTACGGCCTGACTGACTCTCTCCCCGGTGGGTTCGGGAACCGATGCACTCGTCAATGACCGTCGCGTCAATACGGTGGACTGCGTCCCGAGACTTTCCGAGGCCCAAGAAAACTTGGCCTTGGGGATCAATGCGGCAGATCCCGCAATGGATCGACTGTTACGGGAGCCAAAGGACGATGCATCTCCGTAATTGTAATTCGCGAGTGGTAGTTGCTCGGCGTATATTGAGGGAGATGCATGAGACATTGGATCGCCGACGGCGCTGCCGCCGCCACCATACATCCCCACAGCTGGATTGGGTTGACTCATGTACGACCGCGACATGACGGACATGTCCCCCCCTCCTCCGACGCCACTGCCCGAGAAGGACCCACTGTGCTGAGAACTATTGTAACTCCCTCCCGGTGCCGAGGCAGAACCGGAGGGCACTCCCATGGGTCTCATATTGGCCATGGGTTGCGACGCCCCGCTCAAAATGGTCGATTGTCCCACGGACGAGGCGCCGCTGGCATACGATCCGCTCACATAGGATCCGCTGACGTAGGACCCCCCTGGGGGCGCCGACCCGGCCATGGATGGATCCTCCTCTCCGTTGTCACGACGAACGCCACCGTATATCGAATCGGTGTTTTGACTAAAGACCGTCCCGTCGGGCAGCATGCCCATTCCCATGGGCATGACGTACCCCACCGGTTCTTCGGCGCCCGTTCCCGTGGATCCGCGTGAATCACGAGTGTATTGCGATCCGCGACCGGACGGCCTCGAGAGATGCGACGAGGACGACACGGACGGATCGGACGGGAATTTGTCTCGCGGCTGCAGCTGCTGCTGGTGCGGCGGCTGCATGTGCGGAATGGGATACCCCGATCGATGGGAGGAGGATATGGATCCATCGCTCGACCTCGGAGGAGGCGGCGGCATGACTCGAGCGCGATTGTCGGGATTGCGCAAGTATCGACTCTGCAGTCCGCTGGCGAGACTCAAGCTCTCCTCGTCGACGGAGCGGTTGTCGGAGACGTGCACGATGTTGTCGGGGTTCATGCGCAGACTCATGTGGTTTTCCGAGGACGTTTGGAGTTCGTGCACCAAGTTGCGCAGACGGGCCGTGGTGGTGGACCGTTCCTCCTCGGGCGCGAACGGCGTGCCGTTGAAAGACCTTGAGAGCTGTCGAGTGGCGTTGCTGCCGCCGGGGGATCGATGCAAGTGGGGAGGAGGGGGGGGAATGGGCCTCCCCGTGGAATTGGAGCGGCCGCTTCCCGCCCCCTGCGAGCGGCGGCTGTGGCTGTCTCCCAGAGAGCGAGACGTGGACATGGGCCGATGATCCTTGTATTCCGAGGCACGGGCGATGCGAGCGATGGACTGGGAGAAGGACGAGATCGAGGCGTCGTCGGCCGCGTAATTTCGGCGAGAGGGCGACGCGACGGATCGGCCCACCGATTGAGAGGAGACGGGGCGGGGCGGTTGGGACGAGCGAGAGGCGGCTCGGGAGGCAGATCGCGATGAGGACGAGGACGAGCTGCGATGATCGGAATTGTGCGTGGTGGCTTCGTGGACGAGGTCGTGCAGGTCAGAAATTCGGCCGGACCGGGACATGGTGAAGATGGGTTATGGCTTGCTTGGTCTTTGGCAGTTCTAACGAATAAAGATGTCGAGAATTAGGGAGTGATGGAGACGCTCAGGTGATCCGTCACTAAATGGTATTGTACCGCTTTGTTTTTGCACAATGAAAGTAGTGCTGTGGTATGGTTTTGTGTTCTCTCCTCTTATGGTATCGTTCAATACCTTTTGCTGGCTTCGTCGAAGAGTTGGGGTCTTCGATTGTGGAAATGACGGTATGGTAATACAAACCAATACAGTCATATCTTCCACTCCCGTGTCGATTCTATTGGTCTTTTATGGTTGGATGAGGGAAGGGCTGATCCAACGATGCTGCTTGGTTAAATATGTGCATGCCGGATTATTATGCCAGTCTTGTTCTGTAGGCTGTTGTACACTATGAATTGCAATGGTCGTTTATGACAAGGCAATTATTGTGGTATCCGTCTCAAGTGAATTTCGCTATATGGCAATAATTTCCATTGCCTCAAATATTTCACGAAAATGTTTAGAACCAATCTCAAAGTAAATAACCCATTACAAGGAGCATATTAAAATGTGTTTGATTTAAGCCATGAATGCAAACCTTCCTCGTTTGACAAAATTCGATTGAAAAACAGCGAATCTTGTGAGACATTAACGGCACGAAAGCCAGCTGATCGGTGGACAAAATCATGCCAGCACGCGGACGGGGAAAGGTATCGACATTCACGTGGGAATGCGTACAAGGAGTTTGTGTTCTGTGCCACGTACTTTTTGTGTGGCGTACAAACTCATCCAATCAAAAAATGACACAAGACATGCGGTGAAGACCGAATCCATGAAATCATTGCACGAGGTTAGTGTTGGATTTGACGGAGATGAACGAAACAGGAATGAACGGAGCTGTATTCTGTCTTTGAGAAGATAGCCGGAAGATAGCCGTAGTAGTCCATTTTGATTTTCATTTAAGCACCAAACAATATCATCTTCTGTCCACCTCGCTCCTTCTGTTCTCAGGAAGCAACAACAAACAAAACATTATTCCCAGACACACAATTCCTCCATGCGAGTAATACCAACACTGCTGTCATCACTGACTCTCCCCGTCGTCGTCCACGGATTTCAAGTCCTTTCAATCATGCCTCCCAGTGTATACGCCGTCAGCGCTACAACATCTTCCAGAACATCGCCGATGGCCATGTCATTGTCACCTTCCCAGAGTAAGAACGGAGGAACGTTGAGGAAACGTTCCGCAACTCCTCTGAATTACATCGATGGAACCGACGAGGACATCGCGGTCGTGAATGGGGGGAAGGCCTTGTCAATCCCCAGAATGGAATCAACGGTGGATCTGCCGCCGCGCACTCCAACGACGCCATCCAGTATATACTCACCAAAATGATCCCGTACATCTCCTTGTCGGCCGTAGTTGTCACACTCCTCACGCAATACCTTGCCAACTTCTCAACCCCCGCCGCCCAAGCCATCAAACTGGTCTACGCAGGGGCCATCGCCGGAATCATCTCTCGAACATTCTGCGCCCCCATCGAAATGGTCTCCACCGTCATGATGTGCCGCGGGGATGAATGCTCCACCATGATGGACGAACTCTCCAAAACCTGGCACAAGGAGGGGTTCAAAGGAATGTTCAAGGGAAATGGCGCCAATTGTCTCAAAGTCGCGCCATCGCGTGGCACCCAATTCCTCGTATACGAATTCGTCAAACGCCGCATGCTCCTCGCAGGAATTGGTCTGGCGGCTTCCTCCGGGTCGCTCCATGCCGGGGCTCGTCTGTTTGCTGGCGGAGTGGCAGGCATGATCGCCGCTGCCATTGTCTATCCCCTTGAGGTGGTCAAGACCATGCTGACCCTGTACCCCGAACGTTGCTCTTCCATCCCCTCGGCGTTGAAAATGGTGTACAGCTCCTCCGGCATGCGAGGACTGTACCGAGGCCTCGGGCCAACCCTCGTAGCCATGTTCCCCTACGTCGGCGTGGAGTTCATGGTGTATGAAACTCTCAAGAAGAGGTGGGAAATGCACATTGGTCCCGTCGGTACAGTCGCTCTGTTGCTCCTCGGTGCAGTGGGAGGAGCGGCAGCGCAAGCGTCGGCGCATCCCTTGGATGTCATTCGGCGTAGGATGCAGATGCAGAGCATGGTGGGTGCGAAAAAGGATGATGATGGTGAGGCGATGAGGTATAAGAATATGTTTTCGGGGTTGTATCAGGTGGGGAAGAAGGAGGGTGTGCATGTCCTTTTTAAGGGGATTGGACCGGCTTGTTTTGAAAAGATTCCCAGTACAGCTATTGGATATTTCATTTATGAGTTTTTGAAAGTTACCTTGAAGGTTTCTTCTGTTTAGGCATGGTGCTGATGTGTGTTGAAGAGCTGGACGTGGGAATCTCAACAAGGTTTTCAAAAGAAGTAATTTGATGTTGAGTTTCTTGTTCTTCTCAAATATCAAAGTGGCTGTGATTTGCATCTTCTGTGCAAGCTCATTGCAGAATATGTATATCTCCCTTGGTCAACTCTGTGACCGGGCATTGAGACTTGCAAAAAATAAAACATCCACCTAAGTTGGGTTTGGCTGGACTAGAGATTTGTGTTGTTTGTTTGGGGGCTAATAATTCATTATAGTGCATAATGATAACTGGTGAATTTTTGTGCTCGAGGGAACTCTGACAAGGTGACATGCAGTCTGGGTTCATCAGTTGCAATTTCCAAAAATGGGGGGAGAACGTCCTGACCTTAAGAAGAAAACGAACGGGCAGTATTTCTGTTCCAAAATCTTCGTGGACCACATGTACCCCTCACTAAAGAATTGGAGTGAAATTTTTGTTGGGTTGTGACTTCCGTCTCTTCGACTTTTTTCATTAAAAAACCTCAGATTGTTATTCAAGTCGGCAGGTGATGAATTAAGGTCTCAGAAAAAAATAGGAGCAGGAAACAGATGGAATGTTTGGAGTAGTATGTGCTGTCACCAATTGATAACTCATTGAGGTCACATAACTAGATGTGTGATTGAAATTGCGAAGGCATCTTTGGTGCACATTTACACCTGTGTAGTTAGTAATTCCATCAATGTCTATTGTGTCAAAATAAAATGTTCATACCGGTTCAAAAAATGTTGATCCATCTCTATCCTTGCTCACCATTGTCGTCCACAATCAACTAGTTCAATAAATCAATTGCAATGGTTGCAAGATAGCCTGTGCCAAATGAGGAGAGACATCTAATCAATGTCTTGACATTCTCAATTCTAAAATTCTTACATTCCAGTAACAACAACAAAATGGTATAGTCCTTCCTGTCTGAAGGTATACACCTAAAACCTAGTGCCATGCAAGTGAAATTGGCCCCATCAACTTCATAAGGCATGTTCCATGTTCTTACTAGCATACAGAAATAGCCATAACTAATCAAACCTCCATGTTATTGGAACCTGGTTCATTTCAACAATGCCGTCTGCTTGATTGCTTATTCATTTTATCATTCATCTGTAAAAAATATTACAACTTCTGCTGAGGGGGAACAGTCATTGCGCCATCTCTCATATGTCACTGAACGTTTAATTAATAATAGTGTCTGTTCATTGGAATCCTGAAGAGTATGATTAAATATAATAAAATATATGCTGATTAACAATGAAGAGAAAAAATGAAATCAAACTTAGCAGAGTATTTCAAACATAACATTTTTTATACTTGTATTGTTCAATCTACCATTCTTTCTCAGATCATAATTGTTGCACCAATTCAAAGTTCATGATTTACTCAATCAATGATGAGTTGTTGTCTTGCCAGGAGAGCTTAAGATTATTTTCACACATTGTCTTTTCCTTCGTCCTCGCATTGCTATCACCAGACTTCTCTTTCTTGCCAAAAACTAATCACCTCATTCTCCTACATTCTTATCCCCCAGAGAACTATCACCATGATTATATCGGAAATGCATCAAAGGTGGTGTGTTCTAAATTTTGGATAAAACTTGTTCAAGATGAACACATGCCTGTCAACTATGATGGACATTAGATTTTGGGGTTGCACATACAAGACTGGCCATGATGTAAACTTTGATTTTGGATGGTAGACTAATCAGGGGGTGAGTAAAACATCATTGTCCGTGAAAAGTTGTCTTTGAAATTGTTTGAGCACCATCAGAAGATGAACCAATATCAGAAGAGGACCGAAATGTGGAAGGCGACATAGGTGAAGTATTGGCTTTGGTAAGTGTTGAAGATTGGTGGGCCTTAGTGCTACTTAGAGCTGTTTGTTCTGTTTTAATTGAGACACTTACAAATTGTAACAAAAATGGAGGGTCGTATCAAAAAGAAGAATGAACATGAAGTGGAATTGGTGGTATCATTATCTTACCTTTCAATGTGATGTGGCTTGGTACATATGACATGCATGAAATCAGGAAAGTATGAATTCAAAGGAATAAATATTGATAATGTAGACGCTCATATTAGACCTTCCAGGCTCACAACTAAGGCAAGATGACAAACACTGATATCTCTAACAAGACAAGCAATAAATATCTACAATCCACACACAAAGAAATAAACATCAAAAAATGAGTGTGCACAATAATTTTAGACTAAAATGAAATACTTATCTAACATTAATATTTGGCATGTGTGATCACAATCCTGCTGTAGACAATGACCGTAAAAGTATGTGTTGAAAAGACTTCACAATGATGCAAAAGTGATTTAAATATGATGTTTCATGATATTAAAAATAAGGTATCATAATCTTAAAAAATATATCCTTAGTTTATCCTACACTGGAGAGAGGTACCTACATCATGTATTTTCAAAACATTGCCATTGTCTCTTTTTATGTCTTGAAATAAAACACTGTATCAGAATAGCAGTGGTGGTGCCGTTAAGATCTAGTTCATGGTAAGTAAATAAGGAATGTGTCTGCAGTCTGTTATCAACTTTTCAAAACATTGTCAAGACAATTGTGCAATGGATACAATAGACTAAAAATACTCTAACCAAAAGACAGCTAAGACCTTGAACTTCATGTACCCCAATGCATTACATCCACCTCTTCTTCCTAATAAAATTCAGCAATCTATCAGGTTTCTATAGGGGGTGCAATGATATCTACATTGCCTACATGAAGTATTTTCCCTCTAAAGCAACTCCACAAAATTGACTCCAATTTAACTTGATCTCTACGAATTGGCCCATCATCAATCTGCTTCATCGTCTGAACTCACAAAAATGGCACCCCCTATTGATGCACCCTCTCTGATTTTGAAACTTGTAAATATTTTCTTCATCTAATGCTATTTGAGTTTTGTCGATGTACTCTTGATGGGGCAACATTAGAAAACAAGAATGCATTGGCTGAATAGCAATCCGTTGTATTTTGCCCCCATAGGGCAAGCATCAAGTACCACACAGCCACCCATACAGAATAAAAAGTATGGCACGAAGCTGAGATCATGGATAATAATCATTTACACAGCAACCACAACCACCACAGTCCAAAAATAGCACACTCTTATCATTGAGATAGTCTGTCGCCTTTCTCTATTTTGTTTATAAGCTATATAAGTGTTTGTCGCCTTTCTCTATTTTGTTTATAAGCGATACAAGTTTATTTTGATTGAAATTAACCAAACTCATAAACCTCCTGCTCTTATTGGACCACAGATAACAATTCCTGCACATCCATAACTTCAGCCAGGGCTTTGCAACTAGAAACTACAGCAATGTTTAGCCAGTTTGTCCCTCTTATAATGTTGACTGATGTATTGATTTTGTTTGTTAAGCTCATGAATGTGCTGTAACTTTTTAGTATTAATTGAAAATCTACACCTAATGGAGGGGGGCAAGACAATACCCAACAAAGGAAGAGGAAAATTCCTTGGCAAATGGCCCAAAGAAAAATCTCAAAAGTCCTCATGACTACCAGTGATATGAAGACATCCAAAACACATCAGCAATATATTTAAATGATTGCAGCAGGCAAGGTCAATGTGAGTCAGGCCACGAACACCACCTACAGTAAACAAGGACAGGAAGTCAGGAGATGTCAGTATTACTGAACTCATTATTGAGTTTTTTGCCAATTGCACACCACCCAAATGTGTAACAGCTAATATTTTGTCAACAGTTGAAATTCTATTCCCTAACAGCTCAATCATTCGTGAGTTACCTAGCCTACAATTTGTTAGCAGCTGCGGCAGTATTTTGGTACATCTCATAAAAACACTTGCAGCCTTCTCGATTGCTAACGCTGAAAAGCTTGAGGAGATATTCTCTGATGGAACAAGTCGTCCGCAAACAGCAATTCAAAATCTTATTGCATAGTTTCTTATAGAAAGTGGTTTAAAACAATTAGCCTCTCTACCTCAATCATTGCTGAGGATGAGACATCAGAAAGTCTTGCTGCAATAATCATGCAAACTTTTAGAGAGAGTGGTTCACTTCATGAAACATGGAGAGAAGCTACACTTGCTATGTTTCCTGACTAACCTGTTTTAATAGCAATGATACCAATGGCTTCAAACCTTACTCTAACAAAGCTTGCCAGCCAGGGTATGATTATGATGGATATATACAACTCCGCCCCTTCTTTTAGCAAAAAATGAGTCAATACATCAATGATCATGTAAGTAAAGTTGGTCTGTCACCAGATGATGTAACGATCTATCAGGGAGACTTTTCACACCATCTAAGAAACATTTGGTTTGGAGGGTCACTAGTTAATTGAGTAAATCCCTAGCTGACCTACTTTGAGATGATCAAGCTAAAGTACCAGCAATGGTGCACATATCTACCAAGGTGGATGATGTCCTTCTATGTGTGGAAAAAGACTTTGGTATGAACGCCAATTACCCCACAGGACATGGGTCCATTTTTGAGAAATGGATGCATACGTATCATCCTATACAAAATATCTCTTTCCTATTGCATGAGCCTGTGGTGGAGCATGCCAGGACCTTGGTGTGGAGGGAGCTCTGGCAGTTCTCATGGATATTCCTTACTATATTAGGTTTCTACATTGGCACCTCTCAATCGGAAGAATAGTGACTGCATTCTTCAACGAAAGTTAATTACCATGTTTCAGTCTTTGGATATGACTGCACTACTTTGTTTGCTATCAATCTTGCATGTATCCATTTGTCTACCAACAAGATGGCTTAATGGCAATGCAAAAGACCTAGAAGAGTATGATTTTGGATACTGTGACGTGGGTAAGGTTTTGGAAAAATAGAAGACTGTTTTCAAGAGATAGAAAATGAGTGGGCGTTGATTCTGAGTGAAGACTACATGATGTATATGTTTTTGGAAGTTGCCAATGTTGTTGCCCCATTTCCAACCACCTTGACTTCATATTCAATGAGAAGTTGAGTAAGCAAATTACCAGAGTAAATTCAAACGATGAAAAGGCTCTGCCCTATGATGAGTTGAGGGCAGCATTATTCTACCCCTCACACATTGACATCCGCAACACAGATGACCTTGTTATTTGTCTTGCTGAGGAGGGAGCAAGTACTTTTCTCATTTGATTTCGAGATCCTTTGAAAGCTGCTTCATCATATCTCTCAAGTATCGGTGGTAAAAACATCTTGTCAAAAAATCTCAGACAATCTCAGAAAAGCTTGTCTGAACAAGATGCCAGCAACAGTATGTCCAAATCTAATCATGCATCATCAAATTGTTCCCTTAAAACAAGTGGGACTATACAACTGGATAGCACTGCTGGCAAAGGTCAAACACAAGCAAACAATGATCTTGGGTTGTAGTTATGAGGCCTTGGTGACTAGAATGGTGAGGTGCAGTGGCAAGATGGAATGTGTCTATGGAGCTTTTAATTCTTTACCAAATGAGTTGCAAGAGTTAATCATTGCTGTGGCAAAGAAGTTTGCAATGAGTTGAAAAGAGTTGCATGATGAAGCACTTGCTAAACAATAGACAGTGTGGTTACAGAAAGAGGAATGTGCACATTGAAAGAAAGTTGATACCACACAGGAGGAATATATTGCAGTAGTGGTATTGTATGAGCATTATCATTCAGTCGGATGCTGGACAGCTAATGACATGGCAAGGTGTATCTTTGACCAGCTAAAAGGTGAATCAGCATGGCTTGAAGCTATTAAGGAATGAATTCTGATGTGGTTCGTAGGACTTGGACGGATGGATGGATGCTCATCACCCATGGTCTGCTAAAGGAGAAGTATTCAATGCTTACCAATTGTTTTGTCATTTTATTGAAAAGGTGCCAATGAATTGGAAGTTCCATTTAAACCATGAGCTACTTTTCCTTCCCATCCTGAAGTGGCATCCATTGGAATGATTTCTGAACTTTCATGCATGTTTGTTGGACATGGAGATGCAATGAAGTTTTAAAGAAAAGTGCAATAGAAAAGCAAAACTGTTTAGAAGCGGAAGGAAAATGGACAGGTGGTCAGCCATTCAATGCCATATCATACCATAGTTGGATTAAAGTTCTATTGACTTCAATATTGAAATGCATTTTCAACATGACAACAATGATGGGAGCAATTGAATTGGTGTCATGCAGTGGTAATTTCAATTGTAAGTGAGAAGTCAAGATATGTCCTAGTCATATGGGATAGAGAGTCTTCGGATCCAGGTGAACGAGAGATTACAAAGGAAAGCTATTAGTCTCAAGGTGGAAGCCAAAAAGCACCAAAAGGTGCATGGAGGAAATATTTTGGACATTGACAGATATTTTTACATCATCAACTGCATTGATAAGGAATCACTATTGTACCAACAAATGAGTCATTTAACACTTAAAGCTTAACTTAATGGCAATAAAATGTCAATATTTGCCGGTTATTAGTTAAGTCACTAGTCAGTAAGAGAAAAATGGAAGTTGATAGCAAAAAATAGTATCCTGGTCAATATTTTTAAACCAAAACTTGAGGGCTTCTTGTGGTTACCTGCCTGTATCAGGTAGGTTATTTTCATGACTATTGGAGAATTCTTTTGCAAATTTGTTAGTGCACCCCCAAATTATTAGTTCTTTTACATTAAAACCAATCGATTCAATCATACCAAGTCTGGAGAAGGTGTGCCATTAGGCCACATAATGTTGAGGCTTTCTCTGTTGCATCCACATTTTCTCTCCAAATGAAACCCATTTTTAGCCACGAGATTAAGAAAACAATATTTGATGTGTCTCTGGATTAAATAAAATTAAACAAACACAACCTTGATCTTCCCATGGATAAGTGTAGCACAAGATTTATGGGGGGGCTGCGTCTATTGAGGAGGCGGACAGTCCGGAGGTGCCTGATGAAAAAGTATAACAAACAACCTCGAAGGAAACATATCCCAGATATTCAACAAATAACTCAACATAGTGTGCAAACATGGAACAAACAATTTGGCGGGCATGGATGTCAGGACTATGATAAAAGTCAAAGAGAAAGTAGCTTATAACAGTAAATTGTTGGAGCCATTCGTCAAATAAGTAGTATCAAACACACACCTTCCACACACATGTCGGTCAAAATCCCAAGAAGAATACTGCAAGTGACTGTTTGTTCAAAACTAAAAATGGACAAACAGAAATGACTGAAACCATTCACTTTTGCATGAAAAAGTCCATCAAACAAATGTAGCTTTAACTTGGTGGAGCTTCTATGCTTATACCCGTGCCCTTCAGAGGAGAATATTAGTTGGTGTGTAAATGTGTGAACATAAATGAATTCTATGGTCAGGTAGTCCTATACTCCAAGGCTGCCACAGTCTTAGACCGTCATGGATGAACAACCTAGTCAGGCGATGAAAAGTGAGCTGAGACCATTTAGTAGCTACTGCTATAACAACATGGCCTTTACTTCGTCACTCTTCTGTGTTATTTGTATTCAAAAAAGTCTTTTTTGAAATTACCTCTCATTCAAGCCACATTAACTTGTCCACGACGGTCAGACGCAGAATTAGCTTCCCGCCATCTATCTTGTTGCATATTACGGTACAATACAGTGTTGTAATTGTTGTAATGCAAGGATGAGAATGAGCTAATACGAGGTGTTCTTCCAGCCGTCATCGTGTATTTTTCTATGGTATAGTCGAGTGTTTTTTTTTCTCGCTACGCACGCGACAACATCTCTAGCAGATGGTAGGTAGGTACGCTACTTCGTCCCATAGTACAATAGTGTGTCTCCCCTCTAAGCGGGATGCAACTCGCATTAAATCCCTCCCCACGCCTTAGCAGTATTAGTACAACCACTGTGATAATCGCGTTAGCACCGGCTTGCACGCAGCCAGCGTCATCTCACGTTCGCCCTCTAGCAGAAGTTACCCACCCACAGTGGTCCGGGCAAGGTACCAACATCAGTGCATCAAATAAAATTGTGTTCAACCCATATCATCTGACACAGCATCAAACAGGTCTTCCGGCGTCAACGCCTGCGAATCCTCCTAATATCTCCTCTGCAGCATTACCATTCAAGAATCTAAAAGCTTCCTATCGCCTCATTGGCATTGTTTTCCGAAGCGCCCCAAACCTTGCGCATCGCGCATCGGTCCATCTCGAGACTTGATCGCGCGCACCGAACATTTTTGTTAGGAATCCTCCGGGAAAGGCGTTGACGTCCGGATCAGTATCGAAACAACTCCGCGAACGAAACGCCCGCGACACTTGATGAACCTCGCTGTCACGACGTAATCATTTCCTTTCGTCATAATCTCACAAATGAGTGAACAATATCGCGATCAAATCGACTGCTCCCAAATGCCTCCCCAGAATTATATGAGCGGAGCCGCCACAAGTTCAGAGAATTCTGCTTCGGAAGATCCTAGTTGTCGTGACAACAATTTTGCCATAAATCAGCGCTACCGCAATGACACCAATTTCTTATCGTCTCATACTATGGATATTTTTCTAACAGGCGTTGATGCATCGTCGTACGAAAGGCAGTCTTTTTCTTCGTCGTATCAGCAAGAACTCGAGACCGACGGTGAAGATTTCGGAGAGATTCCGAGACTTCCACAAGATGATCTAGCACTTCAAGGCTCAAATTTTAATTACGCTGACGATCCATTTGGTTTGATACCCGTCGAAGACGATCATGAATACTGCGCGGAACTTGCTGAAAGATGGGTAGAAGAACAGATTCAACGAGAGGATTTAGAGTCCGAGAGTGCTCGAGGTCACGGTGAATGCGAGGGTTACACGTATGCTCCGGTGTGTGAGTCGCCCTCAAAAATGCTATGTAATGAGCTTTTGGATCAAGGCAAAAATGGATATGAATCAATGCCATCACCTATTAAAAGTCCTGGGGATGCTTCAGGCTCACTTAAACCCGTCACCCCAATTCCGCTAAGTCTTTCTTCAAAGCATTACGAGTCGAAGCGCGCGTTGGTTGCCAAACGACCAGCAAGTGAAGTGTCCTACTCATCTTCCACGCAGAAGCCACCCGCAAAACGACGAGTGAAGAACCCAGCGTATGCTCAAGGAATGAGTCCAAGTTATAGCAGTGAATCTCGTATTCGAATGAATAACGCCCTACATGAACGTTTGCAAGCTCAGATGGCACTCCGTGATGCACTGCGAAATCTTGAGAAAGCTCGAGCTCTCGTTCGCGAATGCCGAGCTAGATATGATTCTGCCAAGACCATTGTGCAGACAACCGCGGAGAAGGAATGTGATGCGTTGCTACAGGAAGAGACGCCGTGGAACAACATGTTCCATCAACTGAAGAAATACAAGGATGCAACTGGAACAGTCAACGTCAAGCAGGTGGAAGATAACAAATCACCCGAAATGGCAAGACTTTCTGCATGGATTGGTAAGAATGTAATGCATCCTAAGACCCCATCGTGTCACCATGACCAATCTTCAACTGGCTTATGTGGTTCTCCATTTTTTGCACAGGTAAGAACCGAAAGGATGGAAAATTGAACGGCAAGATATCCGGAAGTGGTGCAAATGGTCGTTGCAATCTCAGCCGCCACATGAACCCGGTTCCTGCGACAGCCTCGTCGGAGGCTAGAAAAATAGAAGCTGTCGAAAAAGACAACTGTCTTGACAATGTCGCTGTGCCTGAATCGACGGATTCTTGCGCCGACTCTGGTCACGAGTATAAGAAAAACGAAGCTTCCGATTGTTTAGATCAAAACGAAGAACACGACGACTCTTCTGTTTTCGAAGATTTAGACCCTGAAAGCATTCTGGCAGACCCTTACAAGAAAATCGCACTCGATAGCATTGGATTCGACTGGGATCCTCGTACATCTCGTTGGAATATGATGTACGAAGAACTGAAGGCATTCAAGGCTGAACATGGGACCACTTTAGTGCCTCATGCCAATTTTGGTCTGGGGAGCTGGGTGAAACGTCAGCAGGTACAGTTCACTTTGTACCGAAGTGGTAGCAAGTCAGAGTTGACTGAAGATCGGGTCCGTTTACTCAACGACTTAGGCTTTGTTTGGAGCCGTCGTAGCAACACATGGAATGAAAATTTCCAGCGACTAAAACGTTGGAGTGAAGAGCATGGGTCGTGCCATATTCCTGATGGCATTGATGATCCAGAACTGGTTGCATTATCAAAGTGGGTCGCCGACCAACGAGGTTAGTCTGTCGCGTACTTCCACGTTCTTAGATCCTTTCGTTTCCTTAGCCCGTTAGCTTGCTTTTACTCTCTCTTAGTTCATTACAAGCGACACATTGCCGAAGATGAAATGAATGGAGGCGATATTAGCGATGAAATCACGACGAAAAAGAAATCAAAAAAGAAGGTCCCAAAACTCTGTCCTGAGAAAATAAATGCTTTGAAAGGCATCGGGTTTGAATTTGATGCTAGAGATGCTAAATGGCTTCAGAAGCTGGACGTTTTGCTGCATTATAAGAAGAAGCACGGTGACTTTTTTGTCCCATCTAACTATCCAGATGATCCAACTCTATCAAACTGGGTTGCATCCCAACGTCAACAATACAAGTTGTACAAGAAAGGCAGCAAAAGTCACATGACAGAACGCCGGCTCAAGATTTTGACGGAGGCAGGCTTCCCGTTCTCAAGTAAAGAGGTTATTCAAAAAAGAAAGGAAGAAGCGACCCAACAAGACATTGATGTATTTGATGCGAAACCTTGGATCGAGAAATACAAAGATTTACTTTTGCACATTGCTAAAAATGGCTGCATTGACTCGCTACAAAAGAATAACTCTTTGCTCTGGGAATGGGTTGTAAAGCAACGAGAAGGAATTTCTTGTTCAGGTTGTGATTCCGATGTCGGAGACTTGACTGATTTTATTGAAAAAGAACGTGTCGCACTGATGACTGTTGCGGATACGTTTGCGTCATCTCGGGCAAACAGGACGAACCTTGCTGTGCTGACTGACAACTCCCACGAACCGCCGTGCGCATCTTCGAACAGAGAGGATTTATCATGGGAGTGCCAATTCGGATCTTTAGCCGCATGGTATATCAAATACGGAACCTATTCCAACAAAGGTATGCCCCCGAAGCTGAAGAAATTTATGTGCAAACAACAGGAACAGCATCGCTTGCTTCTTTCAGGTGCGAAGTCAGAACTAACTTCGGACCGAATCCAGAAGTTGAATGACATCTACTTCCCCTTTGACAAGTCAACTTCGAGAGATTCAAGTGGGGACGATATTGCAGCGTCTCGCAGAAATAGGTCATGGGAAGAATACCGCGTTGATCTTGCTATAAGCTACATCCAGAAAGGAAACTACGATATGCAAGCAATCGACGACATCGAATTGCGTCGATGGGCCATTCATCAAAAGAGCCAACATAAGCTATACCTTGCTGGTAAGCAATCATCACTATCTTACTCCCAGATACAGCGTTTGATCGATATCAAGTTCATATCCAAACGACCCAAGCAATGGTCTTGGCCAGAATTATGTGGAGATCTCCTGGCATTTAGAATTCAATTCGGTAATTTTGACGTGGCCAGTGCCAGTGTCGTGCACACCTCGAAGGCTAAATCACCAAGTCCTGGTATTATCTCAACGTCATTGAAAAATATTCAGGACTTGGTGACTAAGTTGAGAATAGCGAGGGATGATTTAACTCAAGAGCAAATAATGAAACTTTCCAGCGCAAACTTTCCGTGGAGTGGGAATGATGTGAAGGTTGGGGATATAATGCCTGATCATCAAGACGCTATTTCTGAAGGGCAGGCCATATCTTCCAAGCCTCTGACGAAACAGATATTTGGGATAGTTGTAGAAATGATTCCAAAGGCTATGCAATGAACAAGGTTTCGCGTGCTTGTGCTTAGTTTTCTAAAAAGAGAACATGCATTTAAATCTAAAATCTATTTTTTTCCATATTGTGTCCACTAAGCATTCGAGTTTCTCTACATACAAATCATAAATACGACTGACTAAGCAGCAGTATAACGTGCAGGATATCTCTTCACGGTGCTTTTCGAATCTTCGGGACTCAAATCGAAGAACTGCTCACCTATTACTGCCTCTTGTCTTCTCATCTTCTCTCGATCCAAACGCTGCTGTGTTGTGTCCCTCACAAATCCGCAGAACATTTTCTCCCCATTAGATAGGTTAACTTCCGAAACACCTAATTCAATATGAAAGTTGGTGCCATCCTTTCGTCGCGCAACCAGTGGCCTCTTTCTTCCAACAACTCGTTTCACCCCTGTTTTTACGTACCTCGCTATGTGAATGTCATGACTCTTAGCGTCATGCTCGTTACATATCATGGAGATGTTGTGACCAATGAATTCGGCCTCCGTATATCCAAACATAGATACTGCAGCTTGATTTACCACGATAATTATTCCACGCTGATCTATACCAAACATGGGGTCGAAAGAAGCATTGATCATAGCTTTGCAAAGGTCATCCTTGTGCTTAATTTGAGCTTGTTGCTCTACGAGTAAAGAGCAATCTTTCATGTGAATAAAATACACTTTTTCTTCGGTGCAATCGAATGATGTCATGAGGCGAACGCTTATATCGACAGGAATGTCCATTCCATATCTGTTGATCGCCGTTGCTCGAAGATCCTTGTGCGAGGTATCGTTCATGTCATGGAGACTTTTCTGTTCTTCACGTGCACCCTCACAAATTTCTGAAATGTTCCTCCCGCTGAGTTCTGAGTTAGAGTAACCAAAGAGCTGGATAGCGGCATCGTTGGCCATCCAAATGACCCCGCTCTCAAAAACACTGAACATTGGATCAAGCGATGCTTCCACGACGTCGCGCATGTGTTTATGATGGTGATCGTCTGCGCCTTCAGTTAGTTTGTTAATGAGTTCGCTTTCGTGGGATTTGCCGTGTTCGGACACATCAGGAGTAGGAATAACGTAGACGCAAGCAAATGGATCATCTTCAATACCATCAACATGCCCTACCATTCCTCTCGGTAGCTTCACGAAATAGGCGAGAAATTCCAGCGAGGTGCAGTCGTCCACCTGAACTAAGACACTTTGATGAGAAGGCGTCGATGTTGTAATTTTTTTAGCAAGCTCGTCCCAGCAGTTACAGGATTGATCAGAGAAACTAAACAAAGAACAGAAACCCATGCTCTCGACATTTGTTAAAAACAAGAGCTGAGCTGCTTTGTTGCGATAGATTATTTTTCCCTCCTTATCGAGAAGAAATGCAGCGTCAGGTGAACTTCGCATAAACATAACGAGTTTGTGGCATTTTGCCACGTTTTCATTTTTTGTTGGGGAGCCTTTATTGTGCTGAAATGGGCAGGACATGATTGTGTTTTCAGTTATTCAGTCACTTTCTTGAAGCGCGGTGAATTTCTCAGTACCTCTGTTTTGTATGCTAATTTTATCTTATGAGAAGTGTGTTGCTTAAAATGAGCAGTTAATCTTTGTGTACAATACGTACCATGGTATGGTACTGGTTTCGCAAGCCTGTCTTCATCTTCTGTCGATAGCTTTTTCTTCCAAGGCGGGGTTCTCTTTTCTACAATTGTTGCGCCTGTCTTCTTGACACTACGATACAATTGATACAATACAACACCAAACTTGAATAAAAAATATTACCTTATTATTACATTATTAATCGCGTGGAAGGACTATATTATTATACCTATGCCGGACAACGAAACAAACTGGGGAGGTACAATACAATACCGTACGTTAGGTGTTCGGATCGCGCAAGCACTTCCAAAAGACATTGTAAGTATTGATTCCAGAACAAAGATCTAACATACTGGGCTTTACAATACTATTATAAAGTATCCTGTGTGTGGTCTAACAGATACCAATTATGTTACGCCTTATACTATGATTATATCTGAATCGGGCGCTACCCTCAGAACTACCACAATTTACCTACTATGTGTGGAAATCATGTTATGTAAAAACAAGTGTACTGTTCAAGACTGAAAGGTCTAACAAAAAGTGTAAATTACTAGAAGTCGAAAATTTTCACGAAGACATATTTATCTCTCTAGATGATTTCTAGTGACAAATTAACTAGTAGAAACCTAGTGACAAAAAAATCACAGAAGACATTTTTTATCCAGATGAAAGCAAGTATTTGATTAAGGGAATAGAAAGCTAGTGGACAACCCAAAATAAATCACTAACACTTATACACTATTGATGCCCAATTCTTAGCTCAGGATGCAACCCCTTATCCCTAACCAAAGCATTAATAATAGCAGTCACAGTTGATGAGTGTCCATACACACTATAAATCTTGTCACATGCCCTCTCTGCTGTAAACCCCCCCCGAATTAGCTCACTGATCTTCTTCCAAACCACGTTTCTCCGATAGTACTTAAACTTATCCCTTCCCCGTTCAGCAGCAGACCAGTCCTTTGCCGGCTTACACCCATTAAATCCAAACTCATACTCCTTCCAAAGATCGTAAAGAGTCTTTGGACATTTTGTCAAACGAGCCTCTATCACCACAGGAACAACATCTGGAGCATCCATGTCATAATCATTTATCCCATTAGCCCCTCCTACCAATCCCACCACAAGGTTGTTGTCCGCAGTTGGGGCAGCGACCGAGGTACCTCGGGTAGTCAGAGCGACGCCACGCAGCACGGTTGCGCACCTGAGACTGGAAATACGAGAAATGTTATTGGACATGCGGCCCATCTGCCGTTTCAAAACAGCAAGTTGACGCTCCGCCTCCGCTCGGGCATCCATTAGTTCACGACGGAGATGCAAAACTTGGGAAGACAGCATACGTACCTCTTCCTGTCTCAGAGCAAGGCTCCTCCGTGCATCTTGTTCAGTGTCATCAACATCCATAAAGTCCATAACCACTTCAGAATCATGCCCAGTTACAATCAAAGGCTTCCTCTTCACAGGATTAACACCCACCTCGAGTTGATTCCTCGCTCCCAAATCAAAGTAAGCCTCACGGATGTGTTCCTTCCTATGGGAAGGAAAGGCTGCTTCGGTACTGTGATCAAAAGCACGAAAAAGAACTGCACGGCCGAGAACTTTAGCAACTTCAACAGGCACTTTCTTACTCAAGTTTGGTACCACATGATCTAAGACCCATTGGTCTGTCACACCTGATAAGGGATCTATGACATATGCAATTGGACCACCCTTGCAAAGAGAGGAAGCAACCTTGGCGTCAACCCAGCCAATGTCAGTGTCAGCATATGTCTCATGTTGGCGCCTGGAGTTTTTCCAACGGCCCCGGTAGTCTGTATCATCCTGCAACATTGAAAAAGTAAGAATGCATGAGACAACATGTTTCAAACAGAAGAGAACAGTTGCAAACATACCTTTGTACATCCAGTCCCTCTTGCAAAAGTCACTGCCATCTTTCTGACACTGTGAGTGCCAAGAAGCCCTGCCCTTGCAGCCATAAATGAATCAGACAATAAAATTTCCTTGAGTTGACGGGCCAGTCGCTCCTTAATCCTAATTGGATCGTCCAAACCTGAATAGCCAAAAACAAAATCATTGTCACTTAGGTTCAGCTCAAAATGATATTCGAGCCATACCCCAAGACTTGATAGGACATCATACCTGGTGTCCATGGCTCCCATTAGCACTTGATTGGGACAGTCTCTCTCATCAACTACATTCTTCGACCAGTTAAGACGGGCAGTGATGCACCAATCAGGATAACTTGAGTATGACAGCAACTCAGGGAGCCTGAACTTGGAGCAGTCATCAAGCCTCCCAATCATGGAAAGCTGGAAAGTGGTCAGGGCAGCACCACAGAGGCCAAGTTCCTTGTTGTCAGCCCGCCAATAGGCTTCCATGACTTGCTCAAACTCGCTTGTTGTTAAAGGTCTCCTCACACTTGATTCAACACCGCGGCGTTGCGTCTGGAAGCGCCGCATTGCCTTTGTCAACCGTGACATCTGGACAGAGCGAGTTGGATTGCCTTCTTGGCGGGCGTCATTCCATTGCTGGTGGGTGTTTGGCATGAAATAGGAGATATTCCTTTTCCACGCAAGCACAGAGTGTAGCCTGAAGTGTAGGGGAGGTGTTGAGCCTTCATCTGCATCAGGGTTGCCATAGACCCTGTCCTTGAAGTGACGATACACGTGGTCTGCGTGGATCGCAAGAAGTTCATCCCTTGTGAACTGATGGTCAGATTCATAGGCTCTGCCATCTTTCCAGCGCATGAGGTTAATAAGCGCAGGATAGTATTGCTCGCGTAGAGTGAGTTGGCGGCGAGGTGCGCGTTGTGGACGGCCACGGCCACGAGGTGGAGGAGGATAGATTGGTGGGGCTTGAGGTGCTGGAAGTTCTGGAGGAATGGGTGCTGCATCCATTTCTGGAGGCGCAACAAATCTATCAGGGGGTGGAACAGCAGGTCCATTAGAGGAGGCATCTGGGGCCATGGCTTCCTCGCTTGGAAAGGCCACAGCAAAGGTAATGTTTTGGGTGGATCGACGATGGGATGAAGTGTTTGGTACAGTGTTGCGTCGGCACGGAGCGGCTGCTGCAGGAGGTGCTGCAGCTTCTGCTGCTGCTGGAGGTGCAGCAAACCCATCAAGACGCGGAACAGTGGCGGGAGGAATAGGAGGAGCAACAGCGGCTTCTGCGGTGGCAAAGGCGGAGACAAATGCACTGTTTGTTGCGGCCTGTTGTTGTCGGCGACGACGATTTGTGATGACACGATTATTTGGGATCATGGTAGTTTTGTTTGTATTTTTTATGGCAGAACGATATTGCTGGTGTTCTGATCATGACGAGAAGTGTGCAGAACATACATTCGTGATTCTCTGGCTGTGAAAACGTGACAGGGTAGATTTTTTGGTGTGACAGACAGGCCTCCTTCTTAATTTGTTAGCCAAATTTTGGTAGAAAATATTACCCTCAGCGCTACTTAAGTAGAAGCACGCTTACCAATTTACCATCCAAAACACATGACGTATTGGAAAATTCAAGGTAGAGTTACGGTGGGAACTACTACTGAGAAATAAAAATATTACCTTGGTAGTATTTTGAAATTAATATGAACATATGAAAATTTAATACCACTGCGCGAACTACCGAGATTTACCTCTTAAGTCTCAAAAGTACATGTTTCTCAAGTCTGTTGAATATTTGGCATTTAAAGGTCTTACAATCTTGCAAAATGCTAGAACTAAAAAAAACCGCTAAGACATCGTCACCTAAAACACATTATCTCTGAGTTCTACGCATAAATGAGTTTTACTTTGTTTTCAAATAACTAACTGTGCCATGGATGTACCATACAATTGTACAATGACAAACATACGACTTCTCACGTCTCTGATTAAAAGCATAAGGTTGATTGTTGTGTGGGTGGGTTGATGTTGTTTATGCACCAGTTGCTTTTGCGTTCATTGACAATTGAGTAACAAACATTTACTGCAACGAAAGAGGGAAAACTTCTTGAAGCAAGCAGAAGTTTACAACTTTGGGGCTAAAGAGAGATATTCTTTTCACCCCATGTCTTGATGATAATTTAAAAATAGATAGTCAAAAATGTTGAGATACAGACGACCCCAGCTGACACGAAAAAATCAAAGCTTACTCACAACCTTCTGTTCTATAGCAGCTTTAAGACTCCAGCGTACCATCCAATTCAAAGGTTAATTGTTATGTTGCATTCATTGCACTGCATTGCAATGAAAGCTTTGAACTGCAAGTACATTGTTGTTAAATGCTCATGATCGAATGTATAACAATAAATATTTTTCAGTTTACAACTTACTATAAAGAGCTCTCAAGATGCACCCCCGGCTCTCGCCCACCTTCCTCTTGTTTGCTATATTTGCAAAGGCTTGCATCGATTTTTGAAAACTGTGAGGAGTACGTTTGGGTATTTATTGGGGAGGACAGGGTGGCTCCAGTGTTGTGTGCCCAATCATGCTGTGTGATGGGTGCTTTTCAGAGCAGTGTGGCAATAAAAGGTACTGGATCCATTGCAAGATCAAAAAGCGAAAGCGAATTTTCAATTGAATTAATTGAAAATATCACGTAGATAACAAAATAAAGAGCACTTACAAAACGCGTGCTGCTAGCCACATCTGGCGTTATTCTGCCGCGTGTTGAATCGCGATACGCTGTTTGAAAAATTGCAGCGCCACGGGAGTTAGTCCCATGGCCAATAGAAGGATTGCTGTGGGATAAAAATGATTTCAAACTGAGGTGGCTGCAAGAGAGGGGACGACAGATGGAGACGAATTGGACATGGTTGTTGTCTTTTGTTCGTCTTCGGTGATGTGTGAGAGCAAGAGTGATTATGTGTGAGCGTGACTTAAGCTGTATCTTTTTTGAGTCGTGACGGTGGTATTATAGGCCCAACCATGTTATTTTGTTAGCAAAAAAATGGTGGTAAAATCAACTATGGTGACCACCGAAGTGGGGTTTTAATTATCCCGATACTATGGTATTCAGGCATAGTATAGTAAATCTCCCATGGGACTTTAGTACGGTCTACAGAAAATACCATACTGGTGGTATTTTAACATTAATATGAACATATGAAAATTTAATACCACTGCGCGAACTACCGAGATTTACCTCTTAAGTCTCAAAAGTACATGTTTCTCAAGTCTGTTGAATATTTGGCATTTAAAGGTCTTACAATCTTGCAAAATGCTAGAACTAAAAAACCGCTAAGACATCGTCACCTAAAACACATTATCTCTGAGTTCTACGCATAAATGAGTTTTACTTTGTTTTCAAATAACTAACTGTGCCATGGATGTACCATACAATTGTACAATGACAAACATACGACTTCTCACGCCTCTGATTAAAAGCATAAGGTTGATTGTTGTGTGGGTGGGTTGATGTTGTTTATGCACCAGTTGCTTTTATGTTCATTGACAATTGAGTAACAAACATTTACTGCAACGAAAGAGGGAAAACTTCTTGAAGCAAGCAGAAGTTTACAACTTTGGGGCTAAAGAGAGATATTCTTTTCACCCCATGTCTTGATGATAATTTAAAAATAGATAGTCAAAAATGTTGAGATACAGACGACCCCAGCTGACACGAAAAAATCAAAGCTTACTCACAACCTTCTGTTCTATAGCAGCTTTAAGACTCCAGCGTACCATCCAATTCAAAGGTTAATTGTTATGTTGCATTCATTGCACTGCATTGCAATGAAAGCTTTGAACTGCAAGTACATTGTTGTTAAATGCTCATGATCGAATGTATAACAATAAATATTTTTCAGTTTACAACTTACTATAAAGAGCTCTCAAGATGCACCCCCCCCCCCCCCGGCTCTCGCCCACCTTTCTCTTGTTTGCTATATTTGCAAAGGCTTGCATCGATTTTTGAAAACTGTGAGGAGTACGTTTGGGTATTTATTGGGGAGGACAGGGTGGCTCCAGTGTTGTGTGCCCAATCATGCTGTGTGATGGGTGCTTTTCAGAGCAGTGTGGCAATAAAAGGTACTGGATCCATTGCAAGATCAAAAGCGAAAGCGAATTTTCAATTGAATTAATTGAAAATATCACGTAGATAACAAAATAAAGAGCACTTACAAAACGTGCTGCTAGCCACATCTGGCGTTATTCTGCCGCGTGTTGAATCGCGATACGCTGTTTGAAAAATTGCAGCGCCACGGGAGTTAGTCCCATGGCCAATAGAAGGATTGCTGTGGGATAAAAATGATTTCAAACTGAGGTGGCTGCAAGAGAGGGGACGACAGATGGAGACGATTCGGACATGGTTGTTGTCTTTCGTTCGTCTTCGGTGATGTGTGAGAGCAAGAGTGATTATGTGTGAGCGTGACTTAAGCTGTATCTTTTTTGAGTCGTGACGGTGGTATTATAGGCCCAACCATGTTATTTTGTTAGCAAAAAAATGGTGGTAAAATCAACTATGGTGACCACCGAAGTGGGGTTTTAATTATCCCGATACTATGGTATTCAGGCATAGTATAGTAAATCTCCCATGGGACTTTAGTACGGTCTACAGAAAATACCATACTGGTGGTATTTTAACATTAATATGGTAGTAACACGACTCAACTTTTTCGGACAGCAAGACAGGCAACTTTGGACTTTGGCAATAAGTATCGCCAGATGGAGTTGTCCAATGTCGTCCGATGTCGTCAGTTGACGTCACTTAAAAATATCGGGTCATTTCATGCCTTCACTACGGGTCGTTAAAATGTCGTCAGGTGTCGTCACTTGGGCCGTCGTTGTGTCGTCAATGTCGTCACTTGGGTCTTCAAAAGGACTTCACGGTCGTCACTTGTGTCGTCAGTTTGTCTTCACTATGTTTTTGCTTGGGGTCGTCAGTCGTCTTTGGCGTCACTTTGTTCCTCACTATCGTCAGAAGGCAGTCGTATATATACCACGTAGGGTTCGTCAGTGTCGTCACGAAGTTCGTCAGTGTCGGCACGAAGGGTCGTTAAAATGTCGTTAACTGCCTTCTGTTCGGTCGTCATTTTGTCTTCAGTGCCGTCACTTAGGGCCGTCATTTTGTCTTCAGTGTCGTCACATGGTGCCTTCTTTTGTCGTCACTTGGTGAGTCACATTAATGAGATAATGTAAAAAACGTCAGTTGCCTTCAGTTGTCGTCAGTTGACGTCAGTTAATCGCTCAAAAATCATCCACGTGGCAAACTTGCCTGTCTTGCAGGGTTAAGGAAACACCGGGAAAATAAGTTGTCCGCTGTATGGGGGAAAATTGATTTCAGTTGTGTTGGCTTTTTGATGCACATATAGCTGTAGTGCACATGTAGCCTTCTCCACATGCTTTGCACCTAGTAAAGGTGACTTGGTCATCCAACTGCAATGTATGGGTGCATGCAGTTACACAAGAGTGAAGAAATAAAACAGTAATAACATTTAAATGCTTCTAAAATTTCCATTAAATGCATATTTAATTATTTATTGACGAATGCTGTGATCGATGTTTGATGGGCAGCCTTCATTTTTCTTGATAGTTCTCTGTTTTTATTCTTGCGATAGATGGACAAGAGGTTATCATAGTTAGTGCCATCGCCAAGAGCAACTGCATGGTATTCCCCTCAAAGTTGACTGATTTGGACTTGAAGAGATTTCAATTGGACTACCATGTTTGGACTCATCTGAAGCACTGGGTGATGGGTCGGTCTTGTCTGTTGGGAGCTTGATGGGAATTGGCATGCCAAGCATGCCACAGAGTTGTTGAGCAGCGCAGGCGCCAAGTTCCATGGAAAATTGGTTTGTGCGATGCTAATGCGTTGGTGTTATGAAAATGTGTTTGCTTACACAAATTTGTTCATGCAATGCAAATGATGTACTTGCACTATGCAACATTGTTTTGCATCATGCAAATGTTGTTTTGCGCAATCGATTTGATATGAAATGAAAGTCTGCCATACATTGCACGATCTGCGTGGTCTATAGTTAGTCGAGCGATGTTGGGATTTACACTGTAATATGATGTAATAAGTATGGTGTCGTACAGAACAAAAAATGTCGTGAGTGTGTTCCTTCACACGATTGGTGGGCCATCAAGTTTTGGCGCCAAAATGAGATTTCCCACCAGAATTCTTTGGCTCTCAAATCTTGCACATATGGCTGTAGTGCACATATACAGAAGTGGACATATAGCCGTGTTGTGACTGTATTCATATTGAAAGATATCTATGTGCACAGCTGTTGGGTACCATAGGATTACATTAGCAGCAGCCGATGACCTAAGCCAGAAAGTATTTAAAAAATCTTATTGTAGACTTTGCTGACTTTGTTTTTATGAGCTTAACACTACTGTACAACTGATGAATGAGATACTAGTTATCTCATGCATAAAAGAACACAAATGATCATGGGAGAGATTGGCAGTGATTTGTGGCAGTTCCATGACTGGCCCATATTCAACTGCCCAAAGGAACTGTCCCATGTGAAGGTTCCTGAGAAGGAAAACCTCTATTGTATATTCAACTGAAGAAACACCTACAATGTGTATGGTGGTTTCTTGAGAAGAGCAATCCTGTTTGGATATGATTTCCGAGAAACTCATATCTTATGACTTTTGAGTCCTTCCTCTGTGTCAAACAATGCGAAGGAGACTCATGGAGTTCCACCTGGAATCTCCAGATTCTTGGCCTATGTCACTCGCCCCACGAATGGAGGGTCAGGTGAGGTGTGTGAAAAAACCTTTCCTGTGGAAAGGAAAAATGGGGAGGCCGTTTTGTGTGAGTGGAAGACACTTGTTTTTGTGTACCGAGTTATACTGGTGATACAAGACTTTCCTGGCTGAGTAGTGACTACGAAGCATTATTTCAAGAGTAAGTGTTAGTGGAGAGAGGAGTAAGAGTGATTCACTGACATGTTCTTTTAGTTTAAGTGTCTGTGGTATCAAAGTATGGTGTTACTGGTATTTTATATTTATGGTCGATTTTGGTCACTTTCTGCAAAATGGTCACCAAAAATGGCCTATATAATATAGTTTATGGACGTTTGGAGAACACAAACAAGATTTTAAACGTTTGAATCTTAAAATGTAACAATAATTTATATTAATGTCCGTATACATATAAACGGGTTATATAAATTGAAATTACTAGGTATACAGTATATTGATTTTTAGGAAACTTACTATGTTTAAATAAATCGACGAAATTTGATAGTATTATTTTATATTAATGGCTGTATATCAAAGTCTGACATGTCAACATGTCTGCATATAAGCTAATGTTTGTCCGTTTATTTTTATTAATGTCTGTATATCATTTAATCACACATTTCTTGCCTGCTGCGTAACAACCATCCTGTAAGCATTCAAATTGTTATATACATATACATAATCATGGGGTATGCTTATTCACATACGTACATGAATACTAAAAATATCATACTATACGGGTCTACACATACTAGGGAATGAAGGTTTTGATAAACAAAAATGCCCGTTTTCGTGCACACATTTTAAATATCCGTTGGTTGCTCACTAATTTGTGCCACATCGCTAATTTTTTTGTATGGTAAGGTACCACCTTAATGGTACGATACAATACCACACCCACGCTGCATGCAGGCTGCTCCAGAACTGCTTTCCACCACCATGCAAATATCAGCCCAATTAGAATGACCGACAATGAACAATGAGCAAAATGATTGTTTTGGCATCATCATGTGATGATGCAATACCACCATGATGCAGCATCTTGAAGGACGCCTTTAGGTAGAATGTGTGAAAGACCGAACGCGTGAATGTTTTTCATGTGCAGTGAGCACGAACAAATCGAACGGCAGCTGATCAAGATGGGCCTGAATGACTCCCAATATGGAGTTGTCACATTGGGGAAGTCGTTTTCACGCAATAATCGTCTTGAAACTTTATTCGCAACTGCACTGTCACGCTACTTTGTTTGTGCAAAATCGATTTGTTATATACATAACTCGCGGCACCTGTATTATGTATATCAATTGTTTCTGTACATAACGCGCATTATTTTTTAACACAACTGCAACACTCCTTTGTTTGCGAAAAATCGATATGTACATCGATATGTTATGTACATAACCATGATTGATTGAAAAAAGGTATGTTTATGACATTATTATGTATATAACAGCACATGTTCATGACATTATTATGTATATACCAACAAATCGCTTTTTTTGCCCGTCTGTTTGGTGGGCCAGGATACAGGTACATTTATGTCTTTCTTATGTACATACAAACATATGTTTATGTATTGGTTATGTATATACCAACAATCACTTTTGGCATCCCTTTCTGGCCACATGTGAAATGGTCACACCTAGGTGTGTTTATGTCCTTGTTATGTATATCGACACATGTTTATGTCATTGTTATGGATATACCAATATATGTGTTTTCGGACGCTTTTATGCAATCATGATTGATTGATTGAAAGTAAAGGTATGTTTATGACATTATTATGTATATAACAACACATGTTCATGACATTGTTATGTATATACCAACAAATATCGCGGAACTCTACCCGTGAAGATACAATTTGATAAGGACACTCAGGGACTTGGGGTGTATGCGGACGCAAGGATTGAGATGAAGTATGGTAATGGGACAAAGGCGGATAACTTCTTGATGTTCTCTGATTGACATGTTCAATTACAATTCAGGCGAAAGGGAGATTGGCGGCGGGATATGTAAGTATGACTGAATTTTGGAGATCTCAGCAAAGCATGGTGATGATGTTTTTCGGATAGGACATGAAAATAGTGTCGATGTTTGGGATGTGGACTGAGGTACTACGCGTGTTTTACAGAAGTCTGGTGGCGATATAGGTTGAGATGTCAGTGCGTTGCGGTTTTGGAGATTGGCAGCAATGTCGATATTTTTGTGTTTTGCTCTGGTGATTTTTGATTGCAGAAGTCTCATGTCGATATTTTTGAGATCACGTTGAAGCAAGGAGTCGATGTTTTGAGATGGGGCAATAATGATGATGAGGATATTTTGGTAGTTGCGCCCTGGTGTTTTGATTGCACAGAAGTCTCATGACAATATTTTTGGAGATCACATTGAAGCAAGTAGGCGATGTTTTGAGATGGAGTTTAATGACCTCTTCGATTCGCCAAGGCCAGGATTGTTTGTTTTCTGTGATAGGGTTCGAGAGGAAGCATCGCTGGGTGAGGTTACACAAGGTTGAAGGGAATTTCAAGCACCGACAAAAAAGGCGAGGTGGCTTGGCCGAAATACCCTCGATTTTGATGAATGGGCTCCACCGAAGAAGAGGAGGACTCAGGGAATAAATGACAACACTCAGAGCAGAGTATGATATTTTTAGTAACGAGGTAAGTTTATGCATTTGTTATATATATAACTTTGTGTCGTGTTGGTGAACTATGGATAAGACAGTTCTCTTTTTTGGCCAACCAATCAGGTTATGTTCAGTAACGTTGTTATATATATATCAGCGTGATCATATGTATTTCTCAGACATTGAAGACATCTGAACAAGCGAAGGTTAGTTATTGCAGAGGTGATGTATTCAGGTTTTTTCTGGAGAAAAGTGGCGAACTTGACCATTTTTCTGAATGTGTTATGTTAGTGACAGAGTTATATACATAATCGCGTGGATAAAGTGCCCAAAGGTTTCCCACAGTGATACCAGCCACCTGCTGTGGTTTTACCAACCCACTCAAAACCCCAGAGTTCTTTGTCATGTGTGAAGGAGAATTGGGGGTAGTAGTAGAATAATGAAATTTATTGTAACAGGATAGTATTTTGGTGGCATTTTATAACATATAAACTGATAAATCCAGTGACCATTTAGAAAGTGACCAAAAGTGACCAAAAATATCTCAAACCGTGTTACTCTCCTAATGTTCAATCTTTCTGATTTTGTTCAGCGGTGAACCCTGATGGTACCATTAGTATGGACTCGTATAGTCCAAGGATCTTTATGGTATTTGCTTTCTGATTTGCGGAGGATACCTTCTGCGAAGAAGTACTCTATCACCAATGTTATAATCAATCGAAGCGAGACTTGTTTTCACGTTGGTGTTGCATTGTTTGGTGTTGCCTGTGATCTCCTATTTTGTTCCAGTCAGCTAGGAAGGGAATGTCAAACAGCATGTCCTGCCAAATATTGCTGCACCTGGAAGGCTTTGGTACCATGTGGTATGTGGAGCGAGCGGCCCATGCAGCATCGGTGAGGAAGTCTGCTATGGCACTAGGAGCCACTGTATTGGCCATGTCTAATTCAGCGGTACAGAGCATTGTCATGATTACTTGATGCATCCGTTCTAGTATTGTGTTTGCTTGGGGGTTCTTGATGCTGGTTGGCTTCGCTTGATACCATATATGAATCACAGAGGGTTTGAAATTGAGCTTGAACTTCGCTTCCATTGTAAATGATTGCCGACAAGCGTGGGTAGCGGCTAAACCAGATCTTGTTTACTAAAGAGCCAACTTGTGCTGATGATTTATCAAAGTATGCTTCTTTAGGTTTATTATGTATGTTAGTACCCTTTGAGGCCCCCCTTGGGAGTAACAGAATTGAATTCAGTTACTGGTAGTTCCACAATTCGAACCAACTGGTAGCTGGATCTATCATTGTGACACACATAAAGTCAATTTCAGTGCCGTCTTTGCCCTTGTAGTGTATGGTCGATTAGGTCCACACATAGTACCTCCAGGGATTTGATACAACCAATTTTGTAGGCAATTTACCCTTATGTTGGCGTCGTTTGTTGACTTGGCATTTATGACAATTTTGACAAAGGTCGCGGACAGAGTGTCTCAAACCTTTCCAATACATCGCAGCGAGTTTCTTCGAGACAGGTTGTCACAGGATGCTGCAGATAGTGATGGTACCACTGTACTGCTCGCTGCTGGAGTTCCTGTGGGATGACAAGTTTGCCATCCTTGCACAGTACTTGAACATTTTCCACCAGCTGAGGTTTGTATGTCTCCAGCAGGCTGAGTTTTATCGTTTTATCCGTTTGTTGAGCTGCGGCAATCTCGAACTGTGGGGATAGATCGCATTCTCTTTGCTGCGGTTAGCAAACACATAGTTCATGAGGTCTGAGTGTTTGACCGGGGATGGGTCCTCTTCTGCTTGCATAGTGTAATAACACCAGCATTTTGTGAAGGTCATCCAGTTTTCCTTAACGTCCACTATTGGACCAAGGTCAAGGCGTGAAATCGCATCATAACTGTATGTATTGTGGATTCCCTTGATGTACGCGATTTCAGGACCATATTCCTCTAGTAATAGCCAGCGGTAAACCCTGTCACAGGTTAAACCGATGCGTCTTGCATGAGTTTTGTGGTCTGTGTAGACTACAATTGGCTGGCCCCACAGCATTCCTTTGAATTCTTTGAGTGTTTCAACAATGGTTAGAAGTTCAATTTGGTTACTGTATTTTTTTGCTGACAGACAGAGAGTTTTCTGCTGAAAAATGCAATTGGCCTGTTGTTCTGAGTAATGGCGGCTCCAAGTTGTCTCTTGGATCCATCAGTATAGATCTCAAACCCTTTTGAGTAATCAGGGTAGCCAAGGACATCTTTGGCGATAGTGGCCTTTACGTCATCGAATGCTTTTGATGTTCCTCAGTCCATTTCAAGGTTTCTTTTTAACCTTGAGAACTTTGGATTGTTTGGTATGACCACACTCGCCTACTAGGCTTGTGAGTGGGGCAAGCATTCGCTGCGCCGTGCCCAAAGATCTCGATAGTATTGGACCATGCCAAGAAATCTACGGAGGTCTTTGACATTTTGGGGTGTCAGTGCAAGTATTGACTGTACCTTCTTGGGTTGTGGTTTTATTCCCTCTGTGAGAGGATGTACCCAAGATATTATGTTTCAATGGCACAGAAGTTTGATTTGCAAGCATTTACTTTTAGGTTGGCATCTTGCAGTCTGGAGAGGACCAATTCCAATTTAGCCAGGTGGTCTTCCAGGGTTCCCTTGGTGATACATAGTAGATCATCAATGTAAGCTCTTATGAACTCAAGGGTGGCCATTAGTTCCGTCATTTTCAATTGAAATATGTCCAGAGAACCAGCAATTCCCATTGGTAACCTGAGGTAGAGTACTTACCCGGAAATATAATGGTGCAGATCTTGGATGCATCTGGATCAACCTAATGGTGTAGTAGCCCATGTTCAAATCAAGGGCTGTGGCAAAGTGAAACCTTCTAACTCTTGCATGACTTTACTAATTTTAGGTAGCGAGAATGGTTTTCTAACTATCTTTTGTTTACTTCTCTAAAATCACTTAGGAAGCGTGCAGTCTGATCTTTTTGGTACTATGAGCGATGGTGAAGCCCATTCACATTTCAGATCACATGGTCAGGCTGTGAATGCTGGAAGTGACTGGCCTGGGGTGGGCAGTGCAGTTACAGTTAGTCGGCTCGAATTATCATCAAGTGATCAATCAGTTGGAGGTCTGCTTTCATATTTTGCATCTAAGATGTGAACTGCACTGCGCTGAGTGGCTTCCTCGGTACTATGTGGTTCATGAATCATGCTGTGGATAACTGACCAAGCTTTTTCAATCTTAGAGCTAGTTGACAGACTGTTGATGTCTCTCATTGGCAAGATGATCTCATCAATGGTAATATCCTTTGTTCGAAAATCTAGAACAATTCCAAGCTCTCTTAGTGTTTTTACACCTAAGATGAGGTCGGCAGCTAGCTTAGCCATCTTTTACCATCATACTCCACAACATCAGGTTTAACTGTGTATTCCTTGCTGTTGGAGTACTCAAGGAATTTAGAGTAACTTTGCCTCTTCCTTTGGTTTGGAAGCACCCATTCGGATGTGCCAAGACTTTGACACCTGCCTAGTCAAGTAGGAAAGCGCTTGGTGGTTCCTTTTTCATGGAACATGAGGTCACCATCGGAACCAGTGTCCAATAGTACTCTCAAGAAGCTGATTTTGCGACTCCTGGACAAGTGTTTGAGTTTTGTCGAGGACTGATTTCCAGTCCCTAATTTTTGTACAGCTAGTACTGCTGTTACTGAGTCCATTGATTTTTGTGGGTTAGATGGCTCAATTGACTTTGATTTATGTAGGGTGTCCCTCACTGAGTTGGGATCTACATCAAAGTTAGTGGATAAGTTCGAGGTGTCTTTGAGATTTTTCAAAGTTACATCCACTAAGGGACTCGAATAATCGGAATTAAAATTTTGTCATTTAATTCTAATTTTTGGATACTGGTAGTTTTATCGGACCAGGGGTAGTGTAAGTAGCTAACTTCGTGGCTAGTTTTAATTTTCTTACATCTATTTTGATTTTCCCGGTACTACCCGACCCAACACTTCAGGATGAGTCGAATGCGCTGTCACTCTTTCAGCAAGCGGCGTTTCTTGCCTTTTATTGGCTTTCTTGAGAGACTTCTCAAGTTTCTCCATCGCGAGACAAGACCTGGGCGTAGGACTTCTTGGGGCGACTGTCCTTGCGGGACTTCGTGCAGCTTGCCGAAAGTACCTCGCGTGGGATTCCGCTGTTGTACGGCGACCTCCGCGGTGTTGTGCGTGGTGTGTGCGCATGCTTTACATGCTTCGCAGTTCTTGTCTATCGCGTATACTCGTGCGTGCTTGCTTGGGCTTCTTGGGAATTAGATGCCTAGCGCGGAGAACTTCTTGGAGGGCTGTTCAGCTCCTTGGGCCTTTGTAGGCTTAGAAGATGACTGCCTCTCATCCACTGGGTGTGCCACCTCAATTCGCTCAAGAATGAGCAATAGTGGTTTAACCCTTTGGGATAGCACTTTTCAAGCAAGTGGTACTGGTCCTGCCACTTCAACAGAACACATCGACAAGATATGGCATGCTAGTTCAGCGTCAGTGAAGGAGTAGACCTGTTGGGTCATTGTACTTGCGCTGGGTCTTCCGCGTAGTTGTTCAGCTGCATCGCGCGCTGCACAAACTGATGCACCGAACCTTGTTGGGCTTCTTGAGGCAATTTGAAATATAGAATTTCAAATTTTGCCTGTGTCATGTCGCGAAACGATTGGAGGTGGAGTAACTGGCATCTCCTGAATGACTCCGGACATCTTGCCCGGTGACTTCTTCCTTTCGACTCGAAGATGTCGTGAAAGGGATTTGACTCCGTCTGCTCCTTGACAATTAAGTCCCAGGGCTGGCGTGCCTCCTCAGTGAGAAGGTTGGCGTAGAGTTGAAAAACTTCTAGGGCCGAGTCGGTTATTTTTGTCCATAAGGCGAGCATGTCGGCCTTTGGGAGAGTGACTCTGCGGTCTTTTCTCTTTCTCAGTCTTGCTGGGTTCATCCATAAGTTCACGTGAAGACAGCCTTCAATCACCTTTTTCGACTCATATGCCTTTTCGGCATCGCAGAGTGGGAAGCCCCATTTTCTTGGCTGTACTATCGCCTTGTTCACGTGCAGTACAAACTGCTCATTGGTACCGTGTCCAGACCAAACCGTGACTCAGGATTCTGACCCGTTTCGCGAGGGTGCACTTGAGGGTCTCAGGCTTGAGGTCCAAAGCTTCTTGGACTGGTCCCGATCCGGCACATAACGGATAGGGGCTTTCTGTACCTCTTCGGCGCTCACCTCTTGGTTCTTAAGCCCAATAGGGGCCATCTTCTCAGCAGACATTCTTGAGAGGGCTGCTCCGAGACTGTTCCAGGAAAAGGGTCTTGTAGGAGTTTCGTGGCAGTTTGCACTTTCGAAGAACCGATTGGCACGAATCTTGTTGGCGGCGATCACGTGGCGCAGGCGTGGTGCTACTTACCAGCGCCGCGAAAGACAGTGGCCGGGCGAACGATGGATGCTGAGCGGCGCTGGACTGGCGGAGGACAGGCGCGGCGGTTGACGGCCGGTTGGTCAGCTCGGCGGTGACGGACGGTCAAAAGACAGTCGGCGATGGATGGACGGCCAAAAATCGCTCAGTAGGTTATCAATTGATAGTGACCTAAGCCAGAAAGTATTTAAAAAATCTTATTGTAGACTTTGCTGACTTTCTTTTTTTGAGCTTAACACTACTGTACCAGTGATGAATGAGATACTAGTTATCTCATGCATAAAAGAACACAAATGATCATGGGAGAGATTGGCAGTGATTTGTGGCAGTTCCATGACTGGCCCATATTCAACTGCCCAAAGGAACTGTCCCATGTGAAGGTTCTGAGAAGGAAAACCTCTATTGTATATTCAACTGAAGAAACACCTACAATGTGTATTGGTGAAAAGGCAATCCTGTTTGGATATGATTTCCGAGAAACTCATATCTTATGACTTTTGAGTCCTTCCTCTGTGTCAAACAATGCGAAGGAGACTCATGGAGTTCCACCTGGAATCTCCAGATTCTTGGCCTATGTCAACCGATGCAAGATTTTTTGTAGCGAGCTAAACAGAATACAATTCATAGAAACAGAGCAAGTCATAGGTTTCAACATAAAGTGGCATGTCTATGAATAGTTGTAAATGGGTGCAGCGTACGCACCCATTTTTGAAATAAGATATAATTTTAAAGGTAAACATAGATCAACACATGATGACTACCCATGAGCGTCAACCCGAAAAATTAATTATTTACAGGAAAGTTCGTATTAAATTAGAGTGCGAGTACCTGTTATGGCAAAATGTGAAAAAATGTCTCACTGAAGGAGAAGGAGAAGGAGAAGAAGGAGAAAAGATGCCCAGTTTCCAATACAACTCAGATTTTGAAAAAAATCTTGATACGTTCGAGAGTTCATATTGAAATTTTTCGATCAGCCAGATTTTCATTTTTTCGATAAGTCTGGACATAAATCTTACATTTGTATCCTAATAGGGCTCTGGTTTTCACAAAACAATCAGCCTGAAACCAGAGCTCGTTCGATCAGCCTGTTTTCAGAAAACAATCAGCCACAACAAAATCAATCAGCCTCGCTCTCCCCCCCCCCATTCTCAGCACATTCTCTCCCTCTCCCTCCTCGTCACATCCAAAACAAGATGCTGTGGCCATCCGTATTCACACCATACCCCATCCATACAGGAAAATCCATCCTCCGGGCGATCCAAATCCTCTGTCGTCTCCACCAATTCACGGGGAAGTTCCCGCATCGCTTCCTCCAAACCACTCAAACAAGCCAGCACGGGAAGCATCGAAGGAACCTCCTGGTCCACTCTCCGAAACTCCCTACACGGTGGGGGATCCTGCACGTCCTTGGTCTTGCAAGAGGCATCAAAGCGACTGGGAGACTTATCCGCCACACAAGCGACAAGTCAAGCAATCAGCCGCCGAGCGTGCCTGGCAGAACGATATGCATTTAAAGCTGGAAAGTTTGCCATGATGGCCAAGAATTTGAACGAGGCGACGGCAAAGTGCCGCAATGAAAGGAAGGTGACATAGGCCAAGAATCTGCCACATTTAGTACCCTAAGGTACTAAAATCAATATGATCATTCTTAGGACTACCCAGGTGGAGAGTCCACTGCCCCTGATCCACATGGACTCCCGATCACAGGAGTCCACTGCCCTGCTCCCGGCATGGACTCTCCAGCACAGAAGGTCATTGCCCCAAACAAGAGCACACTCTCGAGAAGGGTATAGACATACCAATTTCGTGTAGGATCTACACAATGTTCGTTTGCGTCATTTGGATTGGAATTGCAGTTCCACTGCCCTTCCATCCTCACAATTATCACAAATATAGCTCATAAAATGAAATCTTCGACACCTGTTGAACCTACCTATAATTTTCGTGCTTAATTTTTTGCGACCACTGGCTCAGGTCAGAAGGACTTGCTGGCCACATTGGATAGGTTTGAGATATTTTTGGTCCGGATTGGTCGGTTTCCTGAAAATGGTCGGTGAAGTTATAAGATTCTAAGTTATATATTGATGCCAAATTATTATCCCTTTGGGAGAAAAATCACTCTACTACATATATTAATGGCTTGACTCAATTTCAACATCTTGGAGGGCAAAAAAACACTGCGAAAACCTGCATTGTGGAAAAACCTAGAATACATCAATCTTCTTGTGTGTCGTCCACCTGTTTTGACATGATGGACTATGGACTGTTTGCACAGATTATATACTGACATAGGCCAAGAACCTACCTTAGTTAGTACCCTCATTGGTACCCTTATTAGTACCAATATGGACTATTTCGAAAAACTCCCAAGTAAGGGATCATCCTGACCTCCCAAGTGGTGAGAGGTCCTATCAGGTTGAAGGTCAATATCTTCGGATCTATGCAGCGAGAAGGAACATGCTGTCAGAACATCCATGTTCCGGGTATAAACATACCAGAACTGTGTGAAACCTACACAGAATCACATTATTTTGTTGGGATTGTATTGACATCCCACCCTCATTCATTGTAAACACTATATGATAAGCTCACAAATTACCATCATCAACAAATCAATAACACCTTTATCTACAATATTGGTATTCAGTACTTTTTATCTCCAAACGGCTTAGGTCACTATCTATAGATAGCCGTTTCCGCAACCTTCTAACGTGAAAGCCACCGAAAACCTTTTTCTCTCCACTCCATCACTCATGCTCCGTTCGCAAAACAGACCCGTCGTCAGCTACGTATCACGAGTGTGAAAAGCGCAACTTCGTTGAGTCAGCCCGAGAATTAGCGCCGTCAGCGGTACCCTAGGAGCTTTTAAAGCCCTATTCATGCATTTACGCCTGGTACCGAATATGAGCACCTCTAAGGCAGTCCCTGATGGACTTAAAAGCCAAGAGTGTGAGAGGAACCGGGACGGAATAAGCCCCCGTGCCATACATACCCGAAAGGATGTGGTTCAAACAGCTGGCAGTAGATACTACTGACAGCACGATGAAGCTCTGACCTGAGCCGATTCGTCGTAAAAATATTACGCAAAAATTATAGGTAGTTTAGACAGGTGTCGAAGATTTGATTTTATGAGCTTTATTTTGTAGTGGAACTGCACTCCAGTCCAAACGATGCAAACAAACATTGTGTAGACTTCTACACAATATGGTATGTCTATACCCTTCTGAAAGATGTTCAGATCTTCAAAGAGTGTTCTCTTATTTGGGGTTCTGAACTTCCGTTGAGAAGTCCATGCCGTCGGAGGTGAACTCTCCTACTTGGGGTCCTGAGAATGCTCCATTTGGGTTTTGTACCCAAGGGTACAAAAGGCTGATTCCTGCTCTATTTAGGTTTTGTACCCCTGGGTACAAAAAGCTGATTTGGCCTATGTCACTCGCCCCCACAAATGGATTATCAGGTAAGGAACCAAAAAAACCAATTGTTTTAGGTGAAAAAAATGGGTTCTCATGAAGTAACAATACTGAACTAAAGAGTTTGTGAAACATAACGATTAAGTGTTGTTTGAAGAGGGAGTCCGTTTTGTCCTTTTGAAACTGAAATTTATCTGGTTTTAAGTTAGGTTGTTAAAAAAGGTGTAACTCTTCGTATGTTCAGTCTTTCTGGTTCCGCGTTGAATCCTGATGGTGCCGTTAGTATGAACTGATGTGATAGTCCAAGGATCACTTTATCTACTGTCACCTTTGCAAAATACCATCTTTTCTAAGAAGTACTTGATCACAACTTTGTAGTCCCAATCACGGCGTGAGCTATTTTCTTGTTCTGTGTTTTGGTCTGTTTGGTGCCTATATTCTCCATTTTATTCCAGTCGGCCAGGAAGGGGATGTCGAACAACATGTCCCGTCCAAAGATGGCTTCACCTGGGGAGGCTTTTTAGTGTGTGGTATGTTGAGCTAATGCCAAGCGGCGTGCGTCGCGAACTTGTCTATAAACGCTTGTCTCTACTGAAGGGGCCATGTCTATTTCAGCTGTTTGGAGCATCGATGATATCACCTGATGCACTTTCGTTCTAGAATACGTTAACCGTGGATTCTTGACACTGGTAGGCACTTTCAGTGATCCCATATGAGTCACATAGGGCTTTGAAGTGAAGTTTGAATTTGCTTCCATTGTCATAAATTATGTATTGACAGCGTGGATACCTACTAAACCAGGTCTTGTTCACTAAGTTGCTGATCATTGTGGATGACTTATCAAAGTATGCTAACTTAGGTTCCTCATGGGTCTTCCCTTCAGCCCTTTTGTATCTAGGGAATAATTGCCTCAGTGATTACCGGTAGTTCAACTATTTCAAACCAGCTAGAAGCTGGGTCAATCATAGTCAGACACATGAAATCAATTACTGTCCCATCTTTACCTTTGATTGTATCACGGGCCAAGGTCCACACATAGTACATCCCAAGGGTTTGTGATGGCGAATTTAGTAGGGAGTTTCCCACCTTATGCATACCTCTTGTTGACTTGGCATGCATGACAGTTTTGACATATTTCGGACGGTATTACCTTTCTATACCAGCACAAGGTTTCTTCGATCCAGTAGTGTGTGGGTGCTGTAGGTAGGTACCAACCAACTAACTGCGGTGTTGAAGATCTTCGAATGACCATTTTCCGTCCTTACATGGGATGTGTACTTTGACCAATTGTGTTGAGTACTGGTCTTTCACGCGTCTTCAAGCTGGCATCAAGCTTTTGTGCTTCTGCAATCTCATTACGCTTAACTGGTAGATTACATCTTCTATGCTGCGGTTTGCAAATACCAGATTCATTTCCTCTTGGTATGCAGAGGTGTAGCCTCTCTTCTTGCATGGTGTAATGACACCAGCATTTGGTGGCGTCATCCAGTTCGTGCTCACTCGGTATTGGTCTGATGTCTAAGCGAGATGGTGTCGCGGCAACAGTGTTATGTATGCCTTTAATGTAAACAATTTTGGGGCCAAATTCTTTGAGGAGCAATCTCCATCGGTGACACCGGTCAGAGGTTAATCCGAGGCGTCTTGGATTAGATTTTTATGGTCTGTGTAGACTTTTAATCTTTGTCCCCACAACATGCCTTTGAACTCCTTGAGTGTTTCCACTATGGCCAGTAGTTTCTGGATCGCGCGCTGTACTTCTTTGCGTTCGTTGACAGCTTCCTGCTGAAGAGCAAGGCCTATACCCTGGGTGATAACTGATCCAAGTTGTTTAGACGAGTCATCAGTATATATCTCAAATTGCATTGAATAATCGGGATAGGCTAAGACTACATCCTTGGCAATTGAAGTCTTAACATCATCGAATGCTTTTGATGCATGTCCCAGTACCATGGGCGTTTCTCTTGCTCTTGGCTCTGTGACCTTGGTGTGACCACACTCTCCTACCAGTGAGGTGAGTGGGGCAAGAAACATCGCTTCGTCTTGCCCACATCTCTATAATACTGGACCATGCCCAAGAACTTACGGAGGTCTTTGACATTTTTCGTCGATGAAATCACGAGAATCGCCACCTTGCCTGGTTTAATCCCTGTTGTGTGAGGGTATAACCTAGATATTCTGTTTCAAAGGTGCAGAATGGCGACTTTCGGCGATGATTTGCAAAGCGTCTGTGTGGCCTGGTAAGCACCATTTTCAATTAGTCAAGGTGGTCTTCCAGGTTTGCCTTTGTGATGCATAACAAATCATCAAGGTAAGCTGATGCGAACTCTAAGGCTCCTATTAGTGTTGACATTTTTGCTTGAAAGATGTCTGGTGAACCGGCGATGCCCATTGGCAAATGGAGGTAGGAATACTTGCCCCATGGGAAAATGTGGGTACATATTTTTGGATGAATCGGGATTCAGTCTAATGGTATAATAACCCATGTTTAACTCTAGGGTTGTAGCATAGGTAAATCCTTCTAGCTCTTGCACTGTTTTTGGGTAATGGAAGCGGCTTTCAAACTGTCGTTTATTTACTTCTCTAAAATCAGTGAGAAAGGGTACAGTTCCGTCTTGTTTTCCAGTGATAAATGATGGTGGCGCCCATTCTGATTCGGGCTGAAACTCTACCACTCCCAGTTCCATAATCTATTCAGTTCTTTGATAGTTGTTTCTTTCGAGATTTTGGTACTGGGTATGCCTTGCCATGATATGGCTTTAAGCCCTCCTTAAGTTTGAAGGACACAGGCTCTATGTTCAATCACCCAGTGTTCGTCAAAAGTTCCTCAAATTCTGTGAGTAACTCCAGCAGTTTTGGTCTTGGAGAAGGTGAGTACAATTGGTGCTAACAATTGATTGGAGGTCTTTTTATAATTTGCATCTAGGATTTTAACTACCATGTGTCACTTCCTGTGTGCTTTGGTTTTCATTTGCCATGCTGTTGTTAACAGCCCAGGCTTTATCAAGTTTGATGAGGTCAGATTATTGATGTCTCTCATTGGCAAGATGATGTGATCAATGGTTATTTCTTTTGTTCAAAATCTAGAACAATTCCGAGCTCTTTCATGGTTTGACATCCAAGAATGAGGTCGAGCGCTGGCTTAGCCATCTTTTTCTTATCATACTCTACTACATCAGGAGTCACTGTGTACTCCTTACGATTTGAATACTCAAAGAACTTTAAGTTGACTTTGCTCCTTCCTTTGGTTAGAAAACTCCCATTCGACGTGTGCCAAGACTTTGGCAACTGCCTAGTCAAGTAGGAAAAGCGTTTCTCTGTTCCCTTTGCATGGAACAGGAGATCACCATCAGATCCACTGTCTAGTAGGATCCTGATGACTGTGTTACTGATGCGGCCTGTAGAGTGTCCATATTCTTACGGGCCGGATTTTCAGTGGCTTTATAGCGTGCTTGTGCTACTACAGTAGTGACCCTTCCTTCTTTACCTGTCAAAGGGGCTCACACTCTTGAAAAGGTCACCCGACAGTTCGGGGTTCGACAATTCGGTTATTGTTTCACTCTGTGTGGTTGGCTGGAAGATTTCCTGGTCTTCTGCCAGGTTGAACATGTCTTGTTTGAACCAGAAAATGTTATGTTGGCACGTACTAAGATAAGTGTTCATCATTTCATTACAATCGATTTTAATACACAATTTCTTAGTACTCCCCAACCCATCATCTCAAGATGAGTCTGAATCATCACTGTTGCTCATGTCGTGATGCTTACGCTTCTTTTTCGATAGCGTTTCATTTTCTTGTTGGACTTAGTAAGTTTGTCAATTTTAGTGGATAGCTGCACACTTCCTCCTCGAGCAGGTCTCTCTAGTCCACGAGTTTCCATTTGGTTTTCTCCTTGAAGCTTGACAGGGGTCCCATTGAGTCATACTTCCGGCAATCCGGTGTTGTGGGTGGTATGTGGCCCCATGTTTCTTGCAGAGAACAGTACTTCTCTGTTCGACGTTTCTTTGGAATCCGTTCACTAAAAAAGACCATCTTCTTCCTAGATGAGTCATTAGCCTTGGCTGCGGTCTTGGGTCCTTCTCCAACCTTCTTGGTGGGGTAGGCCTTCTCGATGTGTTCAAGGACTTGAGAAGTTCCCTGACACTCTGTGGTACCAAAGCTCTACTGAGCTCATATTGGTCCTCCAGGTTCCTAGGAACCATCCTGAGGATGTGGCTTGCCAAGTCGGCATCATCAAATGGCCGCATACTTTCGTAGACTTTGCAGCCTCGGAAGAGTAAAATAGGCATGGCAAGAGTTCCACATACCGTTAAGGCTGGATCCTCTGCACAAAGTCCCTGGTGGGTACCCTGTTTGGTTTCTTTAGCCCATTGCTGATAGAAACATTCCTGCTCCGCTGCATCAGTCCTGAAGGCGGTCTGCAGGTGCAACTGGACACATTCCTGAAAGGAGGTCCAAGATGCCAGGCGTTTTGTGGGATGCTGGTCCCATACACATCGGTCCAGGGTTCGCAGTTGATTTGCTCCCTGGCGATGGTGGTCCAGGGCGACGGGCAGTCTCCGACAATTGAGTGGAGTACTGCAGGAAGATTGCTTGGCCAGCGGACACTAGTGCCTCACTGGTGTGGATTTTAGCAGCAGTTGCTTTGTTCCGACTGGAGGATGGGGGAATTTTCATCCGTCCCTTTGAACTTGGCTTTGGCCGCCGTGGCGCAGTCAGTTTTGCCTCAGCCTTTGCATCTGCCTTACAGGCTTCCCGTGTCCGTGTCTAAGCCTCTCTGGGAAATTATTTCCATCAAGGTCTGGACATGGTTGAGGAACTGTTCAGGACTGCCCTCGGCGAAACGGTGACAGACAAGGTCATTGGAGACCTTGATTTTGTTGTTGATTACCCGAGGGTGTCCATGGCAGTGGGAATGTAGGAAATGGGTGGCTTAGACCTCCCTGAACTCCGTTCAACATCCTGTGGCTTGAGTCCTTCTGGGCTTGATTTGCTGGTCGACATCCTCTTTATTGCCTCTCGCCAAGATTATACATAACAAGGCCTTGAAGAAGGTCTTGGGTGCCCTGTTGAGGTTAGCTCGAAAAGAATTTTTTATTTATTTTAAATTTTTTTTATTTCTTGAAATTTAGCAACTATGTACGAATTCGAGAATCAAATTAATCTGACTCATTGGAATCCCCGATTGCAGAAGTCAGTCACTCGAAGTTTTTCACTTATGCTCGCTGATCGAGGGAGAAATTTTGGAGCTCGTGAGAGCGAAACCGTAGGAATTCATCGATCGCGTAGCTCATTTTGGATGAATCGTCGATCGTGCAAAAAGCGTGTATGCATCGTGCAAAATTACCGCTAGCGATAAAAAATTGATGCGATGGTCGGAAGGGTTGGATGTCGATGGCTGGAAGCGAAGCACTTCCACGGTTATCTATAGATAGTGACCTGAGCGATTAGTTGTAAAAAAAATATCGCGAAAATTATAGATAGTTTCAACAGGTGTCGAAGATTTGATTTTATGAGCTTTATTTTGTACAATTGTGAGGATGGAAGGCAGTGGAACTGCACTCCAGTCCAAATGATGCAAACAAACATTGTGTAGACTTCTACACATATGGTATCTCCTATCCTTCTGAAAGATGTTCAGATCTTCCAAAGAGTGTTCTCTTATTTGGGGTTCTGAACTTCCATGTTAGGTCCATGCCGTCGGGAGGTGGACTCTCCTACTTGGTCAGGAGAATGCTCCATTTAGGTTTTGTGCCCCAGGGTACAAAAAGGCTGATTCCTGTCTATAGGTTTTGTACCCAGGGGTACAAAAAGGCTGATTCTTGGCCCATGTCAAGCTCACCCTGCCTGGCAAGGTAGAGTTGAGGGTATCCGTGTGGTCACACGGTACTCGGCACAATTCCTGATGCATGTCCAAGCAGCCCTGGATGCCGTAGGGCAGAAGAAGGCCTGATGCGGCCTATGATATGGTCTGCAAGGGCCAGAAGGATTGCATCAAGAAGGCAACAAAGGCCGAAGAGCTTTCAAGAGTTACTTTCGGGGCATGCGATCCTCCCAAAGAAAAAGCTTATGAAAAGGCCTAGAAGCCACCACAAAAGCTGACGAGGCTGTTCGTCCGTTATCAACGAAGTGTTCAGCCTCTAGTCCAACCTACTCACGGAGGAAGCAAGGCACCCCTGGAAGAAGATCGTGAGTGAACAAATTGACTGTTCTCCATGGACTGATATTTATGGGGAAAAACATCCCGAGAAGCGTGAGCAGTCTTGCGGGTCATTCATGGAATCGTCAGCTTCCATCTGTTGACCGTGTTTTGTAGCGGCGCTGAGAGACCAGCGCTTCTACATCAGTAGCGGGTTGAAGAAGCCCAACAGGGTTCCGATTAGCCAGTTGATCAGCCGCATCCAGCAGCTGAATTGCTGGACCTATTGCCCTGTCTGTACTACTCCAACCGCGCCACCAAGCTCGCGGTGAAGCCGTTTGATGACCGGACCTAGCTAGTCACATACTCGCGCATGGTCCGTGGAATTGGCAAGACCAATACGAACTTAGCGGGGTCCGGTACCCCAAAGTGTTCGGAAGTAGAACGCTCGAAAAGGCTTATCCGACCGACAAGGATCGTGATGGGCCTAAAGGTTCCGTGAAGCCCGGCGACTCCTCCAAGAAAAGGATGGCTACGTTTAAGGATCGAATCCACGTAAGCGTACCACAAGTCTGAAGGACTGCATTTTGTGCAAGAAGCATGGGGCGCGCACATGACCCATATCACGCAGGAGTGCCACAAGTATGAGAAGGGTGGTTCCTTCAAAAGGACTTTGCAGGAAGAGCCCCGTGGACCTAGCGTTTATTGAGGCTTCTCATCGCACAATAGTGCCTATGCGCAGTTGTCTGCAAAGATTGAGAAACTTGAGAAATCTAACAAGAAACTCAAGCGTTAGCAGAAGAAGCATAAGCACCGTCACGAAAGTGACAGCGATGACTCGACTTGTCCTGAAAGGATGGGTATAGTACTGGGGAATTTGATACATGTAGTAAGAAACTAAGAAGTAATAAACAAAGAAGTACTTACCCCAGTCCGGTAACACTACCACTGTTGCCATTATTCAAACATTAATTTGAATAATAATTTAACTAAGGAGATTATAAAGATTCAAAAATCTTAATAAGATACCGAAACATTCACTTTTAAATAATTGAATTGTTTACGATAACATGATGAAGTAAGATCAAAAAATCTTGCAGCAAAATCAAAAAGAACACACAGAGTAAGATAATTGCCGAACTGTCGGACCCCGAACTGTCGGTCCTTCAAAAGTCAAACAGAAGGAAGAGTCACAGCTGTAGTAGCCAAAGCATGGCATACCTTAGCAACTGAAAGTCAACTTCCACAAAAGCACGAACACTCTGGGAAGAGTTGCACTAGTAACAAAGTCCTCAAGGTCCTACTTGATAGTGGATCTGATGGTGACTTGATGTTCCATGAAAAGGGAACATCCATGCATTTCACTGGCTAGGCAGGTGCCAAATTCTTGGCATACGTCGAATGGGGACTTCCTATCAAAAGGAGCGAGGATTACCTCCGTTTTTATTATTATTCCAACAGCTAGGAGTATCTGGTAACACGAGACATTGTGGAATATGTTAAGAAGAAGATGACCAAGCCAATTTATGACCTCATTCTTGGTTGTAATACCATGAAAGAGTTAGCAATTGTTCTAGATTTTCGAACAAAAGAGATAACAATTGATGATGTCATTTTGTCAATGAGGGACATCAGCAGTCTGATTAAGTCAACAATGGAAAAAGCCTGGGCTGTGAACGACAGCTTGGCACATGAACCCAGTAGTATGCAAGGCGACTCAGAGAGTGGTCCATATCCTAGGCGCTAAATATGAAAAAGCAGACCTCCAATCAGTTGTTAGCACCAACTGTACTCACATAGTCTCAGACAAAAAGTAAGTTACTAGAGTTACTCACAGAATATGAGGAACTTTTGATGGAACACTAGGTGATTGGAACACAGACCCCATCTCCCTAGAACTGAAGAAAGGGCCATATCATGGCCGACCATTCCCAGTACCAAAAATACACAAAGAAACCATAATCAAAGAATTAAATAGACTTTGAACTGGGGGTATTAGAGTTTCAGCCTGCATCAGAATGGGCGTCACCCACATTTATAATACCAAAAAAGATAACACTGTACGTTTATCTCTGATTTAGGGAAGTAAATAAACTGCTAGTTAGGAAACCGTTTCCATTACCCAAAATCAGTACAGTGTTGCAAGAGTTAGAAGGATTCACTTTTGCCACAGCCCTTGATTTAAACATGGGTTACTACACCATATGATTTGATCCTGATGCATCCAAAATCTGCACCATCATTTTCCCTTGGGGAAAGTACTCTTATCTTACATTACCGATGGGTATTGCAGGTTCTCGACATCTTTCAGGCAAAAATGTCAGAGCTAATGGTTGCTTTAGAGTTCATGAGAACTTATCTGGATGATTTGCTTTGCATCACCAGGGCAAGTCTGGATGACCACCTAGATCATTTAAGGTTGGTACTTACCAGACTGCAGGATGAGGTTGAGAGTCAACGCCCCAAAATCGAAGTTTTGTGCTGTAGAAACTGAATACCTGGGCTATATATTAACCAGGGCTGGCATAAAGCCACAACCAAACAAAGCAAGCGATTACTTGCAATCCCTCTGCCAAAACAAGTCAAAGAACCACCGGTTTCTGGGCATGGTCCAGTACTATAGAGAATCTTTGGGCAAGACATAGTGAAATGCTTGCCCCACTCACCTCATTGGTAGGAGAGAGTGGTCATACTAAAGTCACCAAAGCCAAGAAGAAAAAGCCTTGGTTGGTATTGGGATGAGGTACATCAAATAGCATTTGATGCGTGGCTGCTATTGCTAAAGATGTAGTCTTAGCCTCCCTGATTTTTCAAAGGAATTTGAAATATACACGGATGCCTATTAAACAACTTGGTTCAGTGATTACTCAAGGTAATAGGCCCTCGCGTTCTTCAGCAAAACTGTCTGACTGCAAAAAGTACAGTGTGACCAAAATTGAATTACTGACCATAGTGGAGACACTTAAGGAGTTCAAAGGCATACTGTGGGGACAACAAATAAAGGTCTATACAGGAACTTAATCCAAGATGCCCTTGGATTAACCTCTGACCGAGTCTATCTGTGGAGATTATTACTTGAAGAGTATGGTCCCAAAATCGCGTGCACATAAAGGCATCCATAACACTGTTGCTGATGCCATCTCTTGATTGGACTCGGTCCAACCCAAGATGACAATACCAATTGGATGATGTTCACAAAATGCTGGTGTCGCATGCATCAAGTGCCGATAGCACTTCTGACCACCAAGAAAGTATTCATCTGGTGTTTGCTGATTGCAGCGATGAAGATGTAATTTACCCATTAACAGTGAAGGATATTGCACAAGCCCAGGCGACAGATGCAACTTTGCAGAAGCTTAGTAGACATGACAAGTATTCCACTCAATTGGTGGAGGATACACAATTGTTATGTAAGGATGGCAGGATGGTCATCCCCAAAGCACTTCAAAATCGAGCAGTTAGCTGGTATCACCACTACCTGCAGCATCCTGGACACACACGTCTTGAAGAGATGTTGTTTGCCGATGTATTGGAAAGGTATGCGAGTACTATCCGATCACATGTCAAAAACTGTCGTATACCTCAAGTCAACAAATGACACAAGCACAATGCGGAAACTCCCTGCTAAGCTTGTCATCACAAACCCTTGGGAGGCATTATGTGTGGACCTTATTGGACCATGCAGCCTCAAAGGTAAAGATGGGCCAGAAATTGACTTTATGTGTCTTACTATGATCGATCCAGCTTCTAGTTGGTTTGAAGTAGTAGAACTGCCGGTAACCACAGATGCGGTTACTCCCACGTACTAAGGGGCTAAAGGGCACTAGGACTCATACCAATCCTAAATTACCATACTTTGACAAATCATCTGCAATGATCAGTAATTTAGTGAATAAGACCTGGTTTAGCAGTTATCCGTTGTCAATACATTATTTATGACAATGGAAGTGAATTCATCACTTCGAAGCCCTTTGTGAATCATATGGGATCAAGCGTAAGCCAACCAGTGTCAAGAACCCACAAGTGAATGCTATACTGGAGCAGGTGTATCAAGTAATTACTGCAATGCTCCGCACTACTGAACTAGATATGGCCAATACAGTAGTAGCCAGTGATATAGATGCGTTCCTAACCAACGCAGCATGGGCCATTAATCAACTTACCATACAGTACTAAAAGCCTCCCCAGGTGCAGCAATTTTTGGCAGGGACATGTTGTTCGACGTTCCCTTACTTGCTGACTGGAACAGAATAGGAGAACATAGGCAGTGCCAGACTGACCTCAACACGATGCGGGAAAATCGCTCATGCCGTGATTGGGATTATAAAGTTGGTGATCAAGTACTTCTTAGAAAATATGGTATCCTCCGCAAGTCAGAGAGTTGGTATGAAAGTGATCCTTGGACTATCACAACAATTCATACAAATGGGACTATCAAGGTTCAATGCGGTACAAAATCTGAACGATTAAATATCAGAAGAGTCACACCTTTTTAACCAGCACACTTAACAAATATTAAGCATGTTATTTTTGTGTCATCTCCCTCTTCTATACAAACACTTACGCTTTAGCACACAGTCACAGACTTTTTGTACATAAAGGGACATGGATTAAAAAATCCTTTACAAGGTTTTTTCCTCTTTTTTCACCCTGATCCTCCATTAGGGGGTGACATAGGCCAAGAACCTACCTTAATTAGTACCCTCATTGGTACCCTTATTAGTACCAATATGGACTAATTCAAAAACTCCCAAGTAAGGGATCATCCTGACCTCCCAAGTGGTGATAGGTCCTAACAGATTGAAGGTCCATATCTTGGATCTATATGACGAAGGAACATGCTGTCAGAACATCCATGTTCCCGGGGTATAACATACCAGAACTGTGTAGAAACCTACACAGAATCACATTATTTTGTTGGGATTGTATTGACATCCCACCCTCATTTGTTCATTGTAAACACTAAATGATAAGCTCACAAATTACCGTCATGAACAAATCTATAACACCTTTATCAACAATATTGGTATTCAGTATTTTTTATCTCCCAAACGGCTTAGGTCATATACATAACAAAGTCACACACATACCAGGACCCGGCAGGATGAGAAAAATTTCAAATGTTATATACATATCAGCCCTGATGAAAACAATTTATCATACAACACTGACTCTTACCTGGTTTTCTGTTCTAGTTATATACATAACAAATTTGCGAACATACCAAGAATCAACATTGTTTCAGGATCCATGCCATAGAAACCAACTTTCATGATCACTTACTCCACACATACCATGGCTCAATTCTTGTCAACCTGTGAGGCAAATTCAGAAAACAAATGTGGTTATGTTTATAACAATGTCATCAACATATCCAGGAAATATCAACAGGTTAGAGTGATGCTACACAAATTCATAGGATGACATGCTTCATACTTACCACAGCTTAATCTCTTTGGAATTCTTCAAACTATACCTTGTTATATCCATAGCAATGTTGCAACCACAGCTTAACCTGCATTGGAAATCACAAAAACAAATGTTGTTACATCCATAACAATGTCACAAATATCAAAAAACTTACAAATGGTGCATTCCTTTGGAGAATCAACCAAACCCTGATGCTAGGGGGGAATGAGATTTTTACAAAAAATAAAATTTCTTCCAAATGATATTTTGATGTTAGGAACCATTAGGTGAGTACTCTCTCATGTCAAATATAAAATTTCATCCAAAAATTCCACCAGGAACGTCCTCATTTTTGAGATACCATGATTTTCATTTGTCTCTACTAGTGACTAGACTAGTGACTGACCAAAAACACAGTGCTAAGGTTACGTTATGAAAGATTTGTCTTGGTCTAATACATTCTATAGCAATTTTGAATGTGTAGCTTTCCTGGTATTATTAATGTTATGGATCTGTTTCTTGTTTCCTGTGGTTATTTGAGCGTTGTTGTGTTTTTAGCTGACGTTTTGCGGTTTCCGGCATAAATTACCTCCTGTAACGTTTATATGGTCATCTATATCCTTCTAGACAACAAAAGCACTTGTACGCTAGATTGTTCTTGAGGTAGGCGCAATGACTGATAGTTTTACCTTGACAAAGAGCACGTTATGCTTTGGCACTAAGGTTTTTACAGCTTTTCTGCCAAATCAAACAAGGAGCGATGATGTTATCTATATTTATAGACCACCTTATGAAGCCCCCCCATGGCAGTGTACAAACCCACTGAGGGTCTACACAAGTTTTTGTGGAGTGCAGTAGAATGTTTGATGTGACAGGATCTCAACATGCAAGAAGGTTCAGTCTTTTTAGGGGGTATAAGAATGGCTATTAACATATTAATCTGTGCATGAATGCCTGCAAAGCAGCAGGTTCTTGTTCCACAACTATAGTCTATCAGAAAGATGACAAGAGAAATACCTGGGATTTTGTGAGATTTGGTGTTATGGTTTGGAATAGATTCTCTGGTCTCAGTTACAAGTGTGGACTGTGATGGGGGATGGAGGATTCAGGAGAAAAGGTTTGGGGGAGAGGAGGTCAATTAAACTTTTTTGGAATACATTACGATGCTTTATGGGCACGTGAGTAATGCTCCTTAACAATAACAAAAGAATTTATGACAGGGATACATAGAACAACAATCCATTGAAAAATTAAAACGATTAATTACTAATGTTGGTGTTTTATTGTAAGCAAGGAGTTCTTGGAAAAATCAAGCACAAAGCACAAATAGCTCTAAGGACTCTGCTGACAATAGGGACAAAAAGAAGACTCTTTTTACTTTGAGGTACATCAAATTTAACCAAAGCTCCGTTGTTAGTCACACACACAACACAATTAAAATCATTCAGTACTAATTTTTAAAGTAGAAATGAAAGAAAGGCCTTCCATAGTTCACTGAGTAACCACTTGAACTTTAGTTTTCCCTTGATCTACTCACTCTCCCTTTTGTTTCAGAGGATACTGTGTATAGAGTAGTGTAGTTTGTACTTTACTGGTGAGTAAAATCAACATTCAACTATTTGTCCATTAATAACATGACTTATCACCTACCAACACACATCTTAGTTGTAAATCAGAATTGAACTCATCACTCTAGTTAATTGTTTGAAACATAATTGTGATTCATACTCTGTATTGGCTTTATTATGATTGGCTAGGAACTCTGTTTCTAATAACTTTGCTGATTGTAGAATTATAGAAGACGCATCTCACTTACTTTGCTGTTTGTACAGTGCAACACCAAAATGCATCTGCAGATAATCAACAAGAAGACAAAAAATACAATTATCTAAACAGTGATCCACTACCAGCCAATACTCAACTTAATTGTAAACTAGAATCGACTACTTAATGGTCTGAAGTGCAACTATATGTCAAAACCGCAACTTAATTTGCAATACTTTGGCTGATTGTAGATTTAGGTCAGACACACCTCCAACACCAAAACACTTCTTCAGCTTGTCAATGAGGAAAGGAAGTAGCAAAATGATTTAAAAAACACAATCCACCACCGGCCAATACTCATCTTAACTGTAAATTAGAATTGACTTCAACAGATTATTTCATTGTTTGAAATGCCATTGTGTTCCATAATCAGAGTATTCTTTATTTTAATTGACTAGCAATTTAATTCATATTATCTTGGCTGGTTGTAGATTTGTATCACATATATTTCACTTAAGTTGCTGTTCCAACTTTGCAACACTAAATTCATCCACAGCTTGCCAATGCGGAAAGAAAGAAGCAAAATTATTTAATAACATGATCCATCATGGACCAATGTTCAACTTGATTGTAAATGAGAATTGAATTCAACATAATGTTCTATTGTTTGAAATACAAATATGTTGCGTACTCAGACGTTGTTTTATGATTATTGGCATGCATTTTAATTCATATCACTTGGCTGATTGTAGAATGAGTCCAGATGCTGTTCAATTACTTGTTGTTTAAATTTGCAATACCAAAGTAAGTCACAGCTGATTAGTTCGGTATGATTAAGATTATAACAGAAACTAACAATGCTCAATCAAAAGCATAAAACAAATGCACTCTTCTTTCAAGGAAAATTGTTCACAATTTCCCTATGAAATTGTTTTGTGGCAGTGTGACAATGAAATGGCCATGCCTAATATGTTGGTCGAAAAGGAACACAGCCTGGACATTATTATTTTGAAGTTTAAAATAAAAAATAGTGATATGATAGTGGAATTATGAGGCTTTAAAAAGATAATGTCATGAAATTTGTCAGAAGTATTGTTATGCCATATTCATGTGTTGATTGCTATGTCACTAAGCTTAACTAATTTATAATGTGAAGACTAATGGAGACAAAATCAACCTTTCCTGCCACAAATCTGCCATGCCATGACCCATTTGAGTTTTTTGCATCACAGCTCTTTCCACTTTCATTTGACCCAAATTGTGCTCCTGCCCAGTCGCTTGTCCGCCCCAGTTGAAATATTGTTCCCCAATGTTCTCTCTCTTTAACTGTTGATTGTTATGTCCACTGTTGAATAAAAACAAGCATCCATAAGAAGGGAGTAAAGTAATCAAGAAATAATGAAAAATAAATCCTTTCGCAGATACAACAATCAACTATTGCATCATTTGCTCACCTTAATTTGAGAATTGTGTTGGTTTCAAACATCTACAATGCTCTGGGGACATGCTCATGATGGACGGGCCATCAGAAAGGTCAAATTGGAGGTGGATGATCCTTTGTGATGGCTGAATCGCTTATCTTCGGAAAATGGACCCGGAGGACAATATTTGATCTCAGACGAGACAGCCATGAGTTTTTGCCCCGCGTTGCATTCACATGGTTTAGGGGTGTTGTGCGGGAAATGTCGGGTGGTTGAGACGAGCAAGAGGAGAAAGGAAGCGATGAATTTGACACTCGTTTGAGCGGTATTCATGGTTGTTGTCGATTTTTCACGAGGGCCGTGGATGTGTTATGTGGAGACATCTCTGAGTACCCCCACGATATGAAAAATCAGACCATGCTACGCCATTTTCTAAGGATGCCCCCATGGCGTAACATTGGCCGAATTTGTGTTGCGCTTGTGCCCTTGAGGAGCACATTTGAATACAAAGTGGGGGGGGGTCCATCAATTGCATTGTTCTTTTTTGGGGGGTGTGCACATTGTTCGAGATGCCTGATTGGCGATGAATCTCACTTCGCTGAAAGTAGGAGTACATGTAATATGATACTTTTTAGTAGATATCATACAAAAAATATCTCAATTCCCCCCCTACTGATGCAGAATTTCTCATAAAATATTGACAACTTCTAAGTGGCGCATTCCCATGTATTCAAAAAATATTGACAACTTGATGCAGCATTATCCAAAAATATTGACAACTTACAAGTGGTAAGTTCCTTTAGACGCCCCATAACAATGTCACAATCTCAATCTTGTTATATCCATAACAATGTCACGTCCAGGGCCTGTTATTTCCATAACAATGTCACAACATGTGAAAAAACTGATGTTGTGTACATAAAAATATTGACCACACATAAACCCAAAATGTCAACCACATACCTGGCATCCTGTTGTATACATAACAATGTCACGAACATACTCCAGGAAAAATTAATAGGATTAGACAGGCATAACACCTAATAACACCTATATTGCTTCATCATTCTCCAAAAATATCAACCACTGACCTCTTCTCTAAAACACCATAATAATCACAGAAAAAAGGGGACAACAATTTTGTTATAAACATAAAAATATCAACACATAACAAAATAATGTCACAGACATTCTGTCATATACTTAAAAACATCAGCCAAACACACCCACATACCTGTTTTCAAATCTTGTCACATACAGAACAATGTCATGAACAAATCACAGGAAATATCGACATATTTAGTCATGTAGGAAACCTTTTTTGCTGTCATCATACACCAAACCTATCAACCACTCACAGATTTAAACACCCTAATAATATCTAGAAACATGTGAAAACAACAATTGTTATATACATAAAGATGTTGACACATAGCAAACATAAAAATATAGACCCACATACCTCTGTCTTTGAACACTCAAATAATTATTGTAATGGCAATGCTGAATTTTGTTATATGCATAACAATGTTGTCAGGTATATCCATGAAATATTAATAGGTTTTGAAGGCCATAAGTATAAATCAGTTTTTATGATCAACAAAACATACATCTGTCTTCAAACCACATCAGAATCCGCAAACCAATCATAATTCCTGGAAACATATGAAAACAACTGTTTTATATGCATAAAAATGTTGACACACAGCAAATACAAAAATATAGAAGACATAACTCTGTCTTCAAACATTGAAACAATCATTGTAATGGCGATGTCGAATTTGTTATATACATACATAAATACCAATTGGTTTTATTTTCAGCAAAACATACCGTCGTCTGCAAACAATGACCAGAATCACTGGTATGGTGTAAAATGTCTGTTGGGTATTCACATAAAAAATATTGACTACATACCTCTGTCATCAAACATCAATATATTCACTGGGCCACTGGGAGGATGCTGGGTTTTGTTATATACATAAGAATGTCATGGCATGAGCTCCCTGATTTTTGTTATATGCAGAAAAATGTCATGAACTCCCATCTCTCAAAATATCAACCACATACCTGTCTTCAAAATCAATGGTCAGGGCATGTGTTTGAGCTGTCTCTACTTCACAATATTACAAGGTTTATGTCATCCATGTGCAGAAATACTCATGGTAAACATATCCCCTGTCATGCGGTCTACCACACATTGTTATGTATATAACACATGCCATCACATATGACTCACTAATGTAGAAAAGTAAGGAATCTTCTGATTAGAAATCATTGATAAACATAATAAATATAATGATAAAAATTGTGCAACTTACTTCTGTTTTTCTTACCTCTGTAGGTAGCACACATGCTTGACACCCAAAATTATATAGATAACACGTTACATACATAACAAAGATGAGATTCCGCGAAAGAATTATATATGTTGGGTACCAAATTGGCACAAGCCCCGTGCCGGAACTGGGCGCGATTTTTCGCCCCGTGCCGGAACTGGGACCTCGACAGCCCCGTTTGGGCACCGGGCCGCACGGGCGTTTTCGATTTTTCGCGCCCGTGCGGAACTGGGCGCCCGTGCGGAACTGGGTGCCCGTGCGAACTGGATGTCCGTGCGGAACTGGACTTTTGATGAAACCCGGTGGTACTGGCCCGTCTTGGCACCAGTGCCAAGACGGGCACCCTAATTCGACACTAGTGCCATTTTGGGGCGCCCCATGTCGGCACTGAAGAGGGTACTTAAGTATGTAGTTTGAAATTCGACAGTGTTTTAGCACTGTCAGTCCAGTGCCAATTTGGGACATCCCAAATTGGCACTAATGTAGTAACATGATTTTTCCTTATGACACCACAATAGTATTCTTTATTATTAGAAAACAGTCACTGAAAACAATTAATTCACTAATCAATTAATTCACTAATCAAGTGCGTTGGATGATGTGCAAGATGCACGTGATAGCGAGCGGTGGCGCAATGGAGATCAGGGAAATTACGTTTAATTGGCTCTTTTGGCCGAAATAAGCTTTTTGTCATGCGAGTCAAGCGTGAGTACCATACTAGATCCCAGATCGTGACCGTTACTAAAAAATAATTTAAATCACGCGCCATTCACGACATTTTACGCGCTCTCTTCAGAATGGCTGTTGCATCAAAAATGGCATGTTGGCCGCCAACATGCCGTTATACGCCTCGTCCGTTTTCAGTGAAAAGAGACGAGAGCGTAAAACGGCATGTTGGCGGCAAACATGCCATTTTTGATGCAACATGCCTTATCACTCAGGAATTCGTATAAATTTAACGCAATCCCGCCCAACTCGTCCTTTTTACACGCTCTCGTCCGTTTTTCACAAAAAGGGACGAGAGCGTGTAAAACGGAAGGGAAGCGGCATACACGCCATTTCATAAGCTCTAGTCCGTTTTCATGAAAAATGGACGAGAGCCTGTAAAACAACTTTTATGCGGGATTGATATAGAAAGGAGGCATGGAATCTGTTCACACCGGGACCCGAGAATAAGATTTTAAATGACGTAAACTCTATCACTGGCGTCGATCAACTGCCACCTCACAGCATTATCTTGTTTTTTTAGCATTTAGCTGGCAGATTCCCGCAGCTCCGATGCGAAAGATCCACTTGATGGCCACATGATGGCGGGAAGCGGAAGCGAGCAGATGGCCTATCTACTTAGGTCAGAACATCATGTCAGAATTTTCGGTGTTCCGGTACCCCTATCACCCTACTTCAACTGATTATGCGCCCCAAATCGTCACTTTCGATTGGTGTTTTTGGCCCAGTGCCCAAACGGGCTGTCGAGGTCCCAGTTCCGCACGGGCGAAAAATCGCGCCCAGTTCCGGCACGGGGCTTGTGCCAATTTGGTACCCAACATATACATAACAAATCGATTTGATGCAAACAGAGGAGCGGTTAGTTGTCATCTGGTTTCATTCTATGCAAAAAACGCACGACCATGTAAAAATACTTACCATAGTCCCCTATCAAACACGTCGATGGACGAGCTCACACGATTTGCAAAGTTAAAGTGAATCGAGTTTCAGTGTCCCAAAACATTTGCGTGAATGGCAGAGGCAAAAAAGTCATGTTCTTTCTTCGCAAGACAAGAGTTTGTGCCCATGCTGACAAGTTGGTCATAGTGATGAAGCAGGATGGGTCATGGGATGTGAGGCTCATGTCCTGTGACCACTGCAGAACAAAATCATGCAAGCAACAACAACAAAAACTAGTCACACCGGACATGTCACTCACTAATCCGTCCAGCCCTCTAACCACAGCATACAGCATGCATTCCACCAAAAAATTGTCCCTTTTAGTCCTTGTCATGATGGTACAAATCCGTCACTTGAAAAACAGTTCATGTTGCCCATGGTCAGTCATTTTTGTCCTGGTTGTTTGGCTTGGTGGTCCAGAAGCATTGATGCAGCAGCCTCCCTACAGAATGCACACAAAAATTAGTGTGTGGCATGAAATTTAAATGTGTGCTAGAAAAACGGTATTTTTGCTATCAAAACCTTCATTGCTGAATATGTTCAAGAAGATGTTTTTCAAATGACATACAGACATTAATAAAAATATATGTACAAATTCATTTTAGTTGTTTAAATATTTTTGTGCCTCCTTATTTTTATTAGTTCTCATTTATAGTGAAAACAACTATATAACCCATTTCCATATATACAGACATGAATAAAAAAATCTAACTGTATGTGTGAGATCAGTTTAAAAACAGTAGCTTTCTTATATTTGTTGCCACTAACTTTGAGGAAAATTATTCATAAAAGCTATTTGTCTCTGACCATTTTCAGGAAACTGACCAAATCTGACCATAAATATAAAATATCGTTGGATAAGGTCACCTTCAAGAGGAATGGGTTGATTTTGAGGGTGGAGGGTTCGTGTGGCACTGTACAAAGAGGAGAATGTGGATCACGCCAAGATGCAAAAGAAATGGGAGAAGGACGAATTGCAGTCGTTGTTGAAGATGGAGAGGATAAGAAACGATCAAGATGGCACAATTCATGATTTGTTGCTACAATTGGCTCTTGCCATGAAGACGATGGAGATTGAGAGGAGACAGCAGCAGCAACGGCAACAAATTATTTTCCCGGTGTCAAGACAGAGTTCTTCTCTTTCCAGGGAGAGTACAGATTCTCCTTCGTTGCCGCATCAACAACATCCCAGTATGTCATATCCCAAGACTAGATAGCTTACAACACTGCAACATTAACAAATAGAATCAAATAGAAGCTAAGATATTGCCTAAAATCACAAATTACAACCTTTTTCCTAAAAAGCAAACATTACTAGTTAGAACACATCTGATTGTCATAACAAATAATGGAAGCCCTGACCACTACCATGAAGTCCCAGTAAAGTTTGACTCTTTGTAAAAGTGCATCGGGACGTTCAGGTGTCAACTGGGTTGATACATCTTGGTTTGCAGCGTTCTTCAATGGGGATGCTGTGATGGTGGATAGGAGCTGGAGATGCCGCGTCAGAAAATAATGTTACGCAACAAAAAATTACAATAGGAACGGTGGCATTAAGAGTGCAGAAGAGCCCTAGTTATATCCATCAACTGATTGATTTTAAGGGTAATCCATCTGATAGAAAAAATACAATACGAACCCTATTAGTACATTTTCTTTCAAGGGGCAGTGATATGGGACCCTGTGACTTTGTCAGACAAAACAACCTACTACTTTCATCAGACCAACCATTTTTGTCAGTTAGGTGCCGGTTTGGTGTCCAACTGACACCATTTTCAAAAAAGGTATCCGCTAGATTGAAAAACAAATTCAAAATTTACCAGGCAAAAACACATTTTGTCAGACAAAATAAGGCAAAACGTCTTAGAGAAATAATAATAATTCACATTCTAAGACTGGTAATCCAGGATATGTGTGACAAAACCATGTTATTGCAAAACAACAAGGAAGGACACGAACCCTGATCCATAGGTTCTGTTACGGTGCCCTATTGCAGAGCCTTGTCACACCTGAGAGAAGTCGATTTTTTAATAGATAAATAGCAAATGTTAATTTGTAAGTTGAGTTTAAAATGACCTCCAGACTGATTGGAAGCAAACTGGGTACCTTTTATTGTATATTCACGACTGTATTTGAACATGCCCCTGATCTGTTTCGTCAGACAAAACACCTAACTAATTTGGCTCCATCTGACAAAGTCACGGGGTTCCATATAACTGTCCCCTACTCATAGCATTATATTATGCACACAAGTTATTGGCAATTAACTAAAAAGAATGGATACCATCTACATGTAATAAAGCAACACTAATCAAAAGTCTATCATACAGTATTAGAATCCAAACAGATTGACAAATCTAGCTAAAATTGATACTCAAAATTTGTTAGATCTAGAGTGCATGATTGAGAAAAATAATATGGCTAGAAAAGAATTGATCATCTAACTTCAAAAACCTTCTTATAACTTAGAAAATCTACTATCTTTGATCATTACTAAACTATGATTTCATATCCTAGGCAAAGAACATCTTAGATCTATTCTTATTCCAAATGATCTCATCGCAAATAGATCTTCTCATGAAAATCTGTATTTCTTCTTTAAGGCTTTAACAATATATCAACCTAACAAGGTCCACAAATAAATTGGGGATTGGTTTTCTTTTGGAGAATTAGTTTTCTTTTGGCATTTACCAATCATCGTACAATTCTTACATGAAAATAATAAGGTATCCGGTTTTCTTTTTGGAGATTGGCTTTTCCATTCACCATTAAAGGTAATTGAAAGCCGGTCACTTGCTTGCTCACATATCAGATCGCCAGTATTGTCACCATGTCACACATCATGAGAACCATCCTAGCCTGGCATGGTAGGAAGTGATAGATGATACAGTAAGACCCGTAAATGAGTTCTTTCGAATCACGGACTTCATGATGTACGAGGTATGCTAGGGATTCTGAATTATTTTGCCCTCTCTGTGTGTACTGTAACGGACACACAAGCGATGAGTGGGTGTATGGTAGGTAGGTATGATAGGTAATGCACATACATTGGCAGCTTGACGACGAAGGCAAAGTTTATGGTGATATGTGGACATAAGTTGCCTAATATTTTTACTATCTGCAAATATTAAGAAACGTTAATGACTAACTATTACTGTACAATGGAAGGTATGGTAAGATATAACATTATGTTACCTACTCTGTTGTGGAAATAACTTATCAGCTATAAAATAAGCACAGTTCCTTTAACACCTGAGGAATATCCTCTAGAGAGACAGGACTAAAAGAGAGACGACTTGGAAAATTAAGGCAAATAATTACTAGCAGCCCATGCAAGATTTTTTGTAGCAACCTAGACAAAATGCAATTTGTAGAAAAAGAGGAAGTAATAGGTTTAAAAATAAGGTGGCTTGGCTAAGCTTACCATATAAGCTGGATTATAGGTAACACTGGTGTATAAGTAACATGGGGCGAGTCTCACTGACATTTGTGTTTTTCAGTGATTTAATCCGCTCAAATGGAACTAAAACCCTCAAGAATAGCTTTCCCTTCATACCAGCAATATGCCCATATGTAATGCACCCTGTGGCTCCAGATTCTTGCCAAGAAACCTCCAATGCTGTAGGAAGTCACCACACAACTCACTCACATGATCAAGGGGCGGAAAGGCAGGCAAAATGGTGGGACGGGTACAATATTGCTACCTCTATGGAATTATGTTAGTTTTTAGATACCTATAATTTTTCATTGCGTTGAAAAGACTAACAAAGGGACAGAATATAGTTTACACTGAAGTCTATCTGTTGACATTTGTATTTCTTATAATCCAGCTTTAAATGTAGTTGTTAGTGGGTGTGTCCACCTCACATGTGAATACACCTATTTTGGAAAATTAGATGTAATTTTAAAGGTAAGCAAAGAATAAAATATCATTACTACCAATGTACTTCAACCCAAAAAAATATTTACATGCAAATTTGCTTTCATCCATTGTAGAAGTACCTGTTAAAACAAAAAGTGAAAAACTGTCTGACTGTAGAAGAATAAGATGATGACGAAGAAGAAGAAGAAGAAGAAGAAGAAGAAGAAGAAGAAGAAGAAGAAGAAGAAGAAGAAGAAGAAGAAGAAGAAGAAGAAGAAGAAGAAGAAGAAGAAGATTGGTCCAGTCTGAGCAATGTCTGTTGCTTCTTCAGGAGGATTGTTGCTGGCATTTGGGTCTTCCAGAGGGTCAAAACCAATGCCCTCACGGTGGGAAGTGATATGTGCTTTTTCTTCAAGGTCTACAAGCATGAAACCATTGAAACAATGGCTGCAGTTATTGAACAATGAAGAGAAAACAGAAATCTAGACTTAAAAACTACACTAAATTCACAATAGATGCAACATCGATGATTTGGGCCGCTGCTCCGCTTATCCCTCTCTGTGCAGCCACTTCTTCTCTGACCATCATCTCCAAACTTCTCAAATTATTGTTTCTTTCACCCCCCATTGAATTTAAAACATTTGAATGGTCAGAGTGACGAGAAGATGTCAATGTAATAAATGAAGGAATCTTCCAATGCAATGTCAACAATGAAGTAATTGTGAAATATATGTCTTTCAACTGTTATTGGGCAATAGATGCACTGTTCTGTTTCTAGTTGTGATCTGTTGAGATATTCATCTATTAAAAAAGACAGTATATTTTACCAAAAACTCTCAAAAACTGGATTGGTGTTTCAAGTACCATACAGTTTTGGTGACTGGGGTCAAAAATTATAGGTAATCCGTCCCACAAAAATGAGTCTGGCGAAGTTGAGAATCTTAAGAATCATATGTCGTTCGGGGCCCCTGAACTCCAATTAAACATAGGGGTGTTGTATATCAAAATTATCTGTTCATCGCGAGCTTTCTATCGATATCCCAGTACTTTTGAAATTCTACCAATACGGCATAATTTCACGTAGCCGTGGTACATTTCTACGGGGCTTTGAAATTCTGCCACTCCCGGCAGAATTCTTTGACGATTCCATGTTCAAATTTAGTAAAAATCACTTGGGCCCAGGGTTGTAGTAACAATATCGCGAAAAGGAGTTTGAGACTATGTGCCATTATAGCAATGCCAACAACGGTTTTGTTTGAGCCACGTGAATTGATTCCAGTCTGCAACAGAACAACGATTATCCATTACGCACGAATGAGCAACGCTTCGGACTATTTTTACATAAAAATCTGATGTGACCATGAATAAAGTTTCATTACTAAGGTTAGACTAAGGTCGCATAGGAATTAATACCCTCAAATTCTGTCGTATCGGCAGAATTTAGATGTTTACGATGTAGCACGAAACCAAATTCTGCCCATATGGCAGAATTTCAAAGTATTGGGATATACCACACCCTTATGCTTCATTGGAGTTCAGGGCCCCGAACAACAGAAGCTTTGTACGATTCTTAACATGGCCAGACTCATTATTTTTCTGATGGTTCAGAGTGTAGGAATTCGAAAGTCATTGGGCAAATATGCCATTCCATGAACAATCTTGTGCAATAATATAATATATTGGGCCCGGTTATTAGAAGAGCCCATTATTATTTTTGATGCAGTTTCTTCGCGATACAGCCCCTTTCAAGTATGGTATTATTTTTTGTTGTCGGATGGCTCGAACTAAGGGGCTTATGTATGAAGTGCCTCGAGAAGCACCAAGGGCAATAGTTTGATCCCATAATTCAAATATTATTAACACTCTCTTAGAGAGTGTGGGGAGGAGTATTAGCCACCAACCCGAAACTAACCCTCATACGCGTTGTTGCCGCCAAAAAGGTCCTTCAAAGATTCAAGAATTATTTTTCTTTATTGTTATGTATTGTAGAAACTATGGTACCATGTCGTATATATTAGGTTGATACTGTGCATTTGGCATCGGAAGTTGGAATCGATCAAGTACATACATTGCGGTATAGTACGGTACAATCGCATACCATATCATCTATTCAGACCATAATCCACTTTTGGATCCAATCACCAATCACAAGTTTTATCGTAACACGAGCGAGGGTGCTTCCCGCTGATCAGCCCTCTCCGGCACAAACTGCATGTGACCTTACCGCAGAGATTGTCGCCATCGTTTCAGTCATAAATTCCCCTTCTGTCGTCACTAGGATTGCTTCCCTACCCCCGGGACTTCCTGTGCTTCGTCGTATCATTTCAAGCTCTGACCTACTTCCAAACTTAACATATAACACTTGTAATTCTCAGAACCGCGCTCCACTGAATCCAACCTCTCACTATGTCACCCTACCCCAACGAATACATGGACGATCGCTCCCGCCAATCCTACGCGAGCGGCATGTATGATTCTCGAGGCTACCCCATCGATCCCTCCGTGTACAGTGGCCAGGGTCAGCTGGCCGTCCTCGACCAAGGCAGCGTCCCCCCTCCCCCTCCCCGCTTCAACAACTCCAACCAACTCGGGTCATGGGGAGGAGACGACATCTCAGAGCTCGGGGGCAGGACCTTCGAATCTCGCGCCAGGTCCATCGCCGGCTCCGCTGCCCTCGTGCCCAAGGCCAAATATTCCTGGGCCTCTGAAAGTTTGGGAACGCAGTCCACTGTAATGACGAGGCGTTCGTTAGCCACTGCTTCGGTTCCCGAGCCTATCGGGGAGAGGAAGAGCCAGGCCGTGGAGGGGAGGATGTGGGCCTCGTTCGCTTGGTTCGTGACGTTCCCCATCCCCAATAAGTGTATTATGCGCCCCACCAAGGACGCCAAGCAGGCTTGGCGTGAAAAGGTGGCTCTCTTCCTCATCATGGTTTCCTGTTCCGTCTTCTTCGTGGGTGTGTTCGGTTTCGTCCCACTATTGCTCTGTAAAGAGGATACTGTCTTCGCGATGTCCGATATTTGGCTTCAGACTGGCGAGAACTGGCTTGTTGTATACGGGACGATTTACGACGTGAAGGACCTCATATACAAGCATCCCGGTGGAGTAGATGGCATCGTCGATTTTCTCGGTAAAGATGCATCGAAGGTATTCCCCCGCGCTCCCCCCGTCACTCTTCCCCAGAAGTGTCTTGATATGGCAAAGATCGAAGCCTACGGTCTGAATGTGGAAGGCCCCGAAAATAACTTCACCAACCCGACCTGTGCAGAGTTCACCGATCTTGACGTTCTCTTAGGTATCACCTGCCACACATTCGCTGCTGGAACGGTCGGCGTCAATAAATTCCTCGGAGATTTCGAACGCGGTATGCTATCTCACACCACTGTGGGTCTCAATGGAGACGGCATTGAATGGATTTCCATTTACGATCGTGTTTATGATGTCACCACCTACGTGAAGGCCATCCGTGAAAATCAAGAGCCTGCCGTCGATGGCGAGGAACCCTCTCTTGACAACAATCCGGCCGCGTGGTTGACGCCCACATTGAACAAGGTTATTATGAACTCTCTTCGATCCGATGCTACCGATTTGTACGAAGCACTCTTTGGATCCAACGAATATCTCGCCTGTCTTGAAGAACAATTCTACATAGGCCTTCTCGATGATGAGCCCAACACATTCTGCGCCACTCTCAACATTATGATGTATGTCATGCTTATCTTTGTGGCCCTTTTGATGGTCGTACAGTTCCTTGCTTCAATGATCTATATCTGTCCACGCAATCGCACATACACTGAAGAAGACGTAAGAAGTCCTGTCATGGTGATGGTGCCGTGTTATAACGAGGGAGACAATGAGTTGCGCAAGACGATCAAATCCGTGCTGAATACCACGTATCCTGATGAGAACAAGGTGTTGTTTATGGTGGCTGATGGTTTGGTCACTGGTAACGGCGAAGACATGTCCACTCCTGAGCATCTTGCTAACATTTTGGGATTTGATATTGACGAATTCGAAGACGACACCTTTGAGTATGATTGTATTGGAGTGACTCACACGAAGAACCGCGCTCGTGTCTACCACGGTATCCTCCAAAAAGGCCACAAGTTCCTCAAGTACTGTGTTGTCGTCAAGTGTGGACTCCCCGCCGAAGCCACCACCTCTGCGAAGCCTGGTAACCGTGGTAAGCGTGACTCCCAGCTCATCACCATCGGATACTTCAACCGAATCCACTACGGACGTGAATTGACCGAGCTCGACTCTGCAATCCAACGTGCCATGGTGGATCTTAACCTACAAGCTGATATGATTCGTTTCCTCATGGCTATCGACGCCGATACTCGCGTGGATACCATGTCTGTTACTCACATGGTTTATGGCATGGACAAGAAGGAAAAAGTGCTCGCCCTTTGCGGGGAAACCAAGGTCGACAACAAGGCCAGCTCCTGGGTTACCATGATCCAAGTGTTTGAGTATTATAACTCGCACCATTTGAAGAAGGCTTTCGAAGCTGCATTTGGATGCGTCACTTGTCTCCCAGGATGTTTCACCATGTATCGTATTATTGCAGATGACGGAACCCCTCTCCTCCCTGGAGATGGGGTGCTTTATGAATACTCGCGTAACGATGTCGAAACCCTCCATGAGAAGAACTTATACCATCTCGGAGAAGATAGGATGTTAACAACCTTGCTCTTGAAGCACTATCCTGACCGATCCCTCACCTTCATCCCCGAAGCAGCATGCTGGACCATCGTCCCGCACACTTTCCGAATTTTGCTGTCCCAGCGTCGTCGTTGGATCAACTCCACCGTGCACAACATGTTCGAGCTTCTCAAGGTCAATACCATGTGCGGAGTGTGCTGCGTTTCGATGAAGGTTGTGGTTTTCATCGATCTCATCGCTACGATGATTCTCCCTGCCTCCTACTGTTACGCCATGTACTTGCTCTTCCTTGTGTTCTTCCAAGACTTGCCCGTGTCTACTGTTCTGCTTATTTTGTACGCCATCATTATGGGTGTGCAAGTGGTGGTGTTCATTTTGAGATCACGATGGGACTACATCTGGTGGTTCTTCATTTACTTCACCGTTGGTCTTCCTGTCTTCTACCTTGTCCTTCCGACCTACTCTTTCTGGAATATGGATGACTTCTCATGGGGTAAGACTCGTGCTGTTGGTGGAAGTGCTGCGGCGAATGCGGAACATGTGGAGGAAGATGACGATGACGAGGATGAAAAGCGAGGATTGAAGAGGGATGAGAAAGACGATCTTTCCTACGATTCTGGTAGGAGTGGAAACAGCCGTGGCAGCAGAAATAGCCGCCGCAGCAATGGTAGTGGTGATAGGTCGTATGCATCTCAATCGCGTAGAAGTATGGACAGCCGCTCCTATCGTTCTCGCGATGAAAGAAGTGTTGGCAGTGGATCAAGAACTGACCTGGACTCCAGAATCAACTTCTAAGTTGGGAGTATGTCATTCATTTTTGGTGGGTACCTCTGTGGGAATGGGTTTACCATTGCAACGATAATTGACTTTAACAGTTAGAGTATCTATTAAGTGTACTTTGTTTCTTACCCCATAGTTGTTCATTTTTACTTGAAGAAATCAGACTGTTTATATCGTTAGAGTGAAAATGTATTCAGAGATCATATTATTGACAATGCCACACACAGTGACTCAGTAGTATTTAAACTTGTAGTTCTTGATTTTCTTTCTCCTCCGCTCCTTCGACTCCAGTGTCTTCCTTAGGTGTTCCTCCTCCATTTCCTTTGGCCTTGGAGGAAAAATAACCTTGTCATAACTTTCCAACTCTTTCTCCAACTCGTTCATCCTTTCATAAGGGATACGAACCCATGGACCTTGGCTTCCCGTTTTCCGATCCAAGGTCACTTCATTCTCACCACCCTCGACATCCTTGTTCTTCAGCCGTGTTATGACGGTGAACTCCTGCCAAGCACCCGTCGCGCGATACTCTCTCAGCCTGGCCTTGTATTCCGCTTGAGCATCCGAAGCCAATCGATTGTAGTGCTCCTTGGCTTCCTCTGACAAATTCTTCCACATTTTGGATATCCTCCGCACCGCCGATATCTGATCGTGCCGCCTATTGGGATTATCGTGTCGCATTTTCGTCGTCATTTGTGAAACGTAAATCACATAGCCCGTGTTGGGAGGCTCCGGGGGTGCACTGGGTGCGTCGGCATCGCGTTTGATCCTACGTCGTCTTCCCCCGGGGATGCGAGGCAAATCCCATCGATCTGTCCCCTTTTCTTCCGTCTGAGCTTGACGCAGTCTCTGCTTCATCCTGCGCTTGTACTCGGACAGTTTGTTGGTCGTGCCGTCGGGATTTTGGTGCACGATGTGATCTGTGTTGGAGTATCCTGCGGTAGTGGAGAGGACGATGGGATACGCCGAGAGCGCCCCACGAAGAGGATTGAACTTTTGACGAGCTTTCACTGCCGCAGCGGCTTCTTGTTTGTAGAGTGGAACGGGAGGCCCCCCGTTGGCGGATGACGCTGGGACAGCTCGGTTCCCCGGCATTGTGTCGGGGGAGAAGAGGGATCCATCGAGAACGGAGCTTCGGACAGTGAGCCCTGCTGCTTCGACTGCTTGTTGGGCATATTCGAGATCTTCCTCGGCTGCGAGTGTTTCTGCGTCTACACGGTGGACAAGAGCTTTTATGTCTTCTGCGGTTAGCCGTGGTGGGAGCGGCATGGTTCGTTGATGTTACGAGATGTTACGACTGAATAATCAATCTATAATTAAGGTAAAACGAGGGTAGATAGAACGCGTGGGTGAAAATCGATAAGCACGTATCAACACACCAATAAACAATAGAAGTTGTTAACTCACTTAAATAAGCATTCGAAATTATCTCGTCCCAGAGCATCGTTCAACATCGTTCTATGTCTTTGACGACGCCAACGGCGGACACCTTGTGGACCACCGGCACAGGGGCTTCCGTCCATGATCGATCGGATAAAAAAATTCCAATAGTTTCTACTTCGAGGAGACTTCGAGGCCAGCATCATTTTCAGGGTGCGAGAGGTCAAGTGTAGATCCATTGCAATGGAGAATATCCAATCATGGTCGTCCTTTGAGCACCGTCATCGGCAGCGTTCGAATACTGCCGTCGAAGCCGCCCATGAGGAATTTAAAACTTCAAACAACGTTGCCGATGCTCTATACGTGTCCCCATCATCGACCAATATCGCTCAATCGGCAGCCGCGTTATTGAGACAGGCAGGGCTGTCCGGGGGCGATAACACTGAAGACGAAGAGTTTAAGCTGAAATTTCATTGGATGAGGCCTCACCCTTCATTAATTCTCGAAATTGAAGATCAGTTGTTGCATCAAGACTCAAGCGATGAAAATAATATTACTGAAGGCGACAAAGACAAGCAGAAGCAACATAAACAGAAAGATCAATCAACTGATAGTCAGAGCAATGCTCGTAGGCCAGAGATTGAAGCATCTCGTCTTATGAAGGCTCATCGATATTCACAATTATCAAATGTCCCTTCAAAGAAACCTAATGAAGACGTCCAGGCCCATGACGGCAAAACTCGACAATCTTTTGCCGAAGAAGCAAACACTTGCTCACCAACTTTACAAAACCAAAGTACAGAAGCAGATGATCCTACCACAGATCATTCTCATTCACTTGATCTTCCATTGGAAATGCCAACATTACGCATAAATCTAGCAAACTTGGTGGAGCCACCACTCATGTCTTCGTGGTTGCCTGGAGAGGATGAGTGGGAATAAGTTAGATGAAGAGTTGACTCAGAATATGCTCATTACCTTATTTAACTCCATAACAATACCAACGTTATTTCAAAGCCTCTATACATTTTTTGCATATCCACCAATAACAGTTGAACAAGTAACAAACCATTAACACTTCCGTCCCTTTAAAGCGAGCAGAAGAAGTAAGAACACTGGTGCAGCTTAATATTCGTCATAGAAAAGAACAGAATAATCAAGAAAGCTCTCACCTTCTTGCAAACATTTCCATTATCGACTCCTCTGGGCTATCATGGTGTATTTTTTGCTGCATGGCGTGAAAATCATTTGGTGTGTCGTGGATGCGGCTGCCAACCCACACCAACCATTACCAATTCGATGAATGGTTCATACCGAGGTTCATCTAGAAGGTAGAACCAACTTTGACCAGCTGGTTGCTCATTCTAATGGGAAAATGTATCTCTTAGTTGTCGTTGCAGTAGGCATCATGGTGGAAGCACTAACATGAATTTGGAGCCAATGACTTGCTAGATGAGGGAATACTACATTGGATGGTAAATAAGTATAAATATGCATTGTTACTTATTTTTGTGAGATAAGATTTATCACTATCACGAAAATCATAATGCTGTTGGCCTCAGATTAACGTCGTTCTATAGGTGTGTATCCTAGAATTTTTTTATGTTCTTAAATGAACCACTCCTCAAATCATTAATGGCAATCAATTGAAGCTCAATCACCAAAGTGGACCAATCACATCCTCCAGTACCATGATATTTGGTCATAATAGAAGCACCATCAAATGCTTTGCAACACTGATGGTTGAAAATAGGTATAGATTATATCATTACCAATCCTATTCTTATTGGTTTACCCACATGTTTGTTGGAGTGGCACTGTTCATGTAAAGTTACTAAAAATGATGAATCACGTTGACATGACTTTGGCTTTTGCATTTCCACTCTTGTTTCTACAACTCATCAAGAATCTATCAAACTTCACACTCTTTATCACTAACTCATTCTTTGTTCAAATTTACACAAAATCACAAAAACCTAAGCATTCCAGAGTGAGACTTCAAGTAAAAAAGCATAAAAGAACCTACATTGTCCAACTTTCATGCACAATCTCATTGTCAAGCATTGCTGACCAAACATGTTTTTGCACTTGTCAGTCCAATTGTTGTTGGTTACTTTTGTTGACCATTTTTCTTGCCACAAATTATTGCCAACAGTGCACACACTGGAGAAGTGTGCGATATCATAAACAAAACCGTGCAAGCTCAACCACATTGATAGAGGGTCATCTATCCAAAAACCTGGCTGGTGATCATACCCATGATTGATTTGCATCAGTTGGTGCCACAAAGTTCATGCACACATTCCATGCTCTATCAATTTCACATGTACCGACAAAGCAACATTCAAACAGCCTACACTATCACCCAAACAAAACAAGAAGCTGGTGTAACTTCAACAACCAAACCAATATTGCAATGATGCATTGACATCAGCATCAAAATTTCAGCAACGATGAATAGTGTCCACTATACTAGCCATGGTGACAATAATCACCACTGCTGCTGGGCCTAAAGCCAGCTGTAACTGCTCCAGTGATGACTGAGGCAATAAAAATCACAGCAGTTGAAATAATGATAGAACACTTACCGATGTGAATATACTACAATCCATCAAGCAGTAACACAAAAACTGAGCAGAGAACAAACAAACAGATCCAACAAGCCATCAATTGACAACTTATTAAGAAAATGCAATAATATATCAAGCAACTTGAAAGAAAAGCACCGAACAGTTAATTAGTTTGTTTATAACATGGTTTGAACTCTATCTGACTGACAACTGTTCAACATGTATGTTACAGGGTCAGTAACCAGCCAATACTGAGAGGAAGAACACTGTAAGCTTTTTATTGATCATCCACATCACTAAAGAAGGCAAAAATGGTCTCAAGAATCATGTTTATGTCAGATGGCCAGTCCTTTACCAGCAATTATCAACAAGACAAATAACATCCAAGGGATAACCTCCACAAAAATGAATATGCAAAGAAATGGTCACATTGTGTAAGGATTACGAAGTAATCTGAGTTGAAATCTAATAGAATTAAGGTGAAGTAAATGATAATCTCTTCCCCTGAACAATGAAATGCCTAGAATCTCATCCTTATGTACTTGAAACTACAGATCAAGTTTCTACAATCTTACAGCCTCATCTTTCTAGATGATCCATTCAAATCAAACAGGAGATAACTTTTATATGTTTACATAATGCAATACAAGCCCAACATGAAAACCCAACTACCGTTGCACATCCTTTACAGGCAGCCCCAATGTCTGAGCCACTTGTTGAAAATTGGACCATCTCTCTCCTGCATCTGCCATCTCTACTGCTGTCCCCATATCACCTGCACAAGGGGGGCTGTGGCATCCTTGGGTTGTGATACCTGACACAGCTTGTATGAAAAATCCATCGACCATACCTCCCATTACGAACTGATTCAGTTGCTGTACATAGCTCCATTCAGGATCATCATAAGATTGTACAGTGTCAATCCAACGGAACAATGATGCTATCCACTCCACATCTCCACTTTTTGGATCAGTGGAACAAATTTTTTGCGGAGTTGCACAGAAGTTGATATCCGGGAAGATTGCTGGGCGACCTTCCTCAAATGCTCTTGCTCCCAGATAGTAATTCAATTTGCCATATTGACACACACCTCGAGTTTGAACTGCACCTCTGCCCCACCAACAACAATTTTCAACGTCTGTCCTACCCTCTCTATTTTGCACAGGAGAGTCTGCACTCTGAATCACATTCCCGTAATTCGCCACACCAGTAAACGGGTACATATCGGTACTTCCACAAAAAAACGGAGTCACACCCTGAGCATTTGGACCGGCAGAAATCTGCATCCCATAATCCAAAGGACACTCCATAGTCGCTTCGGACAGGTCACAATGCATGTCCTGGTAACTCAATCCCCATTGCCCACAGCTGTTACTTGCAGGAAGGTAACCGTTATACATATCAGTGTTGACTTCATCGCACGATCCCGTCGATAGGGAATCAGCAAGTGCTTGCGAGAGAAAGACAGCAACATTGACAAGACCGACCGCAGCACCATTAACATTCGTAGCGTCCCCAAGGTAGAACGTGTTGCGGTACGAAATATCATTGCCATTCTCGTCGGTCATTGGGACAACATAACCTACGTCTACCATGGTGCGCAAGGCCCTACTGAAATCTAGGTAGGAATAGTGACGGAATGCATCTGAATCGACTTTTGCGCCGCTGGAAATCTTGTGAACTTTACGCGCCCTTGAAAAGATGTTGTTCGATATCCCAATCTTGTTGGCGTTCAGGTGAGCAAAGACTGCTGCATGATGTTCTTGTCTGTACGGTGCGAGGGGTTCCTGAGCGGAGCTGGTCGCTGCCCCTTCTTGAGTGGAAGAAGAAGCTGGGTTAGTTACCACAGGGCTGCCGGGAGGCGGTCTGGGCCGCGGCGCCGATCCCGCTCCTCGTTCCGGACTCAGGGTTGGAGGATAAAACGTGGGAATCGGCGTAGGCTCATTTGCAGGCGACCCCGTCGGCTCGTGCGTGGGACACACATAATCCGGCCCGCAGGTGACCATCGTGGCCCAATTGCATTGGTTGATGGAAGTATCGTATATTAGCCCGGGGCTGCAGTTAAAAGTTTGAACGATTTGTCCGTTGTTACATTGGACGAATTCTGAGCATTCAGTGCCCGGGACTTGTATGAAGCCGGTTGATTTGCCTTCGCAGTAGTTGCAGTCTTCGAGGGGGAACGACGGGGTTACGGACGAGAGGAGAACACCCCATCGGAGAAGGGACGGGGCTGTTCTTCGCTGGGTAGGCTGAGGACGGCGCCGCTTAGTTATTTTAGAGGTCGTCATCACGGGCAAATCGAAATACTATATTGTTTTGTCCGGCACTTTAACGACTGAAGAACTGATGATTTGGGTGTTACTAGCTCGCAAACTTACTTCAGCAAGCCGGAGATGAGGAAACCCACGTAGAGACTTCAGTTGTTGAAATGGGGTTTTTGTGAGGTATGTTGCTGTAGGTGGCTGTGTCCTGTCCCTCCTCACTGCTTCTTCACAGGGAGAGGTCACGGTACAATATTGTATGTTGTATTCTGTATGTTGTATTGTACCTTTATTGTACGGTACCCAACCTTATTGTACAAACGACATTTTAATCCGTTTCTGTCTGTGTGGTATCAGCTGGTTTGAGAGGTAGGCTTAGGTAGGTGTAGGTAGTAGTAGCAATCAAAAATAATTGTGATTTCTTATCATCTCACCTAGATATGGTATCGTATGGTACAATATTGTACCGTACCATCAAACTCTGCGGTACAAACCAATAAAATCTATATATATGCTTTGTCCAACATGTGCGAAAGACTCGGAGCAATTTGCTATTTTACGGTCACACAAAAGCCAATGTTGATAATCTTTGAACAGCCCTCACTATGATAATGGTAAGTGCTCAATTATTTTCACCTCAAAGCAGCCCTTCATTCCCAATACGACCACTTACGACGCGGGAAACATAATTTACCCCATGAGATCATTATCTCATAATCAATTGTGTGGCTGTAGTAATGAGGTAGTGGCAATATCGAATCTCGTTGAAATGACCTACACTGTACGAGTTGGAAAATTCTTCGCACGATCTCAATTTGATCCCGTGACCGAAGACCCCTTAGATCGCCACCACGGCAATAGCCGCGTTCAACACTCACACGCCCATCGCGGTGGATAATCGTCAAGACGCCGTTTTAGATACGAGATATACGATAGACGACCACGATTATTCACTCGTATCTTGGGTATTCCATTCCACCAACCGAGCTCATCTACATTGAATGCAGACAAGGGTACAATATTCTAGTTTTGACTACCCACAGGATCCCAGCAAAGAGGGACTTAATTTCAGTACGATTGCCAACTGTCGACTACTCCACTACACCCGAGCCGAAAGCTTCCATTAATTAATCGAACCCAATAACATCCTTTGGTGTCAATCACAACCGGACCCAAGTGTAGCCGCAGCGCCGATCCCGCCCATCAAGAAACAAGTGCCGTGAGGAACCAATCAACATAGTAGGTCGCAAGCGCAGAATTGACGTTCAATACAGAAGCCAATCAGTCATGCCAAATCAGAAATTATTAATAGCGGCCATTGTCACGACGGCGTCTCTGTCCACGATCCTCTACCTGGCCCATCTCTCCTCCCGATCCCAATCCCAATCGGACAAAGTCCTCCAACATGTCTTCACACTGCACGCCAACGCCACAGCCTCCCGCCGCAACCTCGCAGCGGGCATCAACCCCGCCTGGATGGGAGGCGGCCTCCAAATGGGCGAGGGACCGTGGAGCGAATACAACTCCCTCCAATTATTCTCGTCCACGCCCAACAATCCCCGACAATACGAGGGCATAGACACCGAATTCATCCATTACAAGAATGCCAGTGAGCAAGATGCGTACGGGGAGACGACCTTTCCGCCCACGGAGAGTCCGACGCAGCTGCAGATGTTTAGTGGGGGGTGGAGGCCGACGCCGTATCCCACCAATGGGGATGGGGGAGCGTGGACAAGAGAGCCGGCGAGCAGGGTGCCCACGAAGAGGCCGATTGCTACGAGTTTTAGGGACGACGACGACGGGAATACAAAGAGACCTACGAAGGAACCCACGAAGGAACCTACCAAGGAGCCGACAAGAGAACCCACCCGAGAGCCAACTAGAGAGCCAACACGAGATCCATCTCCCAGACCGAGCAAAGAACCAACCCCCCTCCCAACTAGACTGCCTACACGAGAGCCTACGAACGAGCCCACAAATGAACCTACACAGGAGCCAACGAGGGAACCTACCAAGGAGCCGTCACCTGGTCCTTCCAAAAGGCCGACGAAGCTTCCCACGAGGATCCCTACTCCTTTGCCCACTCGAGAGCCTACGGGGGAACCAACCAACGAGCCGGTAAGTCTACTTAGTTGTTGAAGCTTTTAGACGTTGAATAAGTTCGAGCTCAATTCATGCCTATTTGACGAATTTTCTTTTACAGACACAGTTGCCAACCCCAAAGCCATCGAAATTGCCCACAAAGCTACCAACACGAGAGCCTAGCGGTCCACCGACTCCACAACCAACAAATGAGCCAACGAACGAGCCCACGAAGGAGCCAACTCCCAAGCCCTTCAATGGATTACAAGTCATCAATCCACAAACGACTCCTGAGCCAATCACGGCACAAAGCGCGAGTGTAACCCCCCCAACTCTCCAACCAACCGAGAAATCGCCCGCCGAGGGAAGTTTCTATTGCGGCACTTCAGTTTACACTGCCCAGCGAACATGCACCATTCCCTGTCCCAAAGGTCATTCGGATTGCCCCCTTGGCGAATTTTGCTACGCTGTCACCTGTGACGAGCTCGTGCAGAACTCGGAGCCATTGACTGCGTCGCCGTCGAGGAAGCCTACGGAGAAACCGACCAAGTCGCCAGTGCAATCTCCCTCCGCTGAGACTGCCACCGTCGATGATGCTGTTGATGATGCTTTGAATCAGGAAAATATTGCTGATGCGGATGACTCTCTGAACAAGGGCACCGACGATGGTTTGGATGACGAACTGAATACGGATGATGCATTGAATACAGACGACGCTCTCGACAACAGTGACTTTTATTGTGGAAATACTCTCGAACACGCTTCTTCTGAATGTATCAAGGCTTGCCCGACAGGATCTCCTACGGAATGCCCAGACAACCTTAAGTGCTACGCATCCACTGGTTGCAAGGATGTTGGTGAGCCCGGGCCGAATGCGCCCTCTCGCTCTCCTACCACGGATGCTTCCAATTCAATGTACTGCGGATCGTCCTTCCAAGATGCGTCGAACCAATGTTTGACGCCATGTCCCAGTGGATTGAGCTCGGAATGCCCCCCCGACCAAGCGTGCTATGCAAATACTCCCTGTGGAAACAAGAACGGCTTCTTTTGCGGCACCAGCATTGTCAATGCCAGTGCGTCTTGCGAATATCCCTGCGAGAGCGGACTTGATTCTGACTGTCCCACCAGCATGTCATGCTACGAGACACTTACGTGCAAAGCAATGAACATGGAGCCAACCAGGGCGCCTACCCCACTGGATATTGACGATGGAACGAAGTTCTGTGGCTATGATTTCGAGCACGCCTCGACGCAATGCACTAAACCCTGCCCAAGTGGGTTAAGCTCGGAGTGCCCAGAAGATATGTCATGTTACAGTCAAACGCCTTGCGCGGAGAAGAACACCTTTTTCTGTGGCGTGTCATGGAATAATGCTGCATCGAGTTGCAGGTTCCCTTGCCCGAGTGGAAGTAGCGACGAATGTCCTCGTAAGTTTGATTCTTCATTTCGAATCTAGGAATCGTGTCTTCAATTTTGCAACTCACGGTACACATCAATTATTCGTCATCATTTTGCAGCAAACACTTATTGCTACGCATACACAACGTGCGATGAAACTGATTCGTTCATGTGCGGACGCACTTTTGAAGAGGCTTCGACCGATTGTGATAAAGCTTGTCCATCAGGGTCTCCAACGGACTGCCCTAGCGGCATGTCTTGCTTCACTCACACCACATGTGCGTCTAGTTCCTCTGACAGCCCTGGATCGAGCCCTGCCTCAAGTCCTTCGGAGGCCAGCCCCGGTTCAAACCCTCCAGGAACTAGCCCTGCCTCTAGCCCAGATGCGAGCCCTGCCTCTAGCCCAGACGCAAGCCCTGCATCCAGTCCTTCTAACATGACCGAGGCAAATGCCGCGTTACCAACATCTGCCCCTGTAACCGAGTATATCCCAGGGGACTCCTTCTATTGTGGAACCTCTTTCTTCGAGGCCTCCAGTAAATGCACAGATCCATGTCCAACGCGACTTGATTCGCAATGCCCAGATGGAGAGCAATGTTTTGGAAACACTCCTTGCCCAAATAGAGATACATACTACTGTGGAGCTAACCTCGATGAGGCATCTGCTGTGTGTCAATACCCGTGTCCATCAGGAAGCAGCGGAGACTGTCCAACAGGGTTGAGTTGCTTTGCGTTTACTACTTGCGCAGACAAAGATTCCTTTTTCTGTGGGAGCAATTACGTCGAGGCGGGTGAAAATTGCGCTAAGCCGTGTCCCTCAGCGTTATCTTCGGAATGCCCAGATGGTCTCACGTGCTTTGCGCACACAATATGTGGAGTCAACACCACTAACACCGAACAACCTGCTACTCCTACAGGTCCAGTAGACTCGTACTTCTGTGGTGCCAGCTTCGACGACGCGTCCCGAGACTGCAGTCTTCCGTGTCCTTCTGGAAAGACCGCTGACTGCCCCCTCGGAATGAGTTGCTACTCACATACGTCATGTGCAGACCGCGATTCGTTCATGTGTGGGGCAACGTGGGAGGATGCGGCGACTAAGTGCAACAATCCTTGCCCGTCCGGGGAGCACTCACAATGTCCTGATGCTATGAAGTGTTTCGCCTACACCCCTTGCAATAACCGCGGATCATATTTCTGTGGTGTTAGTGAAGATGAAGCGTCTGATTGCCAGATTCCCTGCAAGTCAGGTGATAGTAGCACCTGTCCTGACGGCATGAGTTGTTTTTCTTACACAACTTGTGGAACAGGGGACTTTAATAGCAAATCTCCAACACCAGCTCCAATCCAGCCATTACTAGAACCTTCGGACTCCAACTACTGTGGTGCTTCATTTGAGGATGCTTCGGTTTCATGTGAATATCCATGTCCCGACGGAAGCAGTTCAAACTGCCCAGTAGGTTTGAGTTGTTTTGAATTTACCACTTGTGTTGGCCGGGGCTCGCCTCCATCTGAAAGTGACACGTTTTATTGCGGAACCGATCTCGCTGATGCAAACGAGAAGTGTTTGCAGCCATGTCCGTCAGGTTCTTCGAGCGATTGTCCCTCTGATGAATCATGTATTCCCTTCACATCATGCAACAATAGTACTTATGCACCAACTCCAACGCCCGGAACTGGCATTTCAACAACATTTTTCTGTGGCACATCGAAGGAAGATGCGCAGTCGTCCTGTGAATTTCCTTGCCCAACCGGTTCCTCCGATCAATGCCCGGAAGAAATGTCATGTTTTGCATTCACTACTTGTGCGCTGTGGCCAGAGATTTCCCCCAATGAGGAACCGGCGACGACACCAGAAACCACACCCGAAAAAAAGGATGCGGGTTACTGTGGAACAAGCTTTCAAGATGCCACCGAAAGTTGTTCGTTGTCTTGTTCATTTGATTCTCAGTGCCCTGAGGGGCAAAGTTGTTATGGTTATACCTCATGCGATGATAGAGACACATTTTTTTGCGGGAAGACTTGGGATGAAGCTTCAGCATCTTGCGGAAAGCCGTGTCCATCTGGCAGCAGTGATGAATGTGATGAAGGAGACATTTGCTTCGGATACACTCCGTGTAATGATAAGAGTACATTCTTTTGTGGACAATCCTTTGATGATGCCTCCTCGAAATGTGAGACACCATGCAGTTCAACTGCTGACTGCGAATCAGGCGAAGCCTGTTTCCCATTCACTACTTGCAGTTTTCCCGAAACAGACATGCCCATTGAATCATTTTACTGCGGCTCGACATTTGAGGAGGCTTCCATGTCATGTACCGATCCGTGTCCAAGTGGGAAACACTCAGACTGTCCAGCCGGCCAGCTTTGCTATCCCTATACACCATGCGCGGAGAGGGACTCTTATTTCTGCGGTGTGACTTGGACCGACGCTGCGACGAGTTGTCACAAATCATGCCCGAGTGGATCATCGGCTGAATGCCCTGACGACGAGTTCTGTTTCCCTTCTACACCATGCGACGAAACAGAGTCATTTTTTTGCGGAATGGCATTCGAGGATGCAACTACAACATGTTCAATTCCTTGTCCTGATGGCCAAAGCAGCTCGTGTCCTCTCCATCAAGGTTGCTTTGCTTACACGTTGTGTAACGAAAATGGATCCAATGCAATCCCGACTCCTACATTGGCGCCTATCCCTGAGGCTCCATTAGATTCTTACTTTTGTGGAACTTCTTATGACGAAGCATCAACAAAATGTGCAGTTCCGTGCCCGTCTAAATCATCAAGTGAATGTCCTCCTAACGAGGCTTGCTTTGCATCGACCCCTTGTTCAGACAAAGACTCCTTTTTTTGCGGCACAACTTGGGAAGAGGCGTCGTCTACCTGTGCAAAACCATGCGAAACAAACAGTGATTGTCTAAGTGGGGATAGCTGTTTCGGTTATACTCCTTGCTCGAAGACTGAAACCTTTTATTGTGGAACTACCTTTGACGACGCTTCTACGAAGTGCAGTGATCCTTGTCCTTCTGGACTAGACGAAGACTGCGAAAGCGGAGAGCAATGCTTCAAGTATACCCCTTGCAATGACATATATCCTGATTCTTCTGATGAGCCAGTAGAGTCTTCTATTCCAAGGGACTCATTTTATTGTGGGAAAGATTTCACTGACGCTTCCACTAGATGTTACCTTCCGTGCCCGTCAGGATCTGCATCAGAGTGCCCAGTTGGTGAGGCATGTTATCAGACCCCTTGCAACGGTGGAGATTCCTTCTTTTGTGGTCTATCATGGTACGACGCAGCCAGTGAATGTAAAGTGGCATGTCCATCAGGGCTTGACGAGGATTGCCCTGAACCGAACCAGAAGTGCTTTGCATACACACCATGCTCCAATACGAACTCCTTTTACTGCGGTGTCGATTTTTATGATGCGTCCACAAGTTGCCTGAAGCCATGCCCTAGTGGAAGTAGTTCCGAGTGTCCTGAAGGATTAGCATGTTTCCCCAATACTCCATGCGACAATGGTGACGGATCGGAAGGTTCCGGAGTGACTAAGTCTCCATCGTCACCGTCAGTTACCGCGTCTCCATCTTCGCCACTAGTCACCGATCCACCATCTTTCCCGCCAGCTACTGAGTCTCCATCCTCATCACTAGTCACCAAGTCTCCTTCGGCATCGCCAGTCAAGATATTGACTGTTCCTCCAACAGTTGAACCATCTCTAATGATGATGATGCAAACTACGACCGCCCCGCAAATATCCATGTTTCTATATTGCGGAACAAGTATTGATGACGTCAATTGCGAACTTCCATGTGTTAGTGGGGATGAATGTCCTCTCGGATATGAGTGCTATGCAACAGAAGAATGCCGTGACTCATTTTACTGTGGAGAGACTTTTGCTGACGCCAATAACACTTGTGCATTTGCATGTGAAGACGGTAGAGACGAATCGTGCCCTTCTAACATGAAATGTTATGCCCAAACAGCATGCTCAAGTCGTATCTCGACACCGCCAACAGCATCGCCAAGTAAGGTAGATCGAGGATCGTTTTATTGCGGTAGGAACTTTACCGATGCCTCGACGTCTTGCGCTCTCGCGTGTCCGAGCGGTTCAAGTGCTGAATGCTCTGACCTTGGCATTGAGTACTCATGCTTCGCTAACACTCCGTGCGATGACACGAGTACATACTATTGCGGCACTACCTGGAATCATGCTTCATCCAACTGTTTGTTCCCATGCGAATCATCAAGGGACTGTCCCGAGAATACTCATTGTTTTCCGTACACTGCGTGTGATAAGCACGAAACCTTCATGTGCGGTACAAGCTTTGAGGATGCTTCTTCGTGTCAACGTCCCTGTCCGGTGCGTAATTCTGAGCTCTTACAGTTGCCCTCAGTGATTTTGTCCATTCTCTCACCTTTTTTATGACTGGGATCTGACCCTTGTGCTCAGTCTGGCTCGTCAAGCGATTGCGACTTTGGAGAATCGTGCTTTACTCACACAACTTGTGGTGAATCACCTGCTAATGATACTGAAGTTACACTTACAGCATCACCAGAGTCGTATTTTTGTGGCAGTTCTTTCGACGAAGCTTCCAAGGAATGTGCAATTCCATGCCCAAATGGATCGTCTGATGGTTGTCCGGAGAATCAAGCCTGTTTTGCTAATACGCCTTGTCAAGACAAAGCGACGTTTTTCTGCGGAACTACGTGGCAAGACGCTTCGGAATCTTGTGCTAAGCCGTGCAATAGCAACGATGAATGTGACGACGGTCAAGAGTGTTTTGGTTACACTCCATGTTTGAGTGAGGACACATTTTACTGTGGAATATCATTTGAAGATGCCACTTCAAAATGCAGTCGCCCTTGTAGTGTGGACTCTGATTGTGAAGGTGGGGAGCAGTGTTTTAAATATACGTCATGTGCAAACACTAATGTCACTACAACCGTCCAGTTGACGAGCACTGAACCAACTCCGAGTCCCATCTTGGCCCTAGACATGACAGTCGATGTCTCCACCACCATTGACGATGCCCCCCTTGAATCATATTTTTGTGGGATTTCTTTTGACGAAGCTTCTTCAAGCTGTTCGATTCCGTGTCCCACGAAAACTCCTGCTCAGTGCCCTCTTGGCCAACAGTGCTTTGCTCATACAACATGCGCTGGTACAAAACCAAGTACCTACCATTGCGGAAAAAACTTGGACGACGCGCAATCTTGCAGCCTGCCATGCTCTAGTGGATCGTCAAGAGATTGCCCAGAAGGATACAGCTGCTACGGATACGTAAACTGCTCCAACATTGTGGACGACGCTAACATGACCGTAGACTTCGAGACCGATGATGAAAACATGAGCATGAACTTGGAGACGGATGACGAGAGTGATAAAGGAACGGATGACGCCAACGTTGACGTTAACTTCAACACTGATGATCAGAATATGAGCATTAGCTTTGAGACTGATGACGAGAATGGTGAAGGAGCGGATGATGCTAACATGAACGTAAACTTCGACACAGATGACAAGAATGGTGAAGGGACGGATGACGCCAACATGGATGTGAATTTTGACACAGATGGATTGAATGCAAGCAATAATGCAACTGATGATGCTAATGTTAATGTCAACTTTAACATGGATGACAAGACCGATGACGCCAACATGAGCGTGAACTTCGAGACAGATGAAACGGGCCTGAATGTCAACGTGGAGGGCGATACGACAGATGTGAATGTAGACTTTGAAACAGTTTCTTCTCCAACAGAAGCCCCCACCGAAGCTAAAGCTTCGATGTCTGTTCAATTTGAAGCCATCCCAACAGAATCTTATTTTTGTGGCTCAAGCTATGACGATGCATCGGAGCAGTGTGCGTTTCCATGTCCATCAAAAACTGATGATGAATGCCCAGGAGACTCAAAATGTTTTGCCTTCACTCCATGTGCTAATCCTGGTTCGTTCTTTTGTGGCCAGACTTTCGATGAAGCGACCCAATCATGTACACGCCCTTGCCCAACAGGGAAGAGCAACACTTGTCCCTCGGGAGAGTCTTGCTTTGCTTACACCACATGTAAGCCAATCACTGATAGCCCTACACAGAAACCAACTTATCCTCCAGTGACTCCTCTACCAACGAAAGAACCGACGCCGCGGCCATCTCAAGCGCCAGTTACTAGTGCTCCCTCTCGTTATCCCACCAATGCACCTGTGACCCGAACTCCAACTAAGTCACCCACCCCACTACCAACAAAGGCACCCACAAAACGTCCTACTGCATACCCAACTGACCAGCCTACTCCGCTCCCAACTCCTGCACCAAGCAAAAGACCAACAGACAGCCCGACCAAGAATCCTACAAATAAACCTACCAAGTCACCTATCATACCTGTTGTATTCGAGGTCCCAGAAGATTCATTTTATTGCGGAGTTACGTTCGATCATGCTTCCCAGTTGTGCGGTGTAGCATGTCCGAATGGAAATGATGACTGCCCCCCCGGCATGAATTGCTTCGGCAATACTCCATGTGGCGAACGCAACTCTTTTTTCTGTGGCGTTTCATATAGTGATGCTAACACGAAGTGTACCATACCGTGTCCGACAGGATCTGCTAACGAATGTCCTAATGGCGAGAGTTGTTTTGCCTTCACCATGTGTAAACCAATTACGGAAGCACCAACTGACATTCCCACTGAATACCCCACTCGCAAGCCAACTCCCCAACCTGTCACCCCTCAACCCGTCACTCGTGAACCAGTTACTCCTCAGCCTATTCTAGAAACAGAGTCGCCAGCGTCAGTTTCTGTGACCATCGAGGAATCTAATAAACCCACATTTGCTCCAACCGAGGCGGTTGTCTCGTCGTCAGTGTCTGTGACAATTCAAGAGTCCGATGAACCCACATTTGCTCCAACCGAGGAGGTTGTCTCGTCGTCAGTGTCTGTGACAATTCAAGAGTCCGATGAGCCGACTTTTGCTCCAACTGAGGAGGTTGTCTCGTCGTCAGTGTCTGTGACAATTCAAGAGTCCGATGAACCGACTCTTGCTCCAACTGAGGAGATGGTGACAAACAGTGAAACTGATCAGACTCCAGATGAGCCCACCAAGCAAGAGTCTCAAGAAACCAGTGAGCCCACTACTTCTCCTACTGCCGAGGAAACAGAAGAAAAGGAATCACAGGAGGAAGAGGAGCAGGAGACAAATGACCCTACTGCTTCTCCAACTACGGAAGATGACACCGATGAGGAGGAAGAGCCACCCCAAGAAGAGGAAACTGTCGAGCCAACTCCTTCTCCCACTTCGGAGGAGACTCCTAACGAGTCCTCTGCATTGGTTATTGAATTGAAACCTTGTGATGACCCTCTCGCAATGACCGTTAATCAAGCTTACTGGCGGAGTTGGAGCACAGAGTACGTCTACACATTTTGTTCAATGTTGATGTCTATGTTCATATTCGCCTTACCACTTGGTTTTCCTCTTCAGTCGCCCCGCCACATGCAACAGGTTTGAAGCATCCGATATTGATGATTCAACCTACACCCATTTAGTTTACTCGTTTGCGTCGATTTCGGCAGAAGGGCTTGTCGAGCCCTGGGTTGGATCTTGGGATGAAGTGGACAAGTACAAAGAATTCAATAAAGTCAAGGAACGCAATCCTGATGTGAAGACAATCATTGCCGTAACTGAAGGAGTATTCTATGGAGCAGGCATGAACCCTGTTACATTCAATGAAGTTGCAATGACAGAAGAGTCAAGAATTGCATTTGCCCAGAGTGTTCCAGCATTCCTCTCACTCTATGACTTTGATGGCATGGAAATCGACTGGGACACACCTCTAGATCCAGACAAAGGCGGCGATCCTGACAATTACGAGAAATTGCCGTTGCTGCTGGAAGAAATTCGAAATGCAATTACTGGTTCAGGGCAAGACTATCTCCTTACTTTCTCGCTCCCTCCGACTGACTGGGAGCTGTTAGATTACGACATCGAAGGAATGTCGGAGTATGTGGACTGGTTCAATCTAATGTCCTTTGATTACCACACCCCCAAAGATATTCCGAAGACCGTTGGACCTCATACAGATCTCAAATTTATCGACTACGTGGTTACGGACCTGGTGAATAATACAGAAAGCACCAAGTTTGTGCTTGGTATGGCAGCCTACGGGCGTACATATACACTGGCAGATGATAGGTGCAAAGAGCTTGGCTGTCCGTTTAGGTCCCCTGGTTTAGGAGGTTGTGGCAACACTCCTGGATTCCTACCCTTTGCAGAGATTTCTGAATTCATTGACAGTGGTTCGTATGATGAGTTGCATCAAGACGTTAGTAGCAGCTCCATGGTTGCTGTGGTAAATGATGACCAGATGATTTCCTTCGATGATGAGACGACATGGGCCATCAAGGAAGCTTATGCTGAAATGATGTGTTTGAGAGGCGTTATGCTTTGGTCCGTCGACATGTTGAAGGCTCCCTCCCCTGAACCCCAAGCACGAAAACTGGCAAAGCCGGGCGGTGAAAGGACTCTTTCGTCATCAAACGACACAATGCCAAATTCTCACATGGATTCTTTTGCTCTCGAAGGGGAGAGCCTTCTAGGATGCAATCTTTGTGAAGACTTCAACGTTCTTTCTGGTTCAAAAGTTGAATATGCTGGGTCCAAGGTGTCTTGTGCTGAGATTGATTCTATGTTAAGCACTGTCTTTGTTTCCCAAGACAGCGAACAATGCTCTGACATTCGATCCACCTATAGAAATAAATGTTGCGCTAAGGCTCCTTCCAAGCCGTGTGACATTTGTGGCACAGATAAGGTGGTACTAGGACAAAAACAAGTCCGTTACTCCGGTAACGACTCGAAGTGTGGGGAATTATCTTCTTCATTTCTTAAGTTTACCGAGATGGCAAGTTTTACTTGTTCATTAGCTAAAACTTCGTTGAAGAATCAGTGTTGCGCCCAGACATGCCAGATGTGTAAACCAGGTGACGAGGTAAACGCTGAAGCTGTAATCGAACTTGATGGAAAACAGGTTACTTGTATGGAATACACATCTTTTTTGAAAGAATCTGGTCACCCGAATGGATCCGAGCAATGTGCCTCTATGGTGTCTTCTTTTGCTGATATCTGTTGCACTGGTGCTGGAGAGTTTTCGGCTCAATCTGGAGACGTCAAGATGGATGCTGCCTCTTGTAATATTTGCCACAGAGATGATATCCACCACGAACTTAAAGCGGAAGCAATGGTAGAGTACAAGGGTGCATCTCTTTCTTGTGTTGATGTAAACTCAATCTTGGCGAAGAGCGAGAAGGAAGGTAGTGAAATGTGTGATGCCACCAAGTCAATGCTCTTTGATGGCTGTTGTTACGAAAAGTGCACTCTCTGCGGTGACAAGTCTCTCAAATGGGACTCAACTGTGAAGTACAACAACCAAATTCTCTCATGTGATGAATTCAGTCAATTGTTCAGCATGAGTATGACCCGCGAAGGTGATGCACAGTGTGATGCAATGCGAGCAGCGTATTATCAGACCTGCTGTTACAATCCCCCAACAAAACCGTGCAACTTGTGCAGCGATGGAATGACCAGTTATGAGGTTAATACTCATGCCTTTGTCAAGACGAGATCGGGCAGTCATTCATCCCACTGTATCGCCCTATCAGCACAACTTGCAGAGCGAGAAGATGAGAATAGTCAACAATGCTTAGAGTCCAAATCAGCTCATTTTGAGAGCTGTTGCAATACTCTATCGGCTTCTTCAAACCAGTCTTCATATGATAATAGCTGGAACAATTGGATAGCAGACTACATGGCACCCCCGTCTGGTGCAGAACCTTTGAAAATGTCCTATTGGGCACTTCTCATGCTTTCAATGATTGGAACAATATTTCTAATGCATTGAGACCAAGCTATTGAATAAACTATTTTTGTTAGACTTGATGAAATGTACAATAGTAAACTCTATAACAATATACTGACAAAGGTACTGTCATGCCATTTTAAAACCAGAAAAGCCATTACATAAAATTGCATATCAAGATTTTTAAAAATCTTAGTTTATCACTGAGCAGAATTGTTCTCCTCCTTCTCCAGTGAGACACTTTTTTCACTTTTGGCTATTATTGGAAACATGTTGTTTTCTCTTACCACATTTCCTGTAAAAATGCTGTTTTTGCATTTGAAATGCATGGGTAGTCACCGTTTCTTCATGTGTGCTTACCTATAAAAATATATCTAAATTTGTCTTCTTGTCTGCTTAGGTAATATTCTTCTCTTTAATAGTTGGTACCTTCTAGGTATTAACTTTTGCAATCAATGGTACTTCTCAACTGTACAATATTGTGTTACCTTCAAGTTACCCTAAGAAATATATTCTTTACCCCCATAAAATGACCAAATGACAACGTTGCTAAAAGTTGAGGGGCTAGGTTTTGAGATATTTGTGGTCACTTATAGTCACTTTCTGCAAATGGTCACCGGATTTACCAGTTTTTAAGTTACAAATTGCCACCGAAATACTTTCCTGTTACAATAAATTTCATTATTCTATCGCTACCCCCCCAAAGACTCTTAAAACCACAGCAGTGTGCATATAGGCATCACAATATGCGCGTTATGTATATAACATAGATCCAAACATAACACCGTCGCGAACTTAACGCATCCAGATGAAATGGCCAGTTAGCTCCACAAGATAATGTCCTCAAAAACATCACACTTGCATCTCATCTTACCATCACTTCGATCACGCTGGTTATATATATAACAACGTCGCGTACATAACCATATAGTCATCACAATCTGCGCGTTATGTATATAACATTGTTCCAAACATAACACCATCCGAACACAACAGATCCAGATGAAAATGGCAAGTTAGCACCACAAGATCATGTCCTCAAGAACATCACACTTGCAACTTATCTTACCATCACTTCGCATGGGGTTATATATATAACAACGTCGCGTCTGCCAACAAAGTGAGTTATCCATTCTTCACCATGGTGATCACGATTATATATATAACAAATACACAAACGTACCGCATATCACAAAAACATGAGTCTTCCCATCATCTGAATTTTACCAGTCACCCCTGAGTCCTCCTTTTCTTCGGCGCTTCCCATTCATCAAAATCAGTGGGTATTTCTGGCCAAGCCACTTCGCTCCTCTTCTGTCCGTGCTTGTAATTCCCCTTCAATGTCGCGAACATAACACATCCAGAAGAATGGCTAGTGAGCTCCTCAAGACAGTAACCTCACATTGTCAAATTGCATGTGATCTTACCATCACTTAACCCATTGCCTTAAATGTCCATGGAATACAATCAAGCGGTTATATATATAACAACGTCGAGTACATAACCTGTTTGGTCTGCCAACAAAGAGAGTTATCAATAGATCACCATGGCAAAATTATGTGTTACATATATAACAAATACATAAACTCACCCCTTTTCTTCTGCCACCACAATTCGCGAGTTATATATATAACATTTATCAAAACATAACACCGTCGCGAACACAACACATCCAGAAGAATGGGCTAGTGAGCTCCTCAAGACAATAACCTCACCTTGTCAAATTGCATATTATCTTACCCTCACTTAACCCATTGCCTTTTCTGTCCTTGGTATACAATCAAGCGGTTATATATATAACAAAGTCGAGTACATAACCTGAATCAAGCGGTACCAAAATCAGCATAACACGACAACCAACCTGTCTTTTGAGGGGGGGTCAAGGACGCCAAGCTGGTGCGATGGCTGGGAAGACAAAGAGCCAACTCGCGGCTCAAAACTCCATGAACTCACGGAGATCGAAGGGGATGACTGTCCGCGCGGCGAAATCCCATTGTTGTGGTTTGTTATGGAACAGTGCGAAAAATGGGGCGCGTGGTACCTACTATACAAAAATTAGCGATGTGGCACAACTAGTGAGCAGCGCTGCAAAAATTAGTGTGCATGACCATCAGAAAGGTGGTATGGTACCTACCATACAAAAACTAGCGATATGGCACCATTGAGGTGGTACCTACAATAAAAAAAATTAGCGATGTAGCACAAATAAGTGAGCAACGAACAGATATTTAAAATGTGTGCACAAAAACTGGTCTTTTGTTTATCAAAACCTTCATTCCCTAATATGCGTAAAGGGTATAGTATGGTATTCAAAGCCTTCATTCCCTAATATGTGTAAGGGCGTATAGAATGGTATTTTAGTATTCATGTAGGAATGTTACATGGTTGTTACGATTATGCCTTTATATATGTGTCATGAGATTATATATGTTGGGCCCCAATAAGGCACCAGCCCCGTGCTGGAACTGGGACCGCATTTTTGCCCCGTGCTGGAACTGGGACGCCAACAGCCCCATACTGGCACCATGAGTTTAGTGTTGTTGTTAGGTATAGGGTTAGACATGCAGTTCCAGCACGGGGTGCCCAGTTCCGGCACTGGGCGCCCGTTGTGGCACGGTGCCAGTATGGGGCTGTCGGCGTCCCAGTTCCAGCCGCGGGCAAAAATGCGGTCCCAGTTCCAGCACGGGCTGGTGCCTAATTGGGGCCCAACATATATATAACGCTCACACTGTATGCTTTGTTATATATATAACTAAATTATATATATAACGATGAGGCGAGACACAACATGTATGGCTTTGATATACAGGCCGCGGAGTTGTAAATATAACGCGGTTATATATGAAGCGCGCGTGTTTTTGGGGTGAGTGTGGTGCTTTCGGCAAGAGACATGTATGGCTTTTGATATACAGCCATTAATATAAAATAACTTTTGATATACAGCCATTAATATAAAATAATACTATGAAATTTCGTCGATTTATTTAAAAATAGTAAGTTTCCTAAAAATCGATATACTGTATACCTAGTAATTTCAATTTATATAACCCGTTTTAATGTATTCGGACATTAATACAAAATATTGTTACATTATAAGATTCGAAATGTTTAAAATCTTGTTTGTGTTCTCCTAACGTTCATAAAATATATTATATAGGCCGTTTTTTTGGTGACCATTTGCCGAAAGTGACCATAATCGACCATAAATATAAAATACCGCTAGGTTGCGTCACGCGACTAATCCATGACCATATTGGTCAAAAGGGCTGTTCCGCGTTTCCCATGTTATTTGGGCTGTGTCGCGACCAGTCTATGCTACGCGATGACCACCCATATTATCTGGGCTGTTGCGAATTCGAAAAAGAGTGCTAACGCGCGACTCCTCCTTACCCTTTGATTCACAGTTGGCAATATTCCTTTCTATTGGGTGCACGCGACTCCTCCTCTTCCTCTGAATCAACCTTCGGCAATACTTCCTGTTCGGATAGGTACTTAACCTCTATGTTGGGTTTGTCGGGGACATGTCAGCATAATGTCACCGTGACACGACAAAGTCATCAAAACTGGGTGACATCTTATATATCGGCGACATTTTTAGGTCAAATCTCACCCAGTCACGTGTCATTTGGGTGAGTCACATGCCTTTTCCAGTCTGTCTGTTACATCACCGGTATGTGAGAAGTATGTAGGATGCAGACCAGTTCTGTTTCCTATTATTATGCACAACAGGCACAACAGCCTGAACTTCATAATCGGGGAAAGACAAGCTTTCCAATTAAATAGTTCCATCCTCCTCACCATGACCGCAGATATCTCTGGCCATAGAAGGAATTAGACTGTGCCATCTCCATCAGTCCGTAGCCCGCAGCGTTCTCTTTCGACGGGTATAACTCGCGAGGTGAGAGCACTATTTTTACTATTTGATTTGGCTGATGCCGCGTTTTACACTAATTAATTTTTTCAATTACGCTGATTCATGCCTCCCAACCCGCACTGGGATATCTCGGGCCACAGTGGGAATTCGCCGGCGCCGCCACCAGCGGCCAGTAGCCAGCATCCATAGCAAGCCGGCAATCAAGGTACCAAGGTCAGAATCCATGTAGTTTTTTTGTTTCGTCAATTTTTCGCTCTGACATCACACACATTATTTTCAATTAAATTGTTACGTGCCACCAACCCGCACTGGGATATCTCAGCCCACAGTGCAAACTAGGCCGCGCCGACCTCAGCGCCAACTAGCTAGCAACAACAGCTAGCCGACCGTCCAACTGGCAAAGTGAGAATCCCTCTTGTCTTTTTGTTTTGTCAATTTTTTGCACACACACATACTAACATTTTTTCAATTAAAAAGTTACGCCCCTCTGAGCCCGCCCTGGGATATCTCAGCCCACAAATAAATTCGGAGGCGCCGCCACCAGCGACCACTAGCCAGCAACCATAGCTTGCTGGAAAACAAACTCGCGAGGTGAGAATCAATGTGTTTTTTTTGTTTCAACAATTTTTTGCACTGACACATCCACGCAATTTCTCAATTAAAAAGTTACACCTCTCCGAGCCCGCCCTGGGATATCTCAGCCCACAGTGGGAATTTGGCCACGCCGCCGCCAGCGACCACTAGGCAGCACCCAAAGCAAGCCGCCAGTCCACAACCCAAGGTGAGATTTAACTTGTTTTTTTGTATGGACATTTTTTTAAAAGTTACTTTCCTCCCAGCCCCACCTGGGATATCTCGACCCACAGTGGAAATTTGGCCACGCCGCCACCAGCGACCACTAGGCAGCTACCAAAGCAAGCCGCCAGTCCAACTCACAAGGTGAGATTCAATTTGTTTTTTTGTTATGACAATTGACACATACACTCATTTTTCAATTAAGAAGTTACGTGCCTCCCAGCCCGACCTGGGATATCTTCATCTCAGGTGGCAGAGGGAATTAGGCCGCGCCGCTTCCATCACCCGCTAGCCTGCAAAGCATCCAACTTACTAGGTGAGAAAACCTTTTGTTTTTATGCTTCCACAGTTCTTGCATGCACAGTAACTAATTTTTTACAATTAAATTGTTAAGTCCCTCCTGGCCCGATCTGGGATACCTCGAACCCACAGTGGGAATTTGGACGCGCAGCCACCACAGCGACCACTAGCCTGCATTCAAAGCAAGCCGCCAGTCAAACTTCCAAGGTGAGATTCAATGTGGTTTTTTTGTTTCAACAATTTTTTGCAATGATATACATAACGCATTTTTCAATTAAAAAGTTACGTGCATCCCCGCTCGACCTGGGATATCTCAACCCACAGTGGGTTGGATCCACCGCCACCAGCAACCACTAGGTAGCACCCAAAGCGAGCCGTCAGTCAATCTGGCAAGGTGAGATTCAATGTGTGTTTTTTGTTTCGACATTTTTTTCTCTCTGACCCCTTCACGCATTTTTGTCAATTCAGAAGTTACGTCTCTCCCAGCATGACCTGGGATATCTTGACCCACAGTGGGGATTTGGACGTGCTGCCACCAGCTACCACTAGGCAGCACTCCAAGTGAGCCGTCAGTCAAACTGGCAAGGTGCAATTCGATGTCTTTTTTTTGTTTTTGACATTTTTTTCTCACTGACCCCTTCATGCGTCCCTCTCTGCCCAACCTGGGATATCTTGACCCACAGTGGGAATTTGGATGCGCAGTGCAAAATCCTATTAGACTCTTAATGGTGCAAGGTCCGCCAAAGTAGTCTACATTTCAGTTCTCTTTTTTGTGTGAACAAATGAATTAATAAATAAATAATTGTATGACATTGAAATGTTAATTTTGATATTGAATTTTATTTTATAATAATTAGCTTTATTGAATTGGTGCATCATGAACTAATTGTGGTGCAAAATTAGTGCTCAGCTGCTCAGATCACTTTCCAAGTTGGTTATTGTAAAAGCAATTCATTAATGTTGTTAAGACAACTACCACCTAGTATTTCTACTAACAATTACTACTACTAAGTACTACTAGGTGACGACAAGTCGCCATGTTCGCCATGTCGCGACACGGCGACGTACTTTGGGCCACCTTGGAAACCCCTAATGTCGTGATATGTCTCGGTGACATCTCGCAACATGTCACTCGTGTCATATGACGTGACAAAAGACTTTCTTTTGAGAGCCTCCGAAGACATGTCGTGTCCCCGACAAACCCAACATAGCTTAACCTCACCCTACAACAATTCATTCCACATAAAAACGTATGCCCGTTTTGGAACCTGGCTCAACTCGAGCTGCCACCTTGCCGAAATCGACCAAAATGACTAGAAAACTTGAGTTAACTTAAGGGACGAGAACTTCAAGGGAATCGAGCGGTCATTTTAATATTACCTAACCTAACCCTAAGCTTCCCTTGGTGGGGTCACGAGTACTGGTTTTAGGCCTAAGAAGGCTTAGAATTATCTACCTAGGGAGTATCGTAGTCAAAACCCTAGTATGTTTTTCTACATGTACCACCTAATAGGGTAACTTTTATATCTCTAATCCTTGTTACAGGGCGACAGTACCAGTCTAAAACTATTATGAGACACAAAAATGTCAGCGAAATTGCCCAACTTTGGCACGTTGTTGTGTCCGTTAGATTAGGATCCAATGACCAGGTGACACAGCAGAATCCTTCTACGTGCTCTCAAGAGCTTAAGTCCAAGTCGCGAGGTCCGTCAACCCATCAGAAGTTCCCAACACAACGACCATACGATCATCGAGTTTCATAATTTGTGATTCAAATAGTACGTCGTAGATCTTGGTATGTATTTTATGTAGAACAAAATGTCAGCGAAAAATCGATCGTCATGTAGAAACTGGCCCAAACTACGAAGGAATAAGTACAAAATCGAATTTGTGGTTCAGAATAGTAATTGCGCTTCATAATAGTTTTAGACTGGTATCATATATGTACCCAAGTATGTACATGTAACAACATATTATATTATGTTAAAGCGATTCGAGGACAAGAAAGGTCTAGCTTTAATCATAGTGAAAAGATATAACAGGATGTAATTATTATGTCTATTGCAAGCTACACACAAATGTGAAAAAGGTCTAAGTGTACTCCAGAAAAACTCAACAAACTCTATTACCTGTGATTGCAACTTGTTTGTTATACGAACTACTTATAATACTGCAGGAGTAAAAAAGGTCTAGTCATCATCTAGTATACTTTATGAACACAAAATTCCACAAAGACTAAAAATCCACACAACAAACACACAGAAACCCGAGGTACAGTTCCTTAGACCATGATGGAAAATGTCACCTAGACATAAAAAACATCAGGACTGTACCCCTGCCCCATCAGCCATCTCAAAGGCCATCTAATGTACCTCCTAACTCAGAGACTCCAACATAACCAAAAGCCCTCTCAAAACCATCCACTACCTCCTGTGCTACTTCCTGACTGTTTACTCATGCCCTTCTTGCCACCTGTCTAATTCCATTTCTTTGAACACCCCGCCCACCATGATTCCTGCCATCCACCTTGTTATGAGCTGGACTTGGAGGAAGTCTTGCTTTATTTTCTGCTGTACCATTCTTGATAATTTCACTACGAGCAACCTTTCTTGACTGTCAACATGATCACCGGCCACAGCAACTTTGGGTTCAACAGGACTGCCACCTATGTTACCAACTTCATCCAACCGTTTCATGAGTATGTCTTGCAAGTTCTTTAGCCTCTCATCGAGGATGGAAGAGTTGATACCACCATCAGCCTTCACTTTTTGTCTATAGCGTTACTTACCGCCTCTTCAAGTACTGCACATTGCAATCTCTTCCAGCTTGTTGATGCTCACAACTGCTCGACAAAAGGAGGGATTCCTGTTACAATTGCCCATGCCAGATGTGCTGCTGACCTAAGCCGTTTTTATGTAATATTTTATTATGTAGTAAACGGTAGATACGTTGCGATGAAATAGTTTTTATGAGCTTAATATTACTGTAGCAGTGAGGCATGAGATACTAGTTATCTCATGTGTAAACAATCATGGGAGAGATTGGCAGTGATATGTGGCAGTTGAGTGACTGCCCAGATTCAACTGTCCAAAGGAACTGTCCCATGGGAAGGTTCCTGAGAAGGAAATCCTCCATTGGATATTCAACCTAAGAAAACACCTACAATGTGTATGGTGGAGTCTTAGGAAGGAAAATCCTAATTGGATATGATTTCTGAGAAATCATATCTTATGACTTTTTGTACTTCCTTTGTCTTGCACAAAGAGAGGAAGACCATTGGAGGTTCCACGTGGAACCTCTTTGGGGTTTACCAGTTAAGGTAGATAATTGGCCTATGTCACTCGCCCCCACGATTGGAGAATTAGCGTGGCTCATGGAAAAAGAAAACCTCTGTGAGGAAAAATCCGATTACTAGCCAGACTTGCAGAAAAAACCGTTCTTGTTGAGGTTAAAAATGTGCAAGCTGCCTGTGACGATTTGTACCTACATATTATTTTATGTAGTATATGAAGTGTAAGTTCATGTGGAGAGGGAGAATTGTCATGGCTTATGATAAAGCTGGTTTGATTGTACTCTCCTAAGTCAAACTTATATTCTGACTTACTTCCGCGTGTAACCCTGATTGTCTTATCGTATACTGTCTGTGATAGTCCAATTATCACTGGTATACTGACTGAATATTTGTGCGGGGTAAAATACCTTTGTTTACTAAAGCATTGCTTTCCACGGACCATGTGACCATAAATGTATGAGGATAATTTTGGGTCAGTTTGGTGTTGCCTGGTGTCTCCTATTGATTTTGTCTGAGTGTGCAAAAGTGGAATGCCGAACAACAATTCCATCTTATGATTGCTACACTACATTTAGGCGATAGGCACTGCATAGTAGGTATGAGTGAATGGCATCTCAGTGTTTGTTTAGGTAAACATTGTGCCACTAGAAGCTGCTGACAAGACCATGATTGGTACAGCAGGCCAAGCATCTCCATGATTTGGTTGATGTTGAACTCTAGATAGTAATTCACTTGTTGGGTTTTGATATTTGAAGACTCTGGTTGACTTACACTGGGAAGCCAAATGAAATGCATATGGTCCGAAAGTGTAGTGTTGAAACTGCACCTTAATTGTCACAATTTGTGTACAATGTGGATATTGAACCAGGTCTAGGTACGAAGGTGCTGATAGTACAGATATTCTGTTTGTTATCTTTTGCAATCCTTTGTGTTTGTAAATTGTCCTTCAATTTGCTCTGTCACCCCTATGTATCCATGGGAATAGTTGCCCAAAGGGTCAGCTACCAGCAAGTGAACAATGTCAAGTCATACTTGATGTATTGACTATAATCATTGGAAGGTCCAAGCGTCAACGTCGATGTCTTTTTGTACCATGAAGAGTATGGATTCATTTTTTTGATATCCTTTAGTATTTTGTAGCAAGGATCCTCGAGGGAGGTCTGTACATATATCACTCTCTTGTTGGTGGTAATGACATTGCAACATAACTAAATGTGTATGTGTGTACCAATTTTTATATGTTGAAAGACAGTTGTTGACTCTAATCTTATGGTTTATGGAACCATATTGTGACTTCACAGCGAGCATCATGGAGAAGTGAACTTTCCATGATGTGTTGACAACGTAATGGTTGTGTTTCTCTTTGGATTTGTCTAAGCTAGTGAAGCGATACTACATTTCTGTGCATAGCTTCTTGAGTTGCATTTGTTTTGCATTGCATGCCAACAAGGTGCTACATGTCTCTCAGTAGAGATGTTCATGTTTGACTTATCCTTTTGTGTGAGATGATATTCCTGTTTAACTAGGGATACTCACAATTCTATGTGCTGTGGTTTTACAAGAACAAAGGTTGTGGATCCTTTGTGTTGTTGTGCTCACATGATTATGAGGCTTATTTTATGGTTTGTTGTGCAACACGTATGTGCACTACGTATGGTCATCCCGTTGTCTTTAGCAAAAAGACCCACGTGTTTTGGTGACTCTAAGAGTCCTTCCTTATGGATACCATATGTGTTCTCCATGGATAATTCTGAAGGTGAACCGGCAGAAGTTCTCACCAGAGAAGCAAGTACTAGTCATTGAGTCTCAGTGAGACCATTATCTAGTAAGACACAGTTCTGTTGAATCCAATAATATTAATCATGGTCAAGGATTCATTTTCTCTTATTCTGTGTATTATATGCACTCTAAGTTCAGCAAGCTGTACTAGAATGTGAGCATACCCAACCTGAGTTGGTGTTGCTCTAGACTTGTTGTGGTAACAAATGTCTAACATTAATGTGTCTCTTTTTTGTGTACGGTGTACCCCCTCCTCTACAATTCCAGTTGTGAGTGAGGAGAGACAATCATATTGTCTTACCCATGGTTCTCCCTTGTACTGGACCACCCAGTATCATGTGAGTTCCCTGTATGGGCGAATGTTTAGCGAGGTTTCCTCTGCTTGTAAGCATGGTGCTTTTGCCATAAGAAGACTTTGGGTCTGTTATTAAGCCCTTGTTGTCTTTGTGCAGAGATGTTGTGTATTGGTTTGTCATGCTAACCTTTACTCGCTGCTTGGTGAGTCCATCCTAACCTTGTTTAAGGTGGTCTCTCAAGCTAGCCTTTGGAGAATATCATATTTCTCCAAATGAGTTCTATTGAGAACAGTATGGCCATCATTGACTCCATTGAATGTGCTTGTGAGGCACGTGGAAAACCCATGATTGTTATTCCTAGCTCTGAGTAGGTATAACCTTCTTCAGTTTTTCTAGGTACGACTTGGGTTCTAGATGCGTCAGTATCTAGTCTATGATTTGTTGACTTTTCATGCAGTCTTATGGTGATTGCAGAGTTGAACATAGCAACATCTACAGTACTGTAAGGATTCTTTGAGTTTAGACAGTTTTCCTAACTATTTTTGCCTATTTTCACTTATTTTAAGAATCACTTTTTGATTTACAGTAATTTCTGTTTGTTTGGGTGTTCTGTACTTGTACAGCCAGTTCTGACGACGGCTGTCAATGAAACCCTCCAGTCGCCAAGGTAAATTGTCCTCGTTGTTTTTGCTTGACTTTTGGACTGGTTGTGCTCTGTCTTTATAGGCTGTAAACCTACCTCGTTCGAAAAATAGAGGTAAACAGGCACGTTCTTCCAACACACTAAACTTCATCAAACAGTTTCTCTTGTCATGAGAAACCTCAGTAACGTGTATGAAATTGAGTTTTGTAGTGTAAGTGTGTGTCTTCTTTGTTTATTTTGACACAGCTTGGAAGGTCTGCTATTGTACTCAACCCCCAGAGGAGTTTTTCACAGGAGTGGTTAGCTCTGTGATCATGAGTACTTTTGCTCAAGAAGAGTCCTGCATTTAAGTGGTTAGCTATGTGCATGGTATGTCGTGTCCAGGTTTTGTTTCAACTCTGGTTCACAGATTTTTGCAGACTTTGCATCAATAATCACTGGCAAGGTGAAATTGATCTTAACATATTTTATGTTGTCATTTGTTCGAAAATCTAGAACAATTCAAACTCAGTTCTTGCATTTGTCAAAGACTGAGGTCATATGCTGGCTTAGTCACTCTGGGTAATATGTACTCAGAAAAGTGTGTTTTGACAGGAATTTAATGCTTGTGCAATAAAAAACATCATGTGACTTTGCCCTTCCTTTTGAGTAGGAAGAACCCATCCTGCGTGCGCCAAGAGCTTGACACCTGCCTAGCTGGGTAAGGAAAACATATGGATGTTCCTAATTTTGGAACATGGGGAAGCTTGGAACTACGTCCTTCTTGCTTTCACTGTTACTGTAGCAACACCGTGTCAGGGGTTGAAACCCAACATGGTTTGATTTCCAGTTGCTTTTTGATACCATTGCTTGTTAATAGTGCAGCATGGCACATGTGTACATTTCTCTACGTGGGAGAAGAGTTCATCTTCTTGAGAAAACAATTCATGATGCCAGAAGATTTCTTGGCATTTTTGTTTTATTTTTACATGTAGCAAGGTATTTGAATATCAGGTTATTTTAACGTGACAGTAGAATTTTGATCAAGATTTTTATCTAACGAGCGCTTTAATTTAAAATTAAATAATTCCGAATTTATATTTTCGGGCTCTAAATTCTATTTTCCTCGGACCAGAGGTTGTGCATTTGGCTATTCATAAGCCAACTAGCTTTCTTTCCTTTTTTGCCAAGCTCGGTAGCTTATATGCATGAAAGGAATACCACATGAGAAGAATTCTCACTTTTGTGGACTTTTCTCACTTTTTTTGCTTGGATTTAAGTAATAAATCAACACGTTGCGTGTTTCCTGACAAAACAGCAAAAAGCATGCAGCATTCTTGCGCAAATCGGAAATTCGCGAGAATTTTGCTATGTGTGTTTCTGGGGCACGACACGTAGTCGGTTTATGGGTCCTTCTTGCGCCCCCTTGCGTGCTGGGACTTGGAGGCAATACTCCGGGTCACTCTGACGTTTTGACCAGGACGCGGCAATACATTGCGCTCCTATGCTTATATGTGGAGTAGAACAATGTTCGCTCCTAGGCTGGTCCTTTGCGATCATGGGCTGAGCCCGATGAATCTAGGACTCACTATTTGTGGTCGTTTTTTTTTGAGATCGTGAGCGCCCCGGCTGTGCAACTACACGATTCATAAATGGGCTGTGCCGTGACGCGCTCCCATGTGAATGGGGCTGATCCGCGATCGTGGGACAAAGTCCTGCGCGATTGCATCTTCCTTTGAGGTTTTCGCTCATCCTACCTTGAAACCTTGAGTCCCGCGCCCAACCTGTGCCCGTGCAGTGTTGCATCGATACTCCCACCGCCACCATGCGAACGAACAAGGGAACTGGATCCTTGGAGTACCCAACACTTCAAAGACGAGAACTTCCTGGGGGATCGCGAGTCTTTCAAATGACCGAAACCTCTCGGGGGTCACGAGCAAGCTTTTTAGGCCTGAGAGGCCATACGATTCTTCATAGGGTCATTTTCTGCCCTAGAAGATCTTTTTTTTGTACTGCCCTAAGGCTATAAGTACTTAGTACTCCGTGGTGTCACTGCATCTGCATGTGATCACGGGTACGGACTAATTTTAAGTCTAATCGTGTTTTTAGGTCTAAAAATAGACTACACACATACTGCTCTTTCGGAAAAAAAAACCGAGGCATTTATGTTTATGGCCTCCTCAAATAGTGAGGGGCTGCTACTACCTAATAGGTACGTAAGCATTCGTTCCACAAGTGCGTATGATACGTCACAAGTGGTCTTTTTTTACTGCAAATGCACTATGTGCTAAATGCGCACTCTGCTTACAAAAGCGGAGTATACCCGTGTCAAGTGGGATCTAGTCCTCACTGACATTCAGGGGAATACTTTTTCGCTACGTGTTTCAAAAAAACACGTGCTGGCCTGTGAGTGAACTCACTTCAACTGGCTGAGTACGTGACTCGGGGCTCAGCTGTGGCAATATTGCTACTCTTGGGGTCAGGCAGCACAAGTTGTGCCACGTGTAACACACCAAGTGTATTGTACGGCTTCGAGCAACAATGGACGACGGACAGACGAACCTACCATGGTCAACCACCGACAACAGCTGATGGATGATGGATGGTGGAGCGACAGACAGATGATCCGATCTGGTTGCGCGAAGGCTATCAATTGATAGTGACCTAAGCCGTTTTTATGTAATATTTTATTATGTAGTAAACGGTAGATACGTTGCGATGAAATAGTTTTTATGAGCTTAATATTACTGTAGCAGTGAGGCATGAGATACTAGTTATCTCATGTGTAAACAATCATGGGAGAGATTGGCAGTGATATGTGGCAGTTGAGTGACTGCCCAGATTCAACTGTCCAAAGGAACTGTCCCATGGGAAGGTTCCTGAGAAGGAAATCCTCCATTGGATATTCAACCTAAGAAAACACCTACAATGTGTATGGTGGAGTCTTAGGAAGGAAAATCCTAATTGGATATGATTTCTGAGAAATCATATCTTATGACTTTTTGTACTTCCTTTGTCTTGCACAAAGAGAGGAAGACCATTGGAGGTTCCACGTGGAACCTCTTTGGGGTTTACCAGTTAAGGTAGATAATTGGCCTATGTCAGCTGCTGAACTTTTGATGGGGAGTTGTACCCCTCTATGATGTGTATGCACAGTCTTGGTGCCAGAATTTGGCACTAGATAACATCATAAAATGGTTCTATGATTTTGACTTAGTCAAATTAATATTGCTAGTTTACTAGTACTTTTGCATGTAGATTTCTTTCCATGACGTGGGAATATCATAGAGTTTTCTATGATGGCTAGCAAAAAATAGTGACGTCATCTATGATATTGATGATGGGTTTAAGTTACTAAGGAGCAGTCTTAGTGCTCACACAACTCCTTGTTCACACATTTCCCCATGTCCTACGCGAATTTCCTCAATTTCGGACCCAACACTTTTTTCGCACAATCTTTTCCGATGACTGGGAGTCGTCCCACACAAAGTTAATAGTTGTGAGCTCACAAATTTTTGTGTCAATCGGCCCCATCACACAACTTTTTTCGCAACTCATTTTCACACGTATGGGCGCTCACAATTTAAATACATTTCGGTTCCCACTTAGGTCTGGTCAAAATGAGATAATATAAGATTCGAATATTGTTTTAGGAAAACTTCTCAAACCAATATTTAAGTGAGTTTGAGTGCTAAGGCAGCACTTAATCACGTGCTGTGATTGTATAACGGGTTCTCTAGCCTCAAAGGCTTATCTATGTTTTACATGCTCTTTTAAAGAAGGCAGTATAATCCTTTAAAAATATATCAAATTTTGCGCTCGTGCACACCACGCGAGCGAAGCTAGCATGGAGTGAGCGCTAACTGGCTTCCGCTGTTATCTTTATTTAGAGAAACACGACTTCTTCCAGTTTGCAGGCTCCTATTGCTGCTAAAAAATCTTGCAGCGGCTGCTTGTAATCATTATATGTAACAGCATTGTTCACGTTAGTACCAATTTGTACAAGTATGAATTCACTTCGAATCATGGAATGTCAGATATCTTTGGCCACTGATGTGGCCTCAATATGCACCCCCTGAGACCCTGCCAAGATTGAGAACCCCTTTGGGACCATCTTGAGGGCCAAAGTCCAGCTCCACACGACATCAGGTTGTCTAGATCACCACCCTAAATTCGCTGCCATTACAGCCTAAAATGAGATTATGGTTCCATAGAATTTGGTATGTTTTCTACGGTTACATTTATGTTAGATTGCGTAAGTGTCGAAATTGTGGGACTACATTTACTAATGAGATGCTGTACGATCATTTTTACTGACATTACGAGTAGATTACATACAGACTATCTGACACCTAGCATCAGAGCTATTATTAGTGACCGCACGTAGAATTGTACTTCCGAATAGCCCACATACTAGACCTTCATTAAATCTGTTGCTAGTAGTATTAATACTTGTTTGGCCTATATAAATAATGATATGTCCAAGATCAATATTTTCAATCGGAGCATGATTCCTTTCCACAAAATTTACATTGGCACTTTTGTGACATGCCAATATAAATTCTGGATACATCCAGAATTAGTACTAGATATGCCAGTATTCATTTTACAGGAGTCTAATCAAACGTACACTACTGTTTGTGTCGTCATAACATAATTCAAGCAAAAGTCAACTACATCACGTACAATAGGTACAGATCTCAGAATGATCTCCAAAAATATGTTGTAGCGCTACATAGGCTAAGGCCATTAACTAACGAGTGTGCTAAAGGACCATGGGCTAATTTTTCATTGGCCCAAATTTTAATTATAAAAATTGATTTTCTTTAGCCCACCGCATGAGTTTCTGCGACCATGCTATTTCCCATGCGCTATCCGTTTTGATAGCCTGTCTTAATTTGTGTCTGCGTTAGTTCCTAACTCACATAGCCCTTTTGTGTTCTCAACGCATCTGACAATTCTGGCACCTGCGTTCTCAAAAACATCGTCCCCAATTTCATTTCACTTCAGCATATCTCCCATCATCGTCAAAACAACCATCCAGAATGTCAAACAGAAACGTTGATTCCTATCTTTGGGTCATGTTTTCGACCTTTCTCACTCATTAGTTTGTAAGTTAGTTAGTTACAGATGAAGTTAGTTCTAGTAGTTAATGAGACGTAGCTGTTTAACAACTACTTCTTCTCATTTCCAGTTCTGAATTGTTCTTAATTCATGCTCTATTGAAACCATAGAGCAACAACAAGTGCAGGAACAAATCACACACTTAATATCCAGCTTTGCACACCACAACTCCTCCACAATACTCTCCTTTATTGTTGAGTTCAACCGATCAACAAAACACTTGCAATTGATGACGTGGCTTGACGAGGGAGAGCGGAAGAGCAAATGGTTGTGGAAGGGGGAGCAGGCGATGAATAGTTGAGTTTGGAGTTTAATTGGTTGATTGTCGAATCAGTTGCAATGCTCGTTCGAATCCCCTGCATAGCATCGATGAAACCACAGATTAAATCCAACAATGGGGCCGTTGACGGCCCGGGTAGCATGGTTGTCAACGACAACCTCAATTTGTTTGATGTCATCTTCCTTCGCCAGGCCGTGTAGACGTCGACAGGGGCATCACTGCATGAGGCGTCGTGGGGTGTGTGTATTGTGTGTGTGTGTGTGTGTGTGTGTGTGTGTGTGTGTGTGTGTGTGTGTGTGTGTGTGTGTGTGTGTGTGTGTGTGTGTGTGTGTGTGTGTGTGTGTGTGTGTGTGTGTGTGTGTGTGTGTGTGTGTGTGTGTGTGTGTGTGTGTGTGTGTGTGTGTGTGTGTGTGTGTGTGTGTGTGTGTGTGTGTGTGTGTGTGTGTGTGTGTGTGTGTGTGTGTGTGTGTGTGTGTGTGTGTGTGTGTGTGTGTGTGTGTGTGTGTGTGTGTGTGTGTGTGTGTGTGTGTGTGTGTGTGTGTGTGTGTGTGTGTGTGTGTGTGTGTGTGTGTGTGTGTGTGTGTGTGTGTGTGTGTGTGTGTGTGTGTGTGTGTGTGTGTGTGTGTGTGTGTGTGTGTGTGTGTGTGTGTGTGTGTGTGTGTGTGTGTGTGTGTGTGTGTGTGTGTGTGTGTGTGTGTGTGTGTGTGTGTGTGTTAGAGTAAACTTAAACCTAATGAAATGTATCAAAACAACCAATATTCCCCAATGAAAGTGTTCTTGCAATCACAGTGTTCCCTATATTCTTGCCAGCTTAAGTCTCCAATGGTCAATGAGGCCCAAGGGGGCAATTCCATTTGCATGTGCAGTGTGCAATCATTTCAGT
>JABMIG010000117.1:0-75327 GCA_013187285.1 Cyclotella cryptica | reverse complement strand
GAGATATTTGTGGTCACTTATGGTCACCTTCTGCCAATGGTCACCAGATTTATCAGTTTTTAAGTTACAAAATTACCACAGAAATACTTTCCTGTTACAATAAATTTCATTATTCTATCACTACCCCAAAACAATTATAACAAAACCACAGCAGTTTGCATATAATCATCCCAACATGCCCGACATGTATGTACCATCGACCCAAACATAACACCGTCGCGAACATAACATTCAGATGAAAGTAGCCAAAAATCAAAAAAAACAAAATGCACCCCTCCGTCGCCTTGACCACAGCTGTTATATATATAAAAATGTCTCATACAAACCATATGGTCATAACTATCTCTGTGTTATATATATAACATCGATCCAAACATAACACCATCCAGAACATAATAAATCCAGATGAAAATGCCAGTTAGCTCAACAAGAACAGTTCCTCAAAAACATCACATCTCTTCCTTTATCTTACCGTCACTTTCATCACTGGTGTTATATATAAAACAACGTCGCGTCACGTAACCTATTTGGTCTGCCAACAAAGTGTGTTATTCTTTCTCGGCCATGGTGATCTCGATTACATATATAACAAAAAAACAAAAACGTACCTCTTTTCATAAAAACATGTCTCTTCTCATCATCTGAATCGTCCCATTCACCCCTGAGTCCTCCTCTTCTTCGCCGCTTCCCATTCATCAAAATCCGAGGGTATTTCAGGCCAAGCCACTTCGCTCCTCTTCTGTCTGTGCTTGAAATTCCCCTTCAACGCATCCTCATGTAATCTCACCCAGCGTGCTGCTTCTTCCCGAATTCTTTCACAGAAAACAAATAACCCGGTTTGGGTGAATCGAACAGGTTATTGAATTCCCTATTGTAACGCTCCATGACATTATTCGTTCTCTGATGTCTTTTATTGATCAAAAGAAACAGCGTTAGTTCTTTGTGGTATCATACTTCCAGCTCATATCCAAAATATCGACATCATGCTCCTGGAATAAAACAAACACCTAAAGACAGTGATACTTACATCTCTCGCCGCCAGTCCCCTCTTTCGTCCGAATTGTAATTGAACATCTCAATTAACTTTGGTTTCAACCAAGTTGGGACGAAATATTTGTTCATGAAATCTTCGAATCTCTTCTTTTCGCATCTCTTGATGCCCTTCGTCTTCTGCACCATCTCCCTGATATAATCCACCCCTTTCCGCATATCTTCTTTCCTGATGACTGTCAAGAAGTCAAACATCGGCAATATAATCTTGATGTCATCTCTCTCGAATCCCCTTTCAATCATGTTGTGTCTGATCGCCTGCTTCCAATGGAAGAAGCAACCGAGATGGTAATCACATCCAAACCATTTCTCTATCGAATTCACCAATGCCCACTCGAAATCGTGCATCACTCCTGTCACATCAATGCCCTTTGGCCCTATGAAAAAAAACACATGAAATTTTTAAGAAAAGCGACCATATAATGACCGTTTTATTTTCATGTCGAAAAAAAACCATCATGTTAGGAACTCACCCACGATGGATACTATGTGTGACCACAGTAGGTTGTACGCCTCTTCTGTTTTTTTCGTCATTGGACAATAAAATATCGGTGTATGCATGGAGCTTGCATGGTCCATGACTGAGAAGATCACTACTTGATAGAACCCCCTTGGCGCCCCGTCAAACGTTGCATCGACATGCAAGAATAGTTTTTTATACTTCAGTAGTTTCATCAGAGGATGCAACGAGAAACCTAGAATTCTTTGTGGCCCATCCTCATCACTCCAAAAAATAGAGAACATCAGAAAATTTTCCGTCTTAGTCCCATTTCCGTACTTCATCTCGATCGCCGGAACTTATCGTCGCCATACATATCCCTGCGAGTGTTCCTAATTAAATTGCATCCCTGCCGAAGCCAAACAGCATCAGTGTTTTATACATTACAACTTTGAAGTCACACATATCATTTGTTATATACATAACATTGTCATAAACATACCTTTCATTTGTGATCCCCAATAATGTCATTGTAAAACGGATGAATGACAAAGTTGAGTTTATATATAACAATGACACATAAACATCTGTGTTATATACATAACATCGATATATAACAAACACATAAACAACTGTGTTATATATATAACATTGATGGAGAACTTACCTGGTCGAATCATTTCAAGCGGTTTTCGAAAACAAATAGTAGTAACGTTAGCGAACATACATTCAAACCGTAAATAATATACAATTCATCGCAATGGGGCGACACTTTACCACATCCGAGCCGAGGATCCTCAGCGCACCACCTCCTCCCGCCCCCACTGTCTCTTCACGAACCATGCTCCAAATCTTCATTGGAGCTAGCCATATCTTCTCTACAGCCAACTCCGTCAAGCGATTCTTGAACCTTTCTGTTAAGTCCGTCATTTCTCTCTTGTCTGGAGCGTCACTGATAGATTTCCCTGTTGTTGCGGCTATTCCATTTTACTTCTGCATACCTCGGAATGACCTCCGCTCAGAGTCCATTGTGACTCCCCTGCAGGCCCTCCCACCAATGTCAACTTTAGCTTCGCGTCGCATTTAAAGGTGCGATATGACTTGCACCTGTAATAACATGTCATTTTCCTGATGTTCGGTGTCTTCATCCTTGAGTATGGATGACTGATCTCCCCCGTTTTTCCATAGAAGACACGCGTGGGCCACCTCTCATTAACCCAATCCTCGGTAATGCTTATCTTTTTAGAGTCTCCCAATTTTTCATCTTTGTTCTGCTTTAGAAGTAACATTGTAAAACATAGTTAGAAGATGGAAATATTGTAATAACAGTGCTTTCCATTGTGAAATATATATATTACCTCCTGTTTCCCTGATTCTCCACTTTCTTCTTCTGTATACTCCGCCTATCATATTTGCCGTGACCAGCAAAATATTATCAGTCCAGCTGAATCATTCCAAAGAAGACAAAGAAAATGTGTGAGGTAGAGATGTCTCACCAAGAACTCCGCCTCTTCCGCTCCAATTTTGAGGTCCTCTGATTCTCCATTCGTGTCACTCAAATGGTCATCACCGTCATACTCAGGGGTGTATTCGTCCCAATGTTTTATCGCATGCACCCTGGTGTCCTTCAATGTATCACCGCCTAATTTTCCTCTATCATATTTTGTTGGCAAAACCAATGGCTCAAGTTCCTTCAATGATTCAGAGACTCCCTTTGTTTTATATATAACAATGCAATGTTTATATCAAAGGTGCTGTCAGTTCCCGGTTATGTATATACCGAATATTCAAAAACAACCACGATATGTTCATATCTTACCATTCCTTCCCATGGCCGAACTGTGACCGTGCCCTGTTATATATATAACAATGTTGTGTTCATAACAAAGGTATGTAATTAACACATTCTCACACATAACATTAATATCTTTGATCTTACCACAATACCCTTGCGCCTTGTCATGTTGGTGCCCTCGCAGCATGTTATGTCTTTGTTTTTTGTAGCATCATAGTCAGTGACTCCTTTAGTTATGTATTTGCTTGAGATAGCCTGACACATATGATCTGTGTGATCTTCCACTTCCTCTTCGATTTCTTCCTCTGAGCTGTCACTATCCAACAATGCGTTATAAATATAACATGATTTTATTTAAAACACTCGATTGTGCGACAAACAATTAACAATTAAAACCAATATGGACGTGTCTAAACCCGTCCTTTAGTACCTCGCCGGTGCTCTGCGCTTGCGTGCGCTTTTTCTAACAGGAGGAGCATTGTTCTGGTTCCCTCCCGGTTTGTTGTTTCCTTTGCTTCCCTGTCCCACCTCCTCCTCATGGCTCTCCTCCGCTGTGTCATCGTCCGAGAGGGCCATCTTCCTTCACAAATGTCTCGCACTCCGCATCCTGGGAGTATCCTGGCGTCTCTTCCGCTGCAAGATTCTCCTCCTCCTTTTTGCTCCCCTCCTCTTCCCTCGCCGCTACTTCCCCAAGCGTGTTGTTATCATCCCCCATTCCGTCTTCTTCCTCCCCATCTCCCTCTTTCTCTGTGCTTGCCACCGCTTCCTCATCACCATCATCCTCCGTGTCTGCCACTGATTCCTCTCTCTCGCCGTCCCTCGTCGTCATCGACATCGTTGACCGTCGGGGCCTCCACAATATCAAGGTCGTACAGAAGATAAGTCGCACTCATGTGCGCCTTCTTGATGTGACGCTGAAGTGCGTTAAATGCGCATACGTGTGTGCATCCGTCGGTGATGCACATCGCCTTGATTTTCATTGTCGAGGAGGTCTTCCCCAGGTAAGCAGCGGGTGGACAGCGTGCGCTCCGGCGCCGTTCGCGGTCGGCCATTTTAATCACTGTCTTGTCAGAGAATTGCGGTGAATAGTTCGCTTCAACTCAGCCCACTTGCTGTCCGAATCGGACCAGTCCTTGATGGCCTTTGCGGATGGGGCGGGATCCTTGTCACACGTGGTGCTGTGGACAGCGTAGCTTCCTGGCTTCAAGAACTGGAAGCACTGCGCGCAGACTATCCCGCTCATGAATCTGGCGTGGAAAGTCAGCGCCAAGTGTTCCGTGCTTGGAAAAAGCACATCATGGTGTCGTACCTGAAGTTCCCGTCGCTGTCGGCGTCGCTGCCTTCAATGTGATTAGTAACGAAGGCCCACTCGTTGGGCGTGCTCCTCATCATCTCATCGTCCGTCGCCATGGTTGTGTTTGAAATCGGGTAGAGGGCTCAACGACAATTATGTATAGAAACAAGCGTCAAACTGGATGGACAGCGTGAGGGATGCGGGATGTGGAGTTAATATATAGCGCGGTTATATATTAGACCGCGTGTTTTTTGTGTGTGTGTGTGTGTGTTGCTTTATGCCGGCTGTGATATACAGCCATTAATATAAAAATAATGATATAAATTCAGCCATTAATATAAAGAATGATATGAATATTTGTCGATTCATTTAAAAATTGTAAGTTTCCTAAAACTTCGATATACTGTAGATATAGCAATTTCAATTTATATAACCGTTTTAATGTATACGGACATTTATACAAGATACTGGTGCATTTTAAGACTCGAAATGTTTAAAATCTTCTTTGTGTTCTCCAAACGTTCATAAAATATATTATATAGGCCGTTTTTTTGGTGACCATTTGCCGAAAGTGACCATAATCGACCATAAATATAAAATACCAAAATAAGGATAGAACTTCTCTTTACATTGTATTTGCAATGCTCAGACATTGTAATGTCTTGTCTGCACTGATACAGACACTCTATTTACTCCTGGTTGAGTATGGTATTACAAGATTCCAATAGTTATGGCTATCATTTTTGTGATGGCTTTTGTGTTTCTTCTGTGGGCATGTGAGTTTCTTGTTAGTCTTCTCACATTTCTCAATTTTCACATAGAGGAGTTCAGGCACTGCCACAATGACAAGGAGCCTAGGGACCATGCAAATTTCTAAGCGCACTACTTCTGGTGAAACTCTTCTTCAGAATACTATTCTTCTCATTCTTCTGCCCCTCTTGTGTACTGTGGATCATGTGCACACCCCCTTTTTTATTAGCATGCAGTGCTTTGCACCTGCCAGGTACTTCTTCACAACCCATTTATTGAGCAAGAATATTTATTGGTTGAGTTGTCTGACTTCACAGAACTCTTGTACCCATCACAATCTGTGTGTGTCAGAAAGGCCTTTTATATATGTTTGAGGGGTTATGAGAGCTTCATTTCACTCTGGGGTATGGATGCATGACTGAGTTCACACTGGTCTTGCTAGGTTTTAGAGATCATTGTAAGAATTTGATCTGCTAGTTTTTATCCAGAGAGAACTCACCTTATCCCATGTATTCTTCCAAAGCCTCATTGGAATTTTTAAGCCTCTATGCACATTCCTTCTTTTTCATGCAGGTTTTATTGTATGCCATATCTAGGCCTTTCTGCTTGACAGCATCAAGTGCCATCTCAACATGCACCAAGAATTGCTCAGGACACCTTTGTGACCACACAGAGACCCTCAAGTCTACCTTACCAGATAGTGTGAGCTTCATGGTGTTTGCAGTATTGTCTTTTGCCAATATCTTTTGAATCTCATCCCTTTTGGATATGTATTATATTTGTTTTTTACTCCATGAATCCTTCCTCTGGCACTCTTGACTTTTGCGTTCATTGAGACCTGCCTTAGAGGTACTCATTCTCCTGAGTGTATCACCTAATCATGCACCCATGAACAGAGCTTGGAGAAGCTATTTGAGGTACCACTGATAATGATAGGCAGTACTAGCTTATGTGCAAACAACATAGTTGTATTTTGCAAACTGTCATTGGCATGAGGCGGGCCAAGGGTCTGCTGTTGCAACAGAGTGAAGGGGATTTCTTTTGGCAGAAGAAGTCATCTGGATTTGATTTGATTTGCCTTGGCAGTAGGAATGAGAAAAGATCACGAGGTAGGGGCTGTTGATGGGGCATCCACTCTTGTTCACAATAGACCTGAATCTTACATAAACAGCATTAGTTCAGCTGTTGGCGGTGTTTGTCATTTGCTGCTTCTGCCTGTTGCTCATTGATTTGAATACAATCTTGTATTTGTACTGGTTGATCCAAAACTTAGTATGCCCACCTGTAATATAATACACTTTTTTTCCATGTAATGTGGTTCAAAGCAGCCCTCTCAATCCGTCCATCATTCTCCAGGATCTTAGATTGCTGTGACACAGATTTTGGGTGTCAACACAGCATGAAAGTCAATGTAAAAAAGAAGGGCTGATAGAAAGAAAATTAAAAAATTCAAACTTATGGACATATTACAATCTACGGTGATAGATGGACCAAGTGGCATGTGTCAAACAATACCCCTGTAAGTCCTGGAAGACATTCAGCTAGATCAGTGTTATGAAAATAAGATTGCTGAACTCTACTTTTGTGATCCATGCCTGTCTCATAAGGCGAGGAAGTTAATATGTAAAAAACGCACATAAGGAAAAAGTAGTAATTCGTATGTAGAAATACATGCTACCTTTACAACCAATGAAAACATCTAGTGATTACAAGTATCATGGTCCCTATTGGACAGGATTGAAAATTGTTTGGACCTAATTGCAATTGATTGCCAGTGATTGCAATTCATTGCAATTAATCACAATTGATCCTTAGAGAATACTGAGTGTGTGCAATGCATGGACCTTTTTTGTGGTTCGTGGAAGAATGAGTTATTATTTGTTACACATCAAGGAGCAATACAGTGCATGCTGAATCATCATGTGTATGATGTGGTGATTTGTGCTGGTGATGATGTCACTGCAATCAATTATGCCATTGATTGAAATTGATGAATGTACTATGGACCTGATCAAAAACCAATTTAAATAATATTGACAATCAAAAGTACACCCCAAGCTGTTAAGTTAGATTTAGGAATCCAATAACAAAATTGGTATCAAAATATGCTGAAAAATATTTGGCGATTTATCTCCCTTTGTTTTTGGTGCCCTTCACTGTCTTCCTCTTCAAGATCTACTAACGGCTCCTACCAAAGTCATCACCTGGGTTACTGCAGAGCATTTTGCAAATAGTGGCATGTCAAGAGTTTTAATGTTGCATGTTGGTTGGTTCACATGACTCCATTAAAACCTTGAAGATATTTGGAAACTTGAACAAAGAAAATAATCAGGGCAGCCATTCCCTTATTAAGATTTATTGATGAAATGCAAATAATGAGAAAACACATCAGTTTGAAAATCGAGTCCAGGGAATCTCGTCATGAATTCACTTCTACAATTTACAAATGGTCATTTGTTAAAGGCAGCCTTCTCTGCATTTGCTGTTTTCTTAAGCTGTGTTCTTGGTATTCCTGATGACGTGTCAAGCTCTCTAGAGGGTGCATTCTTATGTTTTCTGATGATCCTTTATCATGAGTAGACTTTTTGTCTTGAACACACATCTGAACCCAAAGCTTAGCACAACTCAATGAAACGTTATCAATGAAACATTATCAATGAAACGTTATCAATGAAACATTAATAGGTATTATGCAAAATATAACAACTTCTTTTCTGCAGCGGGTCTAGGTATGTAATTGACCAGGGCACTCTGTTTCATAGGTAGTTGCATCCTCCGAGACAAGTTTTCCTCGTGCATAGATAGTAACAACATCAGTGCAAACATAAACACAAACTGTTGGCATACCCGCATAGATTTCTTTGCATTCAGTATTAGTGTAGGTTTTGTGGTCCACTGATTTTGTGAGGGGTATGTCACGTGTCCCTCCGTGAGGTCGGTCAAAAATCACTGTTGGTGGGCCTGTGGTGTCTTTCGAAACTGTTGGTGTGCTGCCAGAAGTCAACTGAGAAGTAGGCGCGCTATGATATACCCCATAGTGAAAATAAAAAGTTTAGATAATCAAGCAAGGCAGGCATGATTTCAAAAATGGAAGGAAACTTACAGTGATAGTTGTACTGTTGTAGGCCCATCTGTTGATATATGTGATGGCAAATGAGTTGGTTTGGAACTTGGAGGCCTCGTGCTGCAAACATCTACATAATTACAGCTGCCATTCACGTAAGATCCCATTCCAAAGTTTAAATTGCAGCAGGCCACAACAGAGTCTGTACATTACAAAGAATCACATCAGTAAGCAATAGTGATATCAGGGAATCAAAATGGAAATTAAACAAAGTAAGGAACTGACTGAATGAGATTATGTCAACAATGATGCCTTCGTTCTGGTTTGTGCAAACGTTTCCAATGAAAAAAAAGACTTGAGCCTCACAGGGAGCAAGGGTATGGGCCATGGGAGGGTATATTAGCTCAGGCGAAGGCAGAGGAGTGACACAAACATCCTCAAATGCACACTCAGACACTTCGAATTCTGCTTCACAACATGCTTGGAGATTGATGTAATAGTTTTTTGACAATGACATGTTATTTGAGCCAACAGGTGTGTCCTTGACATTGCTACATACCAGCAGATTATAGGCGTTCATAGTAGCATGCCACTTGCGTCCATTGCACATTGTTGGTGTTGGGGAAGGAGGAGTAGTAGTGATAATGGTCATTGGTGTGGTTGCGTTCTGCTTTAGTGAAGGTTGAAGGGTTGGATTCAATATAACAAGTGAATCCATGGGTGCAGGAGTCGCACATATGTCGAAGTATTCACAACTTTCTAATAGTCCAAACACAGATACGCAACATGCCTCTAGGCCGTCATAGTAGTACTCAGCCCCTACCCATCCGAAAGGAATATCATCACCATTGCTGCAAATCAATTTACTGTCATTGTCCAATGCATACCATCTGCGTCCTTCACAAGGGGTTGGTGATTGAGAGCGCGAAGGGGTAGCAATCATTTCTATTGGTGATTCTGTTGGTGGAGGAGTGTTACAGACGTCATGGTATTTACATCCTTCTGAAGTCCCAAAGACAGCTATGCAACATTTTTCAAGAGATTCATGGAAGTATTCCCCTACAACTGATGGATCGGTCCAGGAAGTAGGGTAGTTGGAATCGTTTGTGCAGAATTTGAATCCAATGTTGGGATGCCACAAAGTTCGTCCCTCACACATGGATGGAGCCGACGATGGACTCGTTGACGGTGTTGGTGTTGCACAAATGTCAATATATTTACACTCCAAAGTCCCAAAGCTTGCTTGGCAGCACTCAGCAAGAGATTCGTAGAAATATTGTACGTAAAGATCAGGAGTTATCCAGTTTGATGGATAGTTGGAATCATTGGTGCAAAATTTGAAAAATGGATTTGGGTGCCACAACATTCGCTCCTCACAACTGGTCGGGAATGGAGTCGGGACAGACGTTGTGGTACTGACAACTGGAGCTGAAGGTGGTATCCTCGTTGGTGCCTTGGTGGGGCTTGACGTCGGAGTGACAGTGGGCCTTGATGTGGGAGTGCTCGTGAGAGAATGACTGGGGCTTTTGGACGGGCTTGTCGTTATTTTGTTAAGTGACGGATTTGTAAGCTCACTAGTTGTTGGGGACACCGATGGACTAGATGTAGTACAAGTATCACTATAGTCGCAAGCTCCGACACCAAAAAACGCCATGCAGCATTCCTCTAGAGAACTGTAGAGGTAAAATTCGTCTGCCAGACCTGGTTGAACATTAAGATCATTGGTGCACATTGTGTAAGCTAGATCTGGATGCCACTTGCGTTCCTGGCACGATGTAGGGCTCGAAGAAACGGGCGAAGATGTAATGTCCGGCGTAAGTGTTGTCAGTGGGACAGGATTGGGTGCGACAGGGAAGCCATCGTCACTCCATTTGCCGCGAAAGTATCGAGTTGTCGGGTTCGGGGTCGGGGAAGGAGTTTCTTGTCGATCGCCGGGCCAAGCATTACCCCAAGAGCCTGCCCATGAGCTTCCCCATGAGCTTTCAGGTTTGAGAGCGGGTTCTCCATTTATCACATAATGAACAATTCCCGGCGTTTCCTTGCTTGATTTGCCTGTCAGGTTAACAGGAATCTCAGAGCCTTTGCTGCTCTTGCTGCCCACGCCAAAAGAGATAACAGAACCTTCTTTATCGCCCTTGCTGCCGCCGCCGAAATGAATTACTGAAGAACTGCTGATACTAACAGCATACTTAGATTCCTTGAAGGACTTGCTGCTGCCTACAATTCCCTTAGAGGACTTACTTGAACGCTTGCCGTAGCTCGACTCCCCACCAGTAACCGACCCAACTTTTTCGGCTTTTGATCCCTTATGATTGATTGAATCAGCATAAATAGATGCAAGACGTAAGATTATGACTATACGATACGAGTCATGGTTTGAGTAAAGAGATATGAATGATGGCTCACTGTGACGGCATTTCCAACGCTCGGATTATATCCGTCCTATTTGAATAGTATAAACCACACATACGATGAATAATAATAGTTCCTTCCACATTGAATTGTCGCACGCTCAATACTCACGTCATTCCATCCGTCATCATCCCATCCATCGTCCTTCCATCCACCACCATCGTCGTCGACGTCATCATTCCAACTTCTTTCGCCCTCAAGGGGATTGCTTCCGTAGTCCATGTATCCACCATAACGTGCAGAAGTTATCTCATCCAGAATATCTTTCACATTCGTAGGCGCCGAATCTTTGTATGTCGTCTCGTCCGAGTTTCGTGGGGTCACGTTATTCATGTTCTCGACGATAGCGCGGACGTTATTCTTCTTGTTTTGAGTGACGCCAATTCCGATACCAATGGATGCGCCAATGACAAGAATCGAGCCAATGATGGCGGCTTTCACTTTGGCTGGATCGGGCATGAGCTTTATTTATTCTTTACTATTATATCAACTTATACTTGGTGGCGGTGTTGCGTTGATGTTTGATGTTGTATGGTTTTATAAAGATTATGTTCGCCCCTCTTGTGAATGAGTGTGGATTACATCAGGTAATACAATGGTGCCAATGCACTAGGTACCATACGATAAGGGGGAAGTGCATGATGTGCCTCAATTTTACCTGTGCTTGTACTATTGCTGTACCATACTTGTGCTCCTATTCCTTGGGCGGCGATTTTTGGTCTTGACGCAAAATTTCGAGTCCAAATAAAATTTTGCATATATGGGTTCCTATGTACTTTACATGATCTTAATTATTTCAAATTTGAATGTACCGTAAAAATCGGTTTTTAAGAACCATCACAGTACAATATAAGAACCACCCCGTCCATCTGACGCGTTTTTGTCATTTTCACGCCCTACACATGTTCTTGAGTGTTCAAAGCACTAGGAATGTATAGCCCCTAACGTCTTCAACACGCCCATCTGTGTAGCTCCTCGTAACTCCTTCTGGTTCACGAGCTATGGCATTTTCCCGTGTAGCTCACATCACAACACGTCCACATCACCGCCACATTCACTTTTGGCGCGAACCGGAAGTATCCCCAAGTAGAGGTAAATAGGACCATAAAAAAATATCGACCACATGTTAAGTTCACTAGCTTTGAGGCAGTGAAAAAGGTATCTTGGAACATTTACTAGTTCTTAAAAACCGATTTTTACGGTAGGTTTGTTTGTCAGCGAGGGTCTGAAAGATATAATATTGTAAATAAATAATAATTCACGAATTAACGTATAAATAGGTCTTGAGGTAAATGACGTCAAAAGATATGTTACTGACCATTTGTAGACCCCCGTCTATAGACCCCACTTCACAGTCTATAGACCCCCCCCCTGTAGTCTATAGACTCCACGAAATTCGCCGAAAAACTGTTTGTAGACCCCCTCCTGTCTATAGACTGTGAGGGGGGGGGGGTCCATAGACTATCACATGATAGTCTATAGACCCCCCATGACAGTCTATAGCCTTGTCGAAAAAGGTGGTGTGAGTCTATAGACTGTAACAACTAGTCTATAGACCCCCACCCCTTTTCGATGAGTCTATAGACTGTTTGTGACTGGCACTTGTGAACAAAGGAGGGGGGTATAGACCCTTGTATGTAAAATCGCTCACTAGGCTATAGACTATCTTCGCGAGGGCGATAGTCTATAGACTTATCAATAAATCCCTTGTGATAGTCTATAGACTCCACGATAAAAGAATACAAGTCTATAGACTCTATTGTATAATTTTAGATGACTAGTCTATAGACTCTCTCAAGACATCGTGGACACTACCATCCAAAAATTAAATTTGGAAACGTGACTCGTGCCATGATTGTCAGAAGGGCAGTTCAATATTTCCCGCCAAATCATTTTTAGAGGGAGGGGGGTCTATAGACTGTGAGGTGGGGTCTATAGACAGGGGGGTCTACAAACGGTCAGTAACAGATACATTAAAAAAGTAACTTATAATCCGATCAAGTCAGTTTATCGTCCGTATTATTTTTTTGGTATCTTTGCCTATTTACTTCCGTAGGGGGTACTTCTTTTTTCTGCCCTTTGTACCAGTCAGAAATTATAATGACGCACTAAAATGTCAGTTATTGCCCGTCTTTGACCACTTGTTGTGATGGTACATTATGCATCTAGCAGACATGCGTCACTGCACATCCCTTGGGGACCTCTCGATGTCTCCAATTATTGAGTCCTGGAGCGTGACCTAAAGGATTGTATCGCATCTACAGGTGTTGTGGATGCGATGAAGCCCTTTAGGTCACAGTCCAGGACTCCCTATCCGGAGTCCACTGCATTTACGTTTTGGGTGGCAAATCCCATGGTTGCCGTGTAATTTTTTATGGTCAGTGGCAAATGTCTTAAATGTTTTTAAAAAATAGAGGTAGTCACTAGGTATCATAGGAGGCAGGAAAAAGCACTTAGTTGGAAATGTTGGCGACATGTCGGCCGACATGTCTTCCCGTCACTCGGTGTCATCATATTTTGGATGACAGCGACATGTTGCCGACATTGTGACTGGGAGTCAATCTTAGTCACGCGTCGGCATATTTCATGACACGACATTTGCAAACCTAGTGCAAAGCTAGTGTTTCGGGACAGATGTCTTGCGATGTCGTCTTGGGCAAGTCATGACATTGCGCATGTTGCCGACATGTTTCATGACATGTTGCCATCATGTCGGCATGATGGCAGCTGCCATGTCATATAGGGGGTCCAGCCGACATGACACGATGCCGACATTTCCAATTAAGAAAAAGCATCTCCAAGCTATAGAAGGAGTTATCGGGAGCTACACATATGGGCGTGTTGCTGACAGTGACGAGAATCTACTTTTTATGTTTTAGCTCTGGCAGAATGTACAAATGTCACTAAATCGACTCCCACTTGACTTATTGTATGAATGACCTAAAAACTGATTTATACAGTATTTGTAGTAGAGTTATGTACGATAAGTGAAAATACCGTTATTATGACAAAATTTAAAAGTACAAATATCCACGTATCTTATCAAGATTTTTCCCCAAATCGTACTATATGTGTTAGTAGCCATTTGTAGACCCCCAGTCTATAGACCCCCCTGCGCGCCCTAAAAATAAAGTGGCGGAAAATTAGAGGAACGAAAAGACAGCTAGATGCAAAAGGAGCACTCCTGCTCTGTCAGTCATCCATGTGAAGGATGAAAATGATGTAACAGCTGGAGTAAAAAAATAGTTACAACCTTACATCGATTGAAAGATCGTTTTCCGAGCTTTTGAACGGTGTTCTTATTTTGATCATTTGAACAGTCTTTCACGAGTTATTGTGAGTTGAATGCAGCAGATCGGAAATCCAATCTATTCATTCTTGTAGAAAATTGGTATGTTTCCACAGTACTACAATAGGGTTACTTTGCTTGCTCCGAAATTCTTTTTACAATTTACTCAAATCAGTTAGTTGAAATCCACTGCCTGGTTGGCTGGGTATCATGATACCTATAGCATACATAGTGCTCCTATTGTTTCTAGCTACATAAATACTTGTGACATCATTTTTACATCTTCAATTTCTTATTAGATTTAAACCCTGTCCCTAAATTTTACGGTGACGCTGGTCACCATGAGTTTGAAATTGAAAAAAGCTTACGAGATGGCCCCAATTGTGTGGCAAAGTGATCAAACATTTAGTTCAGAAGCAATGCTATTGGTGAGTAACAATATTTCACTATGAAATAGTGATTATGGATCCTTAGTGTTACCCCCAAAAAACTGTCAAATTTGTCCAAAAATGCTCTATTTCATGCATTGGTTGGTATTAACCGTACACTTACTAATCTATGTATAAGTCATTTTTGTAAGGCACCGTACTAGTAATCTTATACATAGATTTGTATAATTTAGATAATATACAAAAATAAGTAGTGAATGGGTTGAGTTGATGTATAATAATTACTTTTTACTAAAAAACTGAATCATTATGGTTCTCTCCTACTTTTTGCTTTCTCGGTTCACATTGTTTTGCTTGTGTTGAAGTACTTCTGTCTGTTTTCCCTTTCAGGCTAGAGAGGTCTCTGATCTGATGAAAAATCTTAACGCACTATGCCTTCCTATTTCCCTTCTTCTTGAAGCAATCAATAGATTGTTGTCTGGGTATTATTCTTGTACTCTTTATCATTTGAGTCTGCCATAGCGCAACACACAATTCCCTTTGTTGGACACTTCCAATTTTTGGTGCATGTTCAGCAGGAGATTCATTCTCTTTAGTTTGCAATTGTTCATAATTTGCTTCCACCAGATGTCAACCTTCCAGACCTTGAGTCAATGTAACTCCCTTGAATTTTGGAATGTGAAACAATGCCTTATCGAACCAAATCTTATTCAGCTTGTCATCATCAAAATGAATTGATTTAAGTTGTAATGGCTGTTTGGAGTAATATCTTCCTTAACATACTTGGCAGCCTCCTTCTGCCACTCCGAGTTTGCAGTCTATATCGTCCAAACCAACATGTTCTGATTTAAGCCGGAGGTTATCGAAATTAATTGTAGATAAGAAGTAGAAAAAAGGGTGTTCCAGCTGATTTGGTATTATTTTTATGACCTATTGAAATGATCAACAAAGGAGGATTGCCCCATGGTGATCCTCTCGAAATTACCATGTTAATCTTGTGATTAACATGTCTTATCTTGGAACTGCTGTATCCAAGATCCCAGCCTGCCAGTTGAGAAAGTTTCACACTGTCAGGCTTTTCAGTTGGGCAGTTGGACCTTGTCAACTGCCTCCCTTAACTTATTGTTTCTGTGGTGCATATCTGACAAGTATGTACCATCTGGGCAGTTGAACCATGTCAACTGCCTTACTTTCTGAGAAAGCAAGTAGTTGGATTTTGACATACTTCCCCTCTCGGTGGGAATAGTAATTGTACCCATGTCCTGATATTGGGCCCAGGTAGGGTCAGGGGTACCAGTAGGTATCCTTGGCTCATGTCATGTTCATCTGTATCTTCTCTGCCAATAGATGGTGTTTGGAGTCCATGTAACATCAGACCCATCGGACAACTAGTCCTCTGTTGTCTGAATACAATCCGGTTGAGGCTCATCAAACTCAAGAAATGGACTACCCTGAATATCATCTCTTGAAGATGGAATTGAGTTGACACTGTTTAGGTCCCGAAGGATACCAGCCTCACATGGTGGAGAGTTAAGTGGAGAAAATTCATCCTGACCCACAATGCTTTGATCAGATGAATGCCAAGAACCCTTGTTGTTGGAGTTTGAGTAGTTTGCCTTGGCATTTCGAGATTATAGCAATTGTGATGGATTGCACGTGATGCTCGGAGATTCTCTCTGTATGCAATGAACCAGTGGAACCTGTGATTTTGATGACACATCAGAGGGCAGCCATTGAGAATTTTTGAAAAGATGACGACAAAACGTGACAATGCAATGAACTGTTGGCTACGTTTACGTGATCATACAGTGAACACCAGGATTGCAATGCCAGCAATAGTGAATTTTGAGGAGATGACAGCACAGAAAAACGTGACGACATGATGAATTGTTGAAGAGAAGCCTACACAATCATGAGGGATTGTGTGCACTGTCCATTGGCTCAAAATTGAATCTGTATTGATGCATTTAGAGAGTATTAACAAGTGCAACATGACCTTGGTAGACCCATGCTAACATTCTAACAAGAGTGTAGTAATAGTGGTTGTCTTGAGAGGAGTGGCATGAATATGGCATGTTGTTAGCCAAGAAGTACACAATCAGGTTATTGGCATGAACATTAAAAATTTAACTACTATCGATTTCAAGTAGGAATAAGTATTAAATCGCCACAATTCATGTAATTTCGCAATTGATTTTTTCACTCTACAGCCTGTAGAATGGGAAATACAGAAAACTGAATAACCCCAATGGAGAGGAAGCTTCCTGAAATTGAATTGAAGCAATTCATAAGCCTTGGATTGGGATGTTCAGTCAGTTTTTGTTGACTAATAGGTTGGCCAAATAGGCAATTTTACATTCAAACACCAACTAGTCTATGTTTTGAGGGCTGAATAGGTAATGAGTCAAAACATGCTATTTTGTGTATTTGTTGGGTTTAGCCGGACAGGATAGACAATTACATTACTACAAAGTCACACTGAGAATCCACATGTGAATTTGTTGTTATGTACATAAAAATTATGGCCTACATCCCATTTTCTCACCTGGACAAAAATCCCATGACAAATCTTTTCTCAAACCCACATTGTTCACTGTTGGACTACCACTATCATGATCACAAAAAAGTTAGGGCAACCAAAAGTATTATTTATGATGAAAGTGGCATTGTTATGCACATAGAACCATACTCACCACAGAGAAAATAAATGCTTCCAAAGTCTGAATCTTGAAGAAATATGGTGAAAACATCATGCTCAAAAACAGAGAGCCTCTCCATATGGTGAATAAAAAATTCAAAACATATTCTGAAGTACTGTTGCAGATTGCCAATGAAACAAAAAAATATCTATATGCTCCCAACTTTCATGTAATCCAATCACATGAATTACACTATGACCCAGATACCATATATTCACCTGCAAAATACTGTATTCATATGTTAGGCCAAAAGTTAGGTAACATGTGATTGCTGAAAATTGCAAAAAATGGCAAAGGTGATTACAAATCCTGGGTGATGAGTACTTTGACAAGTAGTCGCACTTTTCGACTTTGCAATTCCTCGGGAACAATGGTTTAGCTCGGGATTTCTGCGAAAGCCAATAGTTTGGCATCAATTTGAATGACCGTGTGATTGATTGGCATCAAATTACCTTGATCAGCATCGTTCGAGAAGGGGCTTCAGATTCTCCATCGCGGTCAATGCTTGGTAATTACAATTCCTTGGGAATTGTATCAAGTGTCCGAGTACTGCAAAATTGCAATTCCTGAGGAATCGTGATAAGATTCCGAAAGTCGTGAGATTCAATGGTACGGAATGAATACACCACATTCTTATTGACAGTTGATTGTGTTTTGACGCCAATAACATCTAAAAATGATACCTATATGACCGTTTTCTTGTGATTCACGTGTCATACGGTCGTTACCCAAGAATTGTTCTACATATTCCTGCAAGACAGGCAAGTTTGCCATGTGGAAGATTTCTGAGTGATTAACAGACGTCAACTGACAACAACTGAAGACAACTGATGTCTTTTACATTATCTCATTAATGTGACTAACCAAGTGACGACATAAGAAGGCACCATGTGACGACCCTAACGACAATGTGACGACCCAAGTGACGACACTTGAAGACAAAATGACGACCCTAAGTGACGGCACTGAAGACAAAATGACAACTGAACTGAAGGCAGTTAACGACATTTTAACGACCCTTCGTGACGACACTGACGAACTTCGTGACGACACTGACGACCCCTACGTGGTACATATACGACTGCCTACTGACGATAGTGACGACAAAGACAAATCACGACCTTAAGTGAAAACATAGTGAAGACAAACTGACGACCCAAGTGACGACTGTGAAGTCCTTTTGACGACCCAAGTGACGACACTGACGACAGACTGACTACCGAAGTGACGACACCTGGCCACATTTTCATGACCCGTAGGGACGGCATGAAATGACCCGATATTTTTAAGTGACGTCACCTGACGACACTGGACGACATTGGACGACACAGCTGGCGACTCTTTATTGCCAAAGTCCAAAGTTGCCTGTCTCGCTGGCAAGAGTCCGACTACTTGCCAAAGTTTTCATCACCCAGGAACTGAAATCGCCAAAAAAAATAGTGCAATTCCTTTGGGAATAGCAAGTTACCTACTTTTGGCCTAACACATAGTTAGTTATCGTACCGTATGATACTGTACCGTACAAAAAAATATGCACTGCCTTTTACGTTACGTCATACCTCTTCATAATATGATAAGCATCTGCCGCAACGGGGTTCAGGGAACACCTGGAAAATTGATTATTCGCTAAAAATATATCTATGTGCCTAAGCTTTAACTGGACATGTACAGTGACAGGGTAGTACTACTATACCTAAAGTAGTAGATTTTCTGTCAAAGTAATTAGGCATAAGGTTATAATATTATACACGACTGATTGTAAATGCACTAAGAGGAATGGATACCATCTACATCTAATATAGCTACACTAATTAAAACTCTATTTTGAAGTATTTGAATCTAAACAGATTTACTAGTTTCGCTAAAATAGATACTCAAAATTTGTTAGATCTAGAATGTATGATTTAGGAAAATCACATCGCTAGAAAAGAATTAATCAACTAACTTCAAAAATCTACTTCTAATGTAGAAAATCTAAGATCTGCGATAATTGCTAATCTATGATTTCTCGTCTTAGGCAAGCATCAGTTTAGATCTATTCTTTTTCAAAATCGATCTAATCGTGAATAGATCTTCTCATGAAAGTCTTGAATGTGTCTTTAGGGCTTAAATAAAATAGCAACCTATCAAGGTCGGCAAATATATTGGGGATTGGTTTTCTTTTGGAGAATTAGTTTTCTTTTGGCATTTACCAATCTTCGTACTTTCCTACGTCAAAATGATGAGGTATCTGGTTTTCTTTTTGGAGATTGGCTTTTCTTTTGGAGATTGGCTTTTCCTTTCACCATTAAAGGTAATTAAAAGCCGGTCCCGTGCCTGTTCACGTATATCATCGCCAGTTTGTCACCACGTCACACCAATGTGCTGTAACCTTATGAGAACCATCCTAGCCACAAACCGTTGGATGACACATTATCTTACGTACGGGACCAAAAGTCTTGTGAATGAGTTCTGTGGAAACACGAATCACGTACGTAATTATATATAATATATACGACCTGTTCCTACTATAGCACGATGTACGCTACTTTCGATATTGGTGTATCTACCTAGCTTGAGGTACCATAGTGTATTGTAAGGCGGTGAGCACGAGTGATGAGGATTGTATGAATTGTATGGTAAAAAGTAGGTACGATCTGTTGCAGCTAATCCTGGGACAACCCAGAGTCCCGGGACTATATGGTAAAGGTATCCAGCAGTCCTGGGACTAAGGTATTTTTGAATGTTGTGCACAGCTAATCCTGGAACACCCCTAGTCCCCGGACTAAGGAGCTGCATACCCCCTAGTCCCGGGACTAAGGAGCTACTACCCCCTAGTCCTGGGACTAAGGAGGTACAACCCACTAGTCCCGGGACTAAGGAGGTACAACCCCTTAGTCCCGGGACTAAGGAGGTACAACCCCTTAGTCCCGGGACTAAGGAGCTACTAGGGGGGCCCACATCCATCTAGTCCTAAGACAAAGTAAGCTGGATGTGCTGTAACAAGGGGACCCCAGACCTGGAAAAGGGGCATCACCAAATTTTACCTCTTACTTAACATGTAGGTGATCATAGGAATCGGTATGAATACTTCCTCTTGGAATATACTGCTGAGCAGATGCCAACACAATTTTGTTTACGAGGACCACAACACCATGATGACTACTTCTTTTGCTGCTGAACTCAATGATACCCCTACGAGGTGTGCTGAGAGGGATGCTACATCACAACATTGTTCGATTTTCAATCATAAAGCATTTGGAATGAATAACAGTGGAGAAGTAATAGACAAAAGCAAAGTTCCGTAGTTAGAGTCTAAACAGTTGACTGCTGAGACATGGGCAGATGTTGTTAGAGTTTTGTCAACATGGAAGAAACAAGAGGACATTGAGCAGCTTGGAGAAGAAGAGGCAAAAGCATATGACAAATTCAAAGAAGATAACGTTAGTTTGTGGCGATCAGATCGGAAATTTTTTTCAGTGGTCATGCAAATATGCTGTAGAGGTCAGCCAGTTGGCAAATGGCGATGCGGTAAAGAGGCTTGTCAGGATTGAGAGTGGAAAGGAAGTTTCAGAGAGACGAATTGTGGTGCCTATTACAAACATTTTTGATGTCATTCATGAATCTCACCAGTCCATTGGACATCTTGGTGAGGAAAGGACATACGCTGATGCATCTAAGAAGTGTTACAATGTAACACAGGCATTAGTCAAGACATTTATTGGGTCATGCTTTCATTGTCACCAGAAGCAACCCTCAATTAAACCATTGAAAGGAGCAAAGAAGCCCATTGTGTCATCCGAGTTTCGCGATCAGTTTCAGGTAGATTTGATTGATATGAGAAAAAAGATGAAAAAGAACATTTATGGTGTTATCCAACGATGGATCATGACATTAAAAGACCATGCTACTGGTTTGACTTACGTGACATCGATCCCAAGAAAGAAAGCAAAATATGTTGCCCATGAGCTTGATCATATCTTTGAATTGATAGGGTATCCAAACATCTTCCATACAGACAATGGAAAAGAATTCATTGCAGTGATGATTCTTCAACTGCTCAAAGAACTCAACCCCAACATTATAACTGTCCATGGGAGGCCGCGTCCACCTCGTGATCAAGGGTCTGTTGAAAGTGTGAATAAGATGGTCAATCGTGTGTTAGCAATGATTGAGTCAGAGGTGAGGATTTCAGGAGTGGAGCCAAACTGGACAAACCTACTTGGACGTACCATGGCAGCAATCAACAACCAAAAGGGACGTGGCAAATTTGCTGAAACAGCTTACAAAGCTGTCTTTGGATAGGATTACAATCAGCATATCAAGTGTCCAGTTTCAGAAGCCCGCAAACGCAAAACAATTGAAGAGAGGCTTTGTGTTGCCAATGACCCGAGATTAGCAGAAGTAACAAAGGATCTATTTTTCCTTGATGACGAAGGTTTGGTTCTTGATGACATTCAAGATAGCAACCATGATGAGTTCTGGGATAAATCTGAAGATGATTTAGGTGAAGAGTCTGGAGTTGATGTAGAGACATTCTGGGAAAAGGATGAGGATGATTCTGGTGAAGAGTCTCTGGATCATGCAGCAAAAGGATATCAGAGTACGATGGTGAAACCCAGTTGAGTAGCAAGGAAGTTCAAGAAGGGGTAGAGCTTTTACAGCAAATTGGTTGGATGACACCAGTTAAAACCACAACACCAAAATTGATGGAGACAAACACAGAGCCTACCATTGAAGGAAAAGAAATTGTTCAGGAGCTGAAAGTTACTGATCGAAAAAAAGATACGGTCACACCAGTGAGTAAGAGTACACAAGGAACTCACAAATATCCAACGGAACAGTTTCTGCAGTTGTACTCAGTAGATTGGGCATGGAAAACTGGCAAAAAGATTCAGGCAATACGAAGAGGAGGACACAACAAGAGGCATGAAAAAGAGTACAACTTTGTGTTTCCAATGTTACTCTGTGAATGCTGTTGTTGGGCTGGTTTCCAAATTGTGCCCATTGGAGACAATACGTATCAATCAGACTGTGAGAATTCAAAGCGATGGTGGGATACAGACTTCATCGCTGCATTCACTACACTAGTAGCACATGAGTCACATGTCGACTGCCACTTGAGATCTATAAAAACACACAGTTGATTCACTGTCCACATCCAAACATCCATCAAGCAGAGTCAGAGTGTAAATCATTGCATGCCAATGTGGAGAGATTGGTTTCAGTGCTACATGATGTGGATCATTTCTCAGTACTTTAAATCAATATACACAGGCGATCCATGACAGTCTATGATGGTCTCACAATTGTTTGGTTATTCTATACTGTTTCTGTGGAGGAGGAAATAAGTGACACAAAACTGGTGCAGGATTGGATCAAAAAATACAGTAATGAAGGTGGAAGTGTAACAACAGAACCTATCCTAGCAGATCAAAACAAGAAAGAAGCTGCATCTTGTGAAGGGACGTCAAATACAGATGACATTGGTGAGGTAGATTGTGAAATGAGGAGAAAATCTATAGAGGACAATGAAACTATTGATGTGCCCCTCCAAAAAATTGTGGATTACATAGGCAAGGATGATCATGAAATCACAGGGAAATCTACAACTGTGAATAAGGGTTGGAGTATCTCTTCACAGAAAGCGGTTCGAAGCATGATTCAGATGAAATCTCAGGTTCACAAGATAGTGAGTATAACAAGGACTACTTGATGGAGGATTTTGACCTTCCTTTTCACCAAAACTTACAGAGGACCACCTTGCAGAGGTTAATCTATGGCCAAAGGTAACCGGATTTGCAAAACACATTATCCTCAATGTCACAGTTATAGTGTTCCAAGGGGAGGCATACATTTCAATATGTCTCATCCCATCAAAACAATAGTTTTGGAGAGGAAGCCAATCATACCGGATCAAGTTTTGACTCCAGGAAAAGAATGAAAACACTGAAAGATGGACATTATGTTTCTAGCGATGTTCTTGATTGCTTTATTCAATTGTTCAATAGAAGAGAGAAGGAGAAGAGAGATATGAACCCAGCCTACAAACCTGCCGTAATGGTTGATTCATTCGTTATCAACAAATTATGCTTTCATGTTAATCCAATGAGAGGAGGAAAGCATAGAATGATTTATGAGAAAAATCTCTTTGGACAGTTCTTATATCACTTCAACGATGATCATGGCTTGAGAGTTGATGCAGCATATGATTTGTTTCATGATGTATCATTCATTTACTTTCTTTACAACATCCACCAGAGTCATTACGTTGTTATTCAAGTCTGCCCAACCAGACTTCATCAGTTACATAGACAGTTTGCAGGGCATATCAACAAAATATTGAACACCTCCTTGTCTCAAAGTGCTTGCACAATTGGTTAATTGAATATTACAAAGCAACAAAAGGAGTTGATCATCCAAACAAGTGTGAATGGTCAGTGGATTTGACGACAGATAATAGCAACATTAGTGGAAATCCATTACAAGCAGGTGTGGATTGTGCTTTACATTCATGTGTCACCAGTAATGCTACAGGATGGAATTCCCTTACATGTGTTGGGTCATTCTTCAGAGAAATCAGGGAGAGAAATGCGAATAAGAATGGTCCTCAGTATTATTAAGAAACAATGGTTTTTCATTACAGATGAGTCAAAGCGACTAGAACTCAGTCAGTTGCAGTCAGTAACAAAAAGAAGACTAATACAAGATTTGAACATGAAAATTAAGTCGCCAACGAAAATGATTAAGAAGAAGAAGAAGAAATAACAATGGCAATAGTAAACAATAAGGTGAAATTGAAATATTAGATTGCATGTTAAGGATTGAATATTGCACACACTGTGTCATGTGCAAATACGTACAACCTGGACGTGCAAAAATGGGGTTTGCCATCAAATGTGGATTATGTGTATGGCTTTCCCCTGGTCTTTTGGCAATTCGAAGCATATCACCCACTGCCGCATTGAGTCGAATAGTAAATGAAATGAATAGAGCTCAATGAGATGTTTATTTTGGCACCAGGCAGGTCTCCAGAGGTCAAAAACTCGCTGAGCTATGGCAATTTCCCTACCATCAAACTTGGATTATGTTTATGGCTTCCCCTCGTCTTTTAGCAATTCTAAGCATATCGCCCACTGCCGCATTGAGTCGAATAGTAAATGAAATGATTAGAGCTCAATGAGATGTTTATTTTGGCACCAGGCAGGTCTCCAGAGGTCAAAAACTCGCTGAGCTGTGCCGATTTCCCTAACCTCAAATGTGGATTATGTTTATGGCTTTCCCCTGGTCTTTTGGCAATTTGAAGCTTATCGCCCACTGCCGCATTGAGTCGAATAGTAAATGAAATGATTAGAGCTCAATGAGATGTTTATTTTGGCACCAGGCAGGTCTCAGAGGTCAAAACTTCGCTGAGATATGGAAATTTTGGTGAAGTTGATGGATGTGTTGTTGAGATGTGATCTGATGCTGGGTGATCGTCCTATGTCTTTTTGTATAATATAAGTTAGAATTAGTTATTCTTTATGTCTAAAAGTTAGTAGAAATGGTATCCAGGTGCCCCAGGACTATGGAGTTGGCATCTCCAGCAAGACAGGCAACTTTGGACTTTGGCGATAAGTATCGCCAGATGGAGTCAGATCCAATGTAGATCCGATATGCGCCAGGTGGCGTCACTTAAAAATATCGGTCATTTCATGCCTTCACTACTGGTCGTTAAAATGTCGTCAGGTGTAGCGTCACTTGGGCCGTCTTTTGTGTCGTCAGTGTCGTCACTTGGGTGCGTCAAAAGGACTTCACAGTCGTCACTTGTGTCGTCAGTTTGTCTTCACTATGTTTTTGCTACGGTCGTCCAGTCGTCTTTGATGTCACTTTGTTCGTCACTATAGTCAGTAGGCAGTCGTATATATACCACTTAGGGGTCATCAGTGTCGTCACGAAGTTCGTCAGTGTAATAGATCGAAGAAGTCGTTAAAATGTCGTTAGCTGCCTTCTGTTTGGTCGTCATTTTGTCTTCAGTGCCCTCACTTAGGGCCGTCATTTTGTCTTCAGTGTCGTCACTTAGGGTCGATTTTGTCTTCAGTGTCGTCGCATGGTGCCTTCTTATGTCGTCACTTGGTTAGTCACATTAATGAGATAATGTAAAGATGTCAGTTGTCTTCAGTTGTCGGTCAGTTGACGTCAGTTAATCGCTCAAAAATCATCCATGTGGCAAACTTGCCTGTCTTGCAGAGTCCCGGGACTCTGGGTTGTCCCAGGATTAGCTGCAACATATCGGTTGCGCTACGCTTCAATGCAAAAGCATATCATGTTATACGTATGTCACTCATATAGTATTTCCTATCTACAAATAAGAAGAAAGTTTATACTTAAAATAAATTAATGTCTTAACTAGGTACTCTCATCTCGGATGACAAGATCCCATGGATTATTACCTTTTTTTTAGCCGATTTCGTGACATTTGTGTTTTTTGTTTTTTGGCATGTTAATCATCCTCGGTCATTCTAAAAACACTAAAACTAGACTCTCCTTGCCCACAGCAACATGCCCATATGCATAGCTCCCAGTAACTCCGGTTGGTTGTCGAGTTATCGCATTTTATCGCTCAGCTCACATCACATCACATCACATGGTAGGCACACACAGCACAACAACGTTCGACGAAAAGCAAGGGAAAAAGCATCCTACTCTACAGTACTGAGGTAACTAGCAAAGATACCATTGTTTTTTTACCGTGTTAGCATCACTAACGAAGCACGGATTATAGGATTTATTATAATGTATCTTTTGACATTTTTAGGGTCTTGTCATCCGAGATATACGGTATCGTAATCACCTAAAAAATAAACGTAGTTCCCTTAACCCCAACCCTCTCCTACGGCTACACCTCTCTCTCACCTCTCCGTCACCTCTCCTACTCCTCTCCTGCACCACCAAGACGAGACTGATTTATCTCAATGCCAACACCATGAACTGGTGCTAATCAACAATGGGCAAGATATCCAAACAAAACATGAAGGGCAATGACGGCAAAGCCTGGCGACAGCAGGTCCGGCAACGCATCAGTTCAGTTCTTGTCCTCGCGTCATTCTGTCTCCTGCTGATGCATTTCTTGGGCGTCACTACTCACTGGGGTGGAATCCGCGGTGGAAACGCCAAGCGGTTTGATGCGTTGCGTAGGCTCGGTCAAATGAGAAAAATTCGACCGTCCAAACGTCGAGAAGGGAGAGGAATTCTCCCTCTGCGGGAAGCTTTGTCCGATCCCAATTTTGATCCACATAAGAAAAAACAAGCGCAAAAGGTGCTGTCGAGTTCACTGAACCTCGTTGACATTGAATTTGATGATGATATAATGGAGGATGATTATTATGAAGGCATACTGGGTATATTTTGTGACATAGATTTCTCGCAGCAGAAAGAAAATCCGCCAGATCAGCCTATGTTTCGTGACGTTGTAGCCTATTCCAATTGCAAGGACGAATACCGTCGAGTCAAAGTAGACTTCGGCGAGGCAGTGGAACTTGCGAGAGAATTTGACATGGATGTCGCCGATCAAAATTTAAGCAGCGGACCTACAGTGTTGGAATTGAAAGGCGTTGTGTTCCATGAGAGTAGGTGCGGCTCAACATTAGCGGCCAATTCAATGATGGCACTCAACCCCAAAAAGAATCGAGTTTTCTCTGAATCGTCACCGCCAATATCTGCAATCAAAGCTTGCGGAGAGGATTTTTCTGAATGCACTGTAGAGGCGTCTGCCAATTTGCTAAAGGATGTAATTTATATGATGGGTCGATCTAATGACCCTGAGGAAGAGTTTCTCTTTTTCAAGTTCCAATCCATAACGACTCGCACCATGGAATCGTTCAGGAAGGCTTTTCCGACAACGCCGTGGATCTTCTTATACAGAGAGCCGGTTCAGGTGATGATGAGTCACTTAGACGGATTCAAAAGTACATCAAATGCCTTATGTGTAAAGAATAAGAACAAATCTGCCCAGATTCATTCTTTCGTCAAAAGAGAAGGATACAGCATGAATGACTTGGCGGATGAAGAATTTTGCGCGATCCATCTTGCTACATTTTGCGAGTCTGCACTTAAAAATCTGGAAGAATCGAATGGTTTAGGATTGGCTGTTAAGTATTCGCCGAACCTTGTGCAGGATTTCTTGAATACGATCTTCCCAAAGCACTTTAACGTCATGGTTGATGATGTTGGGAGAGAGCTGGTTCTCAAAGTGTCACAAACCTACAGCAAAAATCGGGGAGAGGAGGAAGAGGGAGCATACAAATCAGACAGTGAAGCGAAGGAGGAGAAAGCGTCAGAAGTAATACGACAAGCGTCAAAATTGTTCCTTGAGCCATCTTTTTTCGCACTTGGAAATTCACCGTTCAACATCAACAACATGTTTTAGCTGACAATTCGAAATAGGCAATATAAAATCAGTATCGTTTTTAGGATCTACAACAATTCCAATTTTATGTATTCTTAATCAACAGCAACCTATTCGTACTCCCACCTTCATAAAATGTCAGTGGTGACCCACTTAGGCTGTGACTTGGTTGGGCGGATAGAGAATAGAGAATAGCTTTTTTGGCGAATAAAAAAATTTATTCCTATTAGACGAGTATCACGACAAGGTTCGTTCGCTCGAACAGCGAATAGCCCAATAGAGCAATAGGACTTTAGTCTACCTTTAAACATCCATAGATTTACCATTGTATGTCGTTGCAGAAGATCTCGGCGTTAGCAAGTGAAAAATCAGCAAGCTAGAAAAGTAACATCATACAGCTATGAAGGTGGAGGTGGAAAAGTTAGGAGAAGTTGTGGCGGAGATGAATAAGGCGGCGAGGATTGCATTGGGGGAGGAAAAGAGTGGGGGTGGTGGAATAGCCGGGGGAGATATACACCCCACCGTCCCCGCTCGTCGACGTCGCATCGGTTATCGCAGATCACCCTCGTTGAGGGCGACTGGCCCTCAACACAAACTAAGAATCACTCCATCAGCAGTATTGTTTTGATTGTATTGTTTGATACGATGTGGGGATTGTTTGAATTCAACAATGAACAACAGAATACACAAAGAAATGTCTGTTTTTAAACAGGGAAAGAACAAACAATATAAATGATGCCCTTACTTTAATATTTAGTTATAGTTTATTATATTATTTAATAATTTAACTGACATTATGTTTTCAGGGACTAATGGTGCAGACTGATGTTTGCTTGCGGGTCGTCAGTTCAATATCTGGGTTAATTGTGCGGTGGAATGGCTGCTGTGATTGTCTGATTGTATGATGGGTGCTGGAAAACGACATCATCTCTTCCCACTCAATCTCCACCGCATAACTCTGGTTAATTGTTGAATTCAAACTATCTACAAATTGTGTGAATCAACACGGACAAAGTTGCCATCACCCTCTATTTGATTGTTGTGTTGGTTGACTTGTCACTCTTGATACTCAGTCAACGTTTCGTACCGGGGACGAGGAGGACAATTCGGCTTGGAGGAGGACGAGTTGGTGTCCATTGTCGTCGTCGTTGTCATCACCGTCCCTCCCGCGCACGACCGTCATATCGAAACCCCGTGCCATGACATCCAGGACGTGAGCCGTCACGGCATGCGTCACCCCATACGCCGTGTTGTAGGATCGGCTGTCGAGGAGAACGTGTGCCACGAATTGGCCTTGATCGCCCGAGATTCCAAAGACGAGTACCGTTTTCTTTTTTCTGTGGGGTGCCTTCATTCTTGGGTTTGTTGAACTGTCGTTGAAGTCAACGAAGGTACTGTGTCCCTGCCTGTTGCGCAATGTTCTGGCTTGTGTGTCTCGTGTCAATGCAGTGATTGTGTGAGAGACGCCACGATCGTCACCGTAAATTGATGGTGATGGGTGATGAAAAATAGCTATTGGCCTATTCTCAAATATCTATTCGACACACCGAATAGAGCCCTCTATTGATCTATTCGAATTCGCCGAAAACGAATAGCGAATAGAAATGGAGTGTCTATCGGTCTATTGGAGGTAACAAAGTCATAATTTTTAGGCCCGAATAGGCTGATAGACGTTTTTAGCGATAAAAAAGCTATTCTCTATTCTCTATCCGCCCAACCAAGTCACAGCCTTAGATGGGTTGAAAAAATGGTAATGTATGTGTTTGGAGCCATTTGTAGACCCCCCGTCTATGGACCCCCCCTCACAGTCTATAGACCCCCGGACCTAAAAATGATTTGGCGGGAAAATTAGACGAATCGAAAATACTTGTGACAGATTTTTTTCATCTTCGATTTAGATTTCAAAATAATGTAGACATTTACATTACTACAAAAGTCACTCAAGTCATGCATGAGCCTAACCCTCCAAGCTATACTATTGTGAAAACAAGCAGTAGTATAGCTACTTCTGCTAAAACGTGAATTAGTATAGCCCGTTTTGTGAAATCTCCATGTTCTCATATTCGCCACGTCAATCTGACCACACCATTGAATTCCTCACAAAAAAACGCTCTAGACGCACCCTTATAACTACACATACTCATTTTCATCGCGATTCGACGAAGCATGTTGTCGGAAGACACTCTCCTTTTCTCTCTAGATACTTGTACATGGACATTGTTAGGTTCCTCTCTAGTTATTAAAGGTACTATCTGGTATAGTCCCTACTCCATGCTTGATGAATAATTATCATAGAAAAATACCTTTAGTTCCCGTAACCCCGGGGGGTCTATAGACCCCCTTCATACAGTCTATAGACCCCCCTATGACAGTCTATAGACCCGGGGGGTCTACCTTTGGGAGCTCTCAGCTAATGAAATCGAAACACAAGAACAAATGTCAGCTGATTTTGAGTCTCAAAAATAGTAGAGGGTATGATTTGCTATGGCTTTCACGCAGCTCAACAAATGTGTTGGAGTGAAAAGAGTACCCACTTCCACCAATTGATGAAATGTTCTGGAACCTTTGCAGTTGAATATAGGATGCTTGTTGACCTCACCATAGAAGAAACTGATAAGATCCTCATGATCATAACAATGTTGTGATGTTCGCCAGATGGGTGTCAAGCAACCTACAAATTTTAAGAATCAAGAATCGTAGGAGTTTTCCCATAACCCTCAAACGCTCCCATTAAGTACATCATCCATGGCAAAGACAATCATTTTGAAAATCATCTCTGTGTTCTGGAAGGAGCAAGAATGCAATATAATTCTTGGTGAACCCTTGGTGAGAGACATGTCTTGCATAGCACTCTCCTTTCGGTTCTTTGTGTGTTGTCCTTACACAATATCAACAGGCTCTCGCCTGTCTTTTGTTCAGTTCTTTCTTAGAGCCAGTCATTGTTCTCATATTTCTTTACTGTTCTGGCACCTTCGTGCTGTTTTTCTTGTCTTTGTTCTTGATACTTGATACGAACTCTGATATCTCAAAACACTATCCATACAATGGCATGCTTTATGTTGCTCATTGTCATCTTGCACATTTTAGTCTACTGTTGCGAGCATTTTAATCATAATTCACTGTTTCATACTGCCAATTCTATTAATTACATGGTTAATAGTGCTCTTCTTTATCATAAAATTGATGGGTCAATTTCTGTCTTTCCTGTCAACTAGTGACATGTTTATAAGCTCCATGAGTGGTTTGAGTGGTTTCATTGTGCTGTCTTAGATTATTCCTCATCATCCTTGATCTTTTGACTATATCAGTGGGCCACTGGTTTGATTTCTGTTAAAAGACTTCTTCCCTGTCCGACTTGGCTACACTTTCTTGGACATGTTGGAGGATGTTGAATGGTGTTGCTTGATTTAGCGACACTGCTTTGGTCTGTTGTTGTCTCTCGTGCGTGATGGTATTTTGGCATCTTGCTGTATGTCATTAGCTTGCTGGCTTGTGTTTTACTCTGGTGTTCCCTGATCAACATGGTCCTCTCGTTCCTGGTTTTATTTCATTTCCATTTCAACTCTTTGTTTCAGCAGAACTGTACATGTCCCTCACAATGTTGGCAGTTTATGCCCATAGCCAGTGATGCAACTTTTTGTAGGAATTGTATCCGGTCTGTTGGCACTGATCTATCTTGACACTTGGAATATCTCTCATCATTTTTCCCCTTAGTCCATGTATGCATGTGACCCTTGTCCATTCCTTTTGAACACTTGTTGACAGAATACTCTTCCACTTGAAGGTGTTTCATCTAGTTCTCTTGATTTGTTGATTTACTTTTCTCCTTTACCTGTTTGTCCATCATGGCTCAGTTGTTTGGCCTCATCCTTCTCCATAAAAAGGATGTGTGCCTCTCATCCTGCCTCAATTTTCTGATGGGCTGGTTGTTTTGTTTCATAGTGAGTGATTTTGGTGGCACACTTGGCTGATAGGCACGAGTGTCTGCTTCATTGGTTTATGTCCATGTTGTCTATCAATTTCTCCTTAGGCCAAGGCATGCCCTCTTAGCATTTCTCTCCTTGTTGCTCAATTACTTCTGTCCTCACTTCTTTCTTGTTTCCTTCAAGTGTGTTGGTTCAAGGCATACCCAGAATTTTTAGATAATATGTTGGCTCAAGGCATACACCAGCATGGACACATCTCAGTCAATCTTTGTGCCTGTCAAAATCACCTTTTCTCCTAGAATGGCTCCTTTCTAGGTTTATTTTCTGCAATGGTGGAGTCTGACTTTAACATATTTGATCATCACCACAGCTGTGCTTTATTAGTTGACTCTGATACTTCCCATTGTCTCCAAAGGCATTGTGATAATTTCATGGACTACATCAGGGTCATGATGAAGGAAGCCTAAGTTGTGACCATTATCTGTTTTTGTTCCCAGCCATGTTATCACTGATTCAGGACATAGCTCTTCTTGTTGTGGGTTCATTTACGACTTTAATCATGGCTCCATCCACATTTTCTCTCATCCTCAGAAGACCAGCACCAACAGTGACAACATCAGGAAGAAATGGCAAAATTTGTTTTTGAAAACAGAGGCTGTACTTCTTTGTCACGCTCGTCGTAGTACCCAAGACTACCTCACTCAAAAATCTCACGCCCTTCATTTGTTGACAAAGGTACCTACTCTTGCTGTCTTATTTCATTGCTAACTGCATGTGTTGCTGGTCTTCAATCATGCAGAATTGCAGGAAGGGCTGCAATTTATGAATTCAATTAGTTCTTGCCATAAACGAGCAGATTTTGGCAGACTTTTACAGCCCTGTTGAAGTCTGCCAAAGACTACCAAAGTCTCCCAAAAAAACTAGCAATCTGTGGAATATACTTTTACAATCAGACTAGTAATTACGTAGGAATAGTAGAGCATTTTTGAGGCTTCCCAAAATTGGTTAACCAGTAATTATATTATTTTTGATATGTCCCAGTACAGCCCATGCACAAATGAATAGGAAATAAATATACTAAATCCTATGTCATTGCCAATGAAACTGTCTTCTTTTAAATAATGTCTTCAGATGTTGGCAGACTTCAGCAGGCTTTGGCAGGGCTGCCTAAATCTTTGAGGTGGTCTGATGTGACGGGGACCAATTTGATGAAAATTCTGTCGAGACCTATTTTTCCACAAAATTAAGAACAATGGGAACTCCACATATGTCTTCCAGGTGTAGTGAGACATGCGTTAGCTTTTACCCAACTCCTGCCCTCATAAGAAGTTTCACCACTGACATGTTGGTGTCATTGTCTACACAATTAGATAGTTGATGTTGTATTTTATGAATGTCCCAAGTTATGCATGTAGACATAATAATATTACCCCCGTTTATACATGGACTATGATTTTCCACGCAGGTCACCTCTACTGATATCTATTGAATTCCCACCTGGTTAACCTCCAATGTACAATACTACATTATTCCCCCTTTTTCTTGTGGAAAATTAGTAAAAAATACAACATGTTATTGCACAAGCAGACCCAGCTGGCCCATCTAGGCTAGCATTGGCACTTACTCAGCCACAGACCTCCATGATGTTAGAAACCTCAATCTACCATGACTGGCAGAGCTCCATTTATTCACCACAGTAGCTCAACGGCTACCACACAACTTCCAAGAGCTCATCCAGCATAACACAAGCTTGACGAGCATCACACAAGGTCACAGAGCATCGCACGAGCTCGACAATCGTTGCACGCTCGATTATCATCACACGCCCTTGACAAGTATTGCACGGGCTCGTATGATCATTGAATGAGCTTGATGAGCTTGATGAACATTGCCATCATCTTATGATCTTGATGAGCATCTTACACAAGCTCAACGAGCATCGCACGAGCTCGGCCAGCATTTACATGAGCTTGATGAGCATTGCACGAGCTCAATGAGCATCACACGAGCTCGAATAACATTGCAAGAGCTCAGCTAATTTTGTACGAGCTTGACGAGCATTGCACAAGGTACTTATCCATCGTGCAAGCTTGACGGGCACCAAAGGAGCTCGACAAGCACCACACAAGTAGACATTAATTGCCCAAGCTCGTAACAATCATCTGTCTGATTGTGGAGCTTCCATCACAGCTTGGACGCTTGACGTGCAAGGCGAGTTTTGTTTTTTCATTAGTTTTCATCACTCACCGATAATTTCACAGCCCATGATTATGTTACTTCTTCTGTGCAGAGTTGTGCCGTAATACCATTTTGTGCGGGGAGGTGAGTTGGTTATTACTTTTTGCATCAATTATAATTTTGAAATGACAACAATTCTTACATTTCTTGGGATTGGTACCTCAATTGCAGAAGTTAAACTGTTTGTCTAACATTCAAGTAACACAAAACCGATTCCCATTTGGGATGTCCTACTTGTACCTGAAGACCTTTCGGTAGCACAAAATGCATCCTCATTTAGGCTCTCCTACTTTTACCTGAAGACTTATTTGATATCCACTTGTTCAAAATTATTACCTCAGCTCATGACCTGCCCTCTGCTGGTGTTGATCCTGATCAGGTGCTGTCCAAGCTGAGCTAAATAATTCATTTGTTTCTTTGAATCAATGTGGTCACCAGGTTGTATTTGCTATTCCCCAGACACTGTTCAACAAGAATTCGACAAAAAGGTCCTGCAGGCAATACCTTGTAGATAAGGTATCACCCAATAAGTGACCTGCCAGAAATGTTCTTCGAAAGTGTGTATTCATTGTTTTGACTCTGCAAGGCATTCGGCCCCTCTGATCTTTTGTGTATTGCTCTTCAAGACATTAGGTCAGTAGCAAAGAACAACAGACAAAATTGCCCAATTGGGTTCTGCTGCCCTTTTTTGTCATCTATTCAAAAGGAAGCCCGGTGTGCCCTGGTGAATCAACGTAGGGCTCCATTGCTACAAAGAATATGAATTTATCAATCATGACACTGCCAACAAGAGGAGCTGGCACTCCATGAGGAAGGAACACATCAAACACCATGCAAATGTGAACTTCCTTAACAAGTACTTCAAGACCTCAAAGCCTCCACCTTCAATGACACCTCCTAACATCAATGCAATTCTACAAAATATGAACAAGAGTCACACTGTTACAAAAGACCACTATTCAAGTTGAATCAAGTTCAATGAGCTCTCATATGCTCTGAGTTCCATATCTTGTTCAACCCAATGCTACCAGCATACATTGGAGTTGTGATCATTTGGCATTAGCAGAGTCCCACATTGACCCTACCCCAGCAATCATCCACACTGTGATAAGTTCTGTTAATGCAACCCACATTGATGATTTCATGGATGAAAATTCCATGATAACAAGATGTTTGAACAAGCAGTCAGAGCGGATTGTACTGCGAGTGCAATCTCCAGAGTACATGACCAAAGAAACAGATTTTATTGTTGATATTTTGATTGTCAATCAAGTGATGAACATTGACATAAACAATCCCTTGAAAGGTCAAGCATATTTTGATTCTTCCTTTGATGCTGGGTTTGATTTTTTCTGACAACAAGATATTGAGTGAGAATTTATTTCTGTTCTGATATGAAATGTCATCTATTGTACTCACATTAATCAAACTATTTGTGAACAATGCAAGTTGTCATTGCACAATCATATTACGATCATATAGCATGGAGGAATCCATCAATACCCCAAAGCTGTTGTTACTTCGTGCAAGTGGTATGCTATTTGTAATGCCTTGCTGACAAAGTCCGAGAAAGACAACTTTGCTGAAGCAATTTATAAACAACTTTGATCCTATGCTGGAAAAAGAGGGCTTGACATTACGAGAACTTGTGGTTCTTCTGGAACAATCAATGGAGAAACAGACAATAAGGTGCTGTTCTTCTTGATCTACCATGAAGGAATACTTCCTCGACTGACAAGGGGATGTGTCATTCTACGAGGTCATGACAGATACATTTTCTGCTCTGCAAAAGTGTCTCCATCTCCCACAAGCTCCATTGCTTTCAACAGACAAATCATGACGTATCCATACATCATCTGTTGAAACAAGTGCCTAGAAATCTCATCATAATCACAATAACTGGGGTTGTAGTTGGGAGATGCCTTGTCGCAGTATTGGATGTCTTGTAAACTATCAAATCCAACAACTACTAAGCCAGTCTGTTCTAAAGTGTCATTACCAAAAGTTCTTACATCTGTTTCTTTCAGTGTTTCAGCAAATTCAGCAGCATTAGTTTGACAAGTTCTGGTATCTGCAGCATGATCTGAAACAGGATCATTCTTATTGTGAAAAGAACTCACAGAAGTATCCTTGTCAGAAGTATCCTCTACATTAGAAGCGTTGAGAGAAGGAGACTCAATAAAAGCATTCTTGACTGTAGTACACATGAGAGAACCAGACTCAACATAAGTATAATCATGAGGCATGGTGTTGGCAGAACACATGTTAGAACGGGCCAATAATGATATAGCTTTGGGAGAAAAAGCATTACCAGAAGGGGCGTGGGCCCAGGCAGATTGACAGTATAGTGAAGTACCATCCAATGAAGTCCAATTGACATAAAAATCATCCACTGTAGCATTGTCAAATGAGGTGTATCCAACGGAAGAAGCATCATTTTGGAAAGAATCCATTGTAATCAAAGGAATATCTTTCTGTGAGGCCTTGTTGAATTACCTCTAGTCGAGTGATAATGTCATCGCTGCATTTCATCATAACATTGCAAGAGGATCATGGGTAATTACAGATGCGCAAAATGGTGTTTGTCAGGATTAGCGAGGTGCACCAAAAAAATTGTCCACATGAAAAGATGATGTATCCAGCAAGCCTAATTTATGACCAGTGAGGTTTCATTTCCGAAAGTTTCAAAAGGGGTTTGTACAACTTTTCAAACAAACCTTTATGTCATTAAGATATAAAAATACCCTATTTATGGCAGGAAAAGAGGTCTTGTCAGAATTCTCATCGAATTGGTCCCCGTCGTATCAGACCACCTAAAATCTGCCAAAGTCGGCCAAAGTCTGCCTGATTTTTCTCAAGAATTTGAAGAGAAATAGGCCTGAGAGTCACATCAATCATTTTTGCATCAATCCTCACACAAGGGCACTTATTTTGTTGGCCTAAGAAATAAATCTTTTGATGAGTAGCCCAAGACTTTTTTGTGTGTCAGTCATCCATTGAGATACTCATACTGTCGCCACATCTACTTCCTCTGTTTTGAAAATGTCATTACCTGTTCTTCGAGAGCAATTGCTCTTTGAATGGGAAGCTGCTGAAGTTGGTGTTTGCATCAAAGCTTACTGCTCTGATAAAGGTGTTTTCATCTCCAGGGAGTTTTGTGCTCATTGCACTGAGTTGAAGCAGTATCTTGCCTTCAGCTATCATTCTATTCTTTATTGAGCTGCTACCAATCCATCAATTGATTTATTGATTTTGATTCATGGTCACCAGTCACGTTTCCATTCGTCCATACATATGTAATAACTTCAATGATATACTATTTATTTTACATTCATCATGTTTTCTTCGTCCATTTAGACCGGCCCGTTGATCTAAGGCTAACAATGATCCTATTACGAACAGTTTTTATATATTGAAAACATAGATTCTTCATTCAATTTATTAGGACTGTGATGTGGGTCTATAGACAGCGGGGTCCACACACTGCTCTCAAACGTTTGTCCTCCTGCATATATTAAAGAAATTAAAATGGTTCAGATTGTAACTCTGTGTTGCTCGTGAAATGTGAAATGTACTGTTGTCAAACCTGGGCCCCGGCGAATGCACACACACCTACATGTTCATGTTAGATTCTGGAGCTTTGGAAAAACGATAAATTTATGCAATTGTCAACCAAACATTTAAATTCCACACACAACTCTTTCGACCAGCCCATCTTAAGCATCGTCACAAGAAGTCTTGTATTCATCTCCTTGAGTTTCACTTAAAAGTATGTTACCGTTGTAGACGTACGTAATATCCACACAAGTTTTTGTGCATGTTTCACCAAGTAACTCATCGCAACTACTTATGACTTCCTTCTTGTACACACCATATTGAAAGTCATTCGAGCCGACTTCTTCAGATTTAACGTGTGCGTAAGGTCGAATTGCTGCGAGAGTCGGTGAGGATGTGATTTCTTTTGAAACTGTTGGTGTCACCCCTTCGGTAGGGGAAAACGTGGGGATAATAGTGCTCACAGTAGGGAGGAGGGTAGGGCTTGGTTCGATGTTGGGGATTGGGCGGGAGGTAAGGCGTGTGGTGGGTCGGTTGGTCTGTCGTCGCGTGGGGGTGACGGGCTCTTCTTTTGGAGTAGGGCGAGGTGTTGGACGGTTATTTGGACGTGGCGTTGTTGCTGATGCTGGTCCTGGAGTCCTCGGCCCACAGACATTGAACACTTGGCACCCTGCAACTTTACCAAACTCTGACTTGCAGCATTCTGATGCGAAGAGAAGTAAACATACAAATTAATTCGATTGAGCTCCAAACATCAAGATAGAAGAAAATCATTTGAATGTACCTTGAACTGTCATGTACAACTTTGAGTCGTCGCCAGGGAGGTCATTGTCATTGGTGCATGAGTTGGGATTGAGCTCACTTTGGCTGCGATGCCAGTTCTGTCCACAAATAGATGGGGACTGATTGAAATGGTGTTTTCCTCAATTAGTTTGAAGACTGAAGCACATCTTATATCTTAAATTGATGAATGACTTACTAGCGTGGGGTTCAGTGTCGGCGAGAATGTAGGACTTAATGTCGGCGATAGTGTCGGAAACAATGTTGGGTAACCATCTGGCTTCCATCCATCATCTGTTCCAACGAATAACAGTTGTAGTAAGAGAATGTTAAAAGAAGCTATTGACGTTCACCTAGTTGTCCCTTACCATTCCAAGAAGGAGACTTGGTGGGGTCCATCTGGATAGGCTCGATGGGGGAAGGAGTTGGATTAATAGTTGGGCTAAATGTCGGACTGAATGTTGGGGCCAGAGATGGACTTATAGTGGGATTTAGAGTTGGGTGTCCATCAGTCTTCCAAGAATCTCCCTTCCAAACTGGAGATCCTGATGGCGATTTTGTTGGGTTCAGAATAGGCGACATAGTGGGGTTCAACGTAGGTTGCGGTGCAATAGGAACAATCGGCGCGTTTGTGGGCGACAAAGATGGGCTGAATGTGGGAGAAAGGGTAGGGCTCAGCGTTGGGTGGCCATCGCCGTTCCAAAGTGGTGGCTTTGTAGGGCTGAAGATAGGCTTGAACGCGAGGGGAAAGCTCACAATAATTAATCACGTACTATTTTCGGCTCACTCTCATATAGCCTTCTGTATTGCAACGAACTTACATTTAGTGTAGGAGAGAGAGTCGGGGCTGGCTCGATGTAATTGACTGGAGACAACGTAGGGTTTAACGTAGGGTAAAATGTCGGACTCTCTGTGGGTTCAGTTTTCCCTACATAAAGATTCCTTTCTCTGGCAGCACGAAGTCCTCGTGTCCCTCCCTCGGCAGAGACAGCCAGAGTGGAGCACGCGAGAGCATATTTGAGCCATCGTCCTGCAATCATGATGCTAATTCTTATCCTTGACCCCTTCGATGAGTTCAAATTTTACGATATGTGACAGAAAGTGTCTTTTCGCAACTAGCAATCAAACCTTTCCTCTTCGATCGCTCAATAGGATATCTCGTTTTTGTGGATGAGATATTATTAGTGATGACCGAAATATTGCGACCTCAAAGGATTTTGTGCAAATAACCATGGTTCTGAGCTTCTTCCATACGCATTACCATCATCCGGCATCATTCTCACACGAAAGTTTTACAATGTTGTACCGTACTCACACGTATCTCCCAGCGTTCCATGGTGTGAGTTCAGTTTGACATCAAAATTTGAACTTCTTCGATGGACTCCTTACAGGTACAACACTGTATGTAAGTTATTGATACCATGAACGAATGTCTGAGTTTTGTTCGTACAATACCGGAACAGGTTTTAACGCGTCTGCCCGTTGGGAGGAGTTTAAAACGAAGGTGGGTATCCTACGCATTACCTTACAATTTTTCAATACACTTGCGTTTTGTTTTCCTCCGCCAGGTGAAAGCTGGTGAAAGTATTGTATGTGCGCTGTCATCGGCATTTATGGGCAATCGAGAATTCGTTCATTATAGGTCATTATCTGTTCCATTATTTGACGAGCAATGAGAAGTCATGTGTTCATTCGCCGATCAATCACAATTTAGGTGACCAGTGACCGAAATTGTCGGGCGCCCTCTTTAAACTTTAAATGTTATCACACAAACCGATGTGATAGTTTGGTGTTGTGCGTTGAATAGGACAGATAGATCTTGTAGATGTGATGGTTAAATGGATGACACGCGTGCGATATCATTGATGGTTACCATACGGCCATTTGCTCATTTAGCCTTCCATGTAAGCTGACAATTCTGAACAGTACGTCCACAATAGAGGCATCTTAGGGTTCGGAAGTCACGAAGCGACTTTTATACATTAAAGCAAGACAACAATGGTTGAAGTCAAGATTTTTAAGGTTGTTATTCTGGGATCAGTTGTTGTCCTTAACTGTGAAGGGAGAAAGCTCCGTGGGAGAAGTTCCAAGGATCGCCACGTTTCCAACAGAAAATTAGGAAAATATTGGGTTCCTGGCGACGCAACGTCCGGTTTAGGTTATTATGGAGGTGTGTCTTTCGATGCCACAGTCACACCTACGAATAAACCTACAAGCGAGCCTACGAAAAAGCCAAGCACCATAACACCGACAAAAAAAAAAACTTCTTGGATGGGAGATGCATACCCGACGTTGAGTCCCACAGTTTCGTAAGTCAGATGTGTTACCCTGTACTCCTTGAGAACAATTTCGTATTAATTTTTCCAAATCTATGTTTGGACCACGTCGTCATGACCTCACATTTCTGCATGTTATTTAGGCCAACGTTTTCTCCATTTTTTGTGCCGATCAAACGAGATCCTACAGCATCTCCAGTTTGGACAGGTAATGGCGGCTTCGTTTGATTCTGTCTCCGTTCTTACCACTTCTTCGGTTTTTCCCGACATATCTTAAATCATATAACACTACTCTCTTAACTTATAGGGGATGCTTGGAAGCCAGATGGTTATCCTACCTTGAGTCCTACACTCAGTCCGACGACTTTGTCACCAACAAAATCTCCCGAGAAACCCCAGCCAGTCACTACTCGTCCTACAGACTCACCTGTTTGGAAGGGTGAGGAAGTCTTGTTTCGTGAAACTAATAAATACCAATTATTTCTGATGTATTAAGTCGTGGTCCTTAATGCTGTGCTTCAAGGGGATGCATGGAAGGCAGATGGCTATCCAACCTTGAGCCCAACGCTCAGCCCAACCTTCAGCCCCACATTTTCTCCTACACTGTTGCCCTCAACATCTCCAGAGAAAATCGCGCCAGTCGAGACTGTTTATCCAACGTTGTCGTGAGTTTACTTAGACCGAGGGTATCAGAATTGCAATTTGCACAGAATTCCGCACTGTTCTTGCATTCGTCAACGCTTGACGTGTCATGTCTTTCCCAACCTTTAAACAGACCAACTCTTACTCCCACGGCATCTCTAGTTTGGAATGGTAGGTTTCGTGTTGCTGCAACCGTGTCGATGGTTATATGTATGGGCCTCTCACGAAATGCGATTGTAACTCTTCTTATAAGGTGACGCTTGGAAGAGCGATGGGTATCCAACCTTAAGTCCTTCTATGAGTCCGACATTGACTCCATCTGCAAGGAAGATCAACAGTTCCACCACGAAGCCGACAAATGGACCTACGGCGACGCCTACTCAGTCTCCAGTTCAACATGTTAAAACACCCAATCCAACTATGGTGAGTCATTTGTCGTAGTGATGCCATTGACGATTTCCAGTGCAACCACTCAGCTGGCTCTTACCAATAACGTGGCAATGCTCGCAGTCTCCGCTTTTCGTTTACACCATTGCCGTACGTCATGGGTTTCATTTATTAGTTCAGTTTAAGTCACTCAATTTTGATCAATATGTGTTCTTGCGACTGATTTCAGCCATCAGATGGGTTTGAACCCACTCCTGCCGTGAGTTCAGGGTAAAAGCACGTTCAATTTGAGGCGCGTTTTTCATCTCATGTTTTTTGGATTTTTTTTTAGCCCTCTAACAGATATGAGCCCATCCCAAATGAGCCGACCTTTAATCCTACATGGGATAATGGCGGATGGCTTGATTGGGATGATGATCAATTCAATCGGAAAAAGTAAAAAACATGATCTCTACTAGATTTTGTGTGAATTATGTCTAATCCTTCAAGGACTATATTATGTCAAAGAATTTGTTTAATATGATAAGAGGTAAAGCCATGGCACCCATCTAGCCTCCTTGTTTGTAAGTAGCTCTTGCAAATATTCCAGTTACTTCTTACATTTCTAATGGTGAACTAGTCTCCATTGGAGCCTTCCCGAAAGTCTAAGATTTCCTAGGTTCGAATCTTCTAGGCCAATTTTGGTTTTTAGACTAGAAAGTGTTTCCCATTCCCAAAATCTTCCTGTCTTTATTCTTAATTTTCTAAACCTACTTGGTGAACCATAGCCACAAAAATTGCTAGCATGCAGTCAGTTGCTTGTTCCCTTCACCGCATTATTCAACGAACAATGCCAGACAGTGATAACAAGCAAGAAAGCTCGGTTCCTTCCAAAGCTGGATCCGTAAACCACATCGATGCATCTGGTGTCAAATCTGATGCAGCTGAAGAGGTTGATAATGATGATGCTCCCATAGCATCCGTCGTTGTCCCAGAAGGTGAGCTTGCTGTTGGGGAGCATGATGTTGTAGGACCTGTTGCTGTGGGCAGAAGTGGTGCTGCAGGCAGAGTTGTGGCAGAGGGGAGAGGACATGGATGCAGTTGATGTGTACTTGGACATGGACATGGACATAGACATAGACGTAGAGGCTGTGGACACCGAGGTGGTTCTGGCAGGTGTTGACAAGGGGAGGGTGGTTGACAGCCAGGTATGTTGAACTACTCCACTAGTGAGCTTTTGCATAGGCTTGAGTCAGCTTGTGAAATTTTCCCAATCTCCAGCATCGAGTAGGATCTTGTCATAGCATGACATGCAGCTTTTCATCCTGAACTCTAACGCACAAATGACCAACTGAAGAAGAAGTTCAACAAGCTTGAAAGACAATGATTCCAACAGGGAATCCTAATATCCCCCTACATTGTGCAAGAGGCAAAGGAGATTCAAGAGTTGATGATGGAGAAGACAGAAGGGACAACAGGAACTGAGGATGAACTCTTCTGTCCTCACAACATCAAAGGAGAGGATGAAGTCAACCAAGAAGATGTGGAAGTGGGAGGAGGTGATGTAGAAGCTGCTGAAAGTACTGTTAGGGTTGAGCTAAGTTTTATTTATCTCCATTTGTCTCCATGTGACCACTAATCTTGTCTCACTTATCTTTGACGAGAAACAGTCTCACAGGGGGGCAACACCACCCCAATCACCTGTCGAGGGAGTAGGAAAAGGTATGGGAATGATGAGCAGCCAGCCGAGTTTGGCCAGCTTATGTTGATCATTGCCAATCAACAGAGGAACAAGCAGTGTCAATGTCAAGAAGAGAAAGAGGACGGACGTGAGGAGAGGTGACTGCATTATGAGGAGCACAACAAAGAGAGAAGGATGCCGTTTCAGATCCATCAGGAAACAATATGCAATAGCAATCACAGATCATGAACACTATGCTAATCATACTGCAAGCTCTATTCATGGCCCTTCCTTGCGCAGAAGACCAAATGAATGTTGAGGTACCACATATCCCTCTTTTGGTATTGGTGGGAACACAACTCTTTATGGCACAGAGAGAGTTGATGAGGGAAAGGTTGACAATGGAGAGGGGAAGACAAAGGAGTGAGGTTTTCTAGTATAGAAAATGAAATTTGTCTGTGATGTTATAGTTGTGAGGAAACTGTTATGTCAAAATATATTTGTTGAAGAATTCATTATAATATGTTGTTCTAAGACTTAACAATGATTATGTGACTGTTGAATAATTAACTGATGGAACTGAGTGTTTTCTGTAACAACATCAACTTTCCATGAGAACCCAAATTACCACAGACAAAATCAAAAATTCGTGTTATTTTTAAGATGGCTCTACCACAATTCCTACCACAAGGTTTTGTCTTAATACCACCAAACTAAATATCATAGCACACAATGTGCCACAAATACTGCCACAAAATGTTTTGTGGAAAGAGTACCAAAATGTCATTGAACTCCACAATGTGAGTGTGACTTGCATCCATTAATGTACCATGGTTCCTACCACATTAACTACTCCCACTCTTTCCACTAATTCATAGTAGAATTTTGTGGTACTTGGAGTATGTCTACTACTATAACTACAACAAAACACTAGAGTACTATTTCCTGGAATCTTTGATTTATTCACACATTCCATGGTTTTGTGGAAAGTTGATGTTGTTGCTGTTGATATGTATCTGACACTGTTCCACTTCCAAGCACTGAGACTGTTTTTGCACCTAGTGCTGGAAAACAGAAAATGTTTCCCATTCTGGAACTGTCAATTTTGTCATCATTGCAGAATAGTCATTTTTGGCTGAGAAAGAGGATAAGGCTTTGTACAAAGTATATGTCAAAATCCACAGTAGGTTATTAGCTTGTGTCATTCATGTCCATCAGGATGGTGTTTACTTCTGTATCATGCAGCACTTGAATGCAGTCATCCTTTCCCCATGCATTGGAATTTGGGTGCACCAAAATGGGTATATCTATAAGTCCGTGGTCTAGCACCAGTGCCAAAATTGGGACAAGTGCTCAACTGGGGACCCAGGGGGAAAATGTCATAAATGCTGGCATTGGGTGCCCAGTGCCAGCACTTGCACTTTTTCTTGTCTGGTGCCAGCCCTGGGCACCCTGTTTCAAGATGGTTCCAGAACAGGGACGAATTTTCCCAGTGCCAGCACTGGCGCTGAGTGGAGGGAAGATCCCATTGAGGGCACCGGCTCTATGGGTATCTCTGTAGGCAGAATTTTTTATCCACCCACGTACAAAAAAACCACCATAATGGGTTATGAGTATGGTTTTTTGGGGGTGGTCGAAAAATATTTTCTGCATCTCGGTCGCCTGTGCTGCAGAAAACATTTTTTGACCACCCCAAAATACCCACCCCCTTTCATTAGAGATGTTGACGTCACAAATTTGCTTGTTTCTGGTTTTATTTCTCGGTTTATGCGTGTTTGGTACTGCACCTCGTATATACTACACACATACCTACCACACCATTCTTGTCTTAAAGTGGTCATGACGTACTAACAGCTGTCAAGTTCACGATTAGATAGCGTGGAACTGAACCAAAACGGGGTGCACGGACACGTTCGTTTTTTTTCTGCCTGCAGATGAGGGTACCCACCAGGGCGACGGTCAGACATAGACGGAGGGGTGGGTGGTCAAAAATGTGGTGAAATTCATCTGCCTGCAGGGATGGCCTATGGGATCCTAGTAGGCTGAGATCTGACATACATAAGATGAAAGATTGGACTACCATCATATTGTCTAGGGAGTATTCCTTGTTAAAATTTGTTAAAAATTATCACTATCAGTACTTAGGTGCAGTTTTAGTGCTCATCACAACAGAGTTGATGGAAATGAGCCTCTGTTATGTCAATTTAATTAGAAATGTTGTTCTGAAAGAAAATACAATGTCATACTTGAACTGTAGAAGTTTGAACTCCAATAATCCAAGTAAACGGATGGACAAGAGCAAAAAAGACTCCTAAATGGTTTATGTAAAATAATAACTCTGATACCAATGTGACCTGCAATATGGTAACAATGTACAACTGTTGTTGCTGAGAGAAAGAACAGCCAGTACAATGTGTCCCTAAAAAAATCTCACTGATTCATACAGAAGGTTTTCATTGGAAAAATTAAGCAAAATTTCAAGAGTAAGTCGTTTGTGACAAAAATCTTACCTTTTCTGTTTACTCTTTGAAAACGCATTTCTGCAAGTAAGCTATTTTCCGAAGAATAAGCCTTTTGTGACAAAACGACTTACTTTTGTGAGATGGCTTACTTCTCCTTATTTATCATGGAAGTTATGGAATCCAATGTATATAGCCCTCATTTTCTAAGAATGGCTTATTTTCAGGAGTAATCCATTTCTTGAAAGTAAGTCATTCTATCAAATCATTGCCTTTGCATAGGCCGGCACCCATCCATAATGATGTCTTACGCACATAAGTTTGCAAAACATTGTCACAGGAGGAAGTTGTAAGACTTTTTTCTTGTGTATTCAACCAAAACCATACTAGACTCCTTGTCAAAGTGCCCTACCACGGTCATGCTCATCAGTGAGGCACCAGATCTGATGATGAAGTGCCTGATCTCTCTGGCCTGGTGTACACCAATGATGATGATTCAGTCATCTTTGGTGATTCCTCCACATCTACAGAACATGTAATGATGTCAGTTCATTCAGCACATGCTGTACAATTTGTGCAGATTACAATGACATCAACAAAAATGCTGATTATGAGTACACAATCAGTACAGTTATCATTTCACTAGCTGCAACAATTCAGAGTAAGGGCACCAACATCAATATCAAAATCAAAGAAGACTCAACACCAATTGATTTGCAGGATCTCGGAGACTCCCAAATTTTACGTAATACAGGTTGTGGTTATGAAGGGAATGATGGGAATTCAACTGTTTGAATTAGTAGGAACATGTGATTCAGCTTGAACACAAGGGCCAATCTACAAATAGATATGTTATGAGTCTCTCAGTACATTTCAAACTTGAGTCTCTCAGTACATTTCAAACTTGTTATAGAATCCTTGATCCCTTCTTATCAAGATTTCAACATACCAATCAATGTGAAGGGCCACTTTTGAGAGAACACATCATTGCTGCATGATTATGGATTCTTTCATATGGTCATCCCAAAAACCAATGGCACATAATTGGGAGTAGTAGAGTTGCCCAGAATTGGATATAAATATGCTTCAGACGCCCTACAATGGAATGCCGTCTATGAACAATACAAGATGTAGAGTACACATGAGATTATGGATGTGGATGTTTTCATAGCACCACTACACCTACTAGCAACAAAGTTGTTCGTGAGTTGGTGTATTACTCTGGCACCATCATAAATATATGGGTCTGAATTGTCAAGTATGTGTAAAGCCTGATCTACGTTCATGTACTTTGGTGTATTTTCACTGGACAGCACAGTGACAGCATGTCATTTCCTGATGCAATTGCTTTCATGGCTGCTTATAATTCTTTACCTTTAGCAAGATTTGGAGTTGCTGATGTCACATGCAAATATACCTTTAGTGAAAACATGAGTGTTCCTTTCATTGGATCTGACAGATTACACCCTGCCTATGATGCATTCAATTCTACTTCATGCAGCTGAGCATTAGTGTGGAGATGGTGTTTTGTCACCTCACAAATAAGTTTGAGTATTTATTGCCACATTTGTTAGATCACAAGATAGAGCATCATCTACATTCATTGCATGTGGCTATCTCCATAGTTAAATTATCCAAGAGGATAATTCATTTTGAGATATGTTTGAAATGATGGCAAGCAAAATCATGGACACGAGTGATGTACCACCTAATCCACGTGCTCCACTTGGGATGACACACCTTCCTGTGGTGCTTCATGCTTCATGATGATTTTAAAAATACATTGGGATTTTATGAACCAGAGGGGCCATGTGATGTCCATTCATGAGCAAGACATCAGGTGGCCCTTGCATAATGTTGAATCAAAAAAGCAAAATGGTAGACAACACTGTGTAATTCTGATGGCAGTTAATGGTCGAGAGAGTGCATCAGTCCTGTTTGAAGAGAAAGTAAAAAATCATTATAACATGCAACCCCAATCTAAAAGCAATGCACATCACTTACAATCATTGCTGCTGCTGTGTTCTTACTGTCTCCAGAATCTCCAGCTTCCTTGTGCCATCTTTTTGCCATCACAATAGTCTAAGTTTTGAATTCCGGTCAGAATTCCGCTGAATTCTGAATTCTGCCAGAAATTACTGTCAATCAGACCAGAACCACATTCCGACGTTCTGTTTATTTTTATTTTTTGTGGACAACAGCTTATGTACGATTCCAGTAAAACCGCAACGAACTATTAACCGTAGCTTAGTACGTACCAGTGTTCTACATACGTGGATACCCTGAGGTGTCAGTCTAAAAACTGAGCTGAAAAAGACTAAAAAATTGAATTCATATAAACAAGTCTTAAAATAATTCACTACTCTAACATAAAAAACATTCATTTCTTCCTCTTTGCTATCCCCAATTCCTTGAACAAGCCAGTGCTATATAACTTGTTGTGACAAGGTCTCCAGGAAAGCTCTCCTGCTCTGCCCTTGTGGAGCTTTCCACATCACCTTTCTTTGACTTGGTCAATAAATACAGTTTAATATCATCCTAGATTTCCGTCCACAGCCCCGTAACCGTACTGCCATTCCAAAACGACAAACCCTGCACATCCCAGGCTTCCACAATCCATGTGGCACTACTAAGAACTTCAAATCATCCATAAGCCTTCTCATTCTGGAAAGAATACTACCATACTTATCAAAATGCCACACATTCTTGGAGTCACAGATCTTGAGCGGGGGGACTCCATCCCTCGGATTATCCATGTGCCATAATGTGATCAGCTGGGTCAAAGTCATTGAATTGGGGTACCTAAACGAAGCAGGCAAGTGGTTCCATTTATTGTGCCATGAATACATACATCTCATGTTGCCATAATCTCTACACAGATAAGGCTGTAGAATTGATCCTTTCTTGACTCTTACAAGTCAGTGGTTAACGGATTGGAAAGATACTTCTCTCTCTCTCATTCTGTCAGCCTGAGTGATAAGACAGGAACTGGGGAAGCAACGGATGTAAATGACCCAAGGCATCAACACTTGATTCACCTTGGTGTGGATCCCTCAATTCCTTCTGTGACTGATGGCTTTTCAGTACAATTGAATGGTTCAGAGCTTGAATTGGACCTCAACATACACACTACACTGTGAACTTGATGGATAATGACATTTGTACAAGATTAAGACGTATGGCCAATTAACTGCCATCTAAATCACAAGAAAACACTTTGTAGTGTTCTAGTTTTGCACTACAAAAATAATCAAGTGGGCCCATTTTTGTGTACAATCATAATCAACACTGACCACTCCTTTATTTAATTCTGCACTGCATGGGTAGGAGTGTTGGCTTACAATGAGGGCAGCAATCAGTCCACTGTTCCAGATAACGTTTGACAACAGAGATAAATTTTGGGGAGGGAGGTGTTGACAGGAGCAAAATGAGCATCCTCAAAGCTAGCTAGGGGACTGGCCAGTGTGGGTGGATTGGGATCCTCAACCCCAGGTGATGGGCTAGGGCGATTTCTGCCTGGAGTCCACGCCGCTGAAAGCAGCGTGTGAGGCAGCGCGGCAACGTTGCTCCGCAAAGCGGTCGATTGGTGGTTGGGGGGACGGGACATGGTGGCTGAATGAATGGGTTGGTTGATGGTGGTGATCACTTGGTTGTTTTATTTTATTTTTGGGAAGTTACAGTTGGTGAGAGGTTGAGACCCGTTCTGTCAATCATATTTATAAATAGGTTGTAGCCTATTAATTTTTGACTTGACTGCTGTAAATAGGCACAAAATCACTTCTATTGACAGACATAACATTTTGGTATTCTCGATCTTGATGTGACATCGAAACACGTGGCGGGTTGGGTTCGCATTTTTGTCGTGCAAATGAACGTGAAAAAATCCAAAACGCCCTGTCGCATCATAATAGGCAAATAAATTGGATCAAAAACCTCTTTTCCAATCTATTGCCCCTGAAAGAGGTTTTTACCTACCTACAACCTATATTCCTTCAAGCCAATATAGAGCATCGCCAAATCAAAATGTGCCCCCAAAATAGGCAATAAATAGGATTGATAGAAGGGGCCTGAGATAGCTCCCATTCGGGCCCTCAAAATTTGCGAACAGAAAAGATCTCGTGCTGGGTAAAAATCGTAGCTAAAAATGAAAAGATACCGAAAAAAAGATCGTCGTAATTCTATACAACGCCAATGTCATAATAAATCAAGTAGCGATAGCTAGGTGATGTGATGTACATTGCACGAAAATAGAGACGCAATAATCGTTGTTACATTTCAGTCGTGCGGGGCAAAATTTACCACAGTTTTCACCGTAATTTTGGAAGATGTATTATTTAGATGAAGATGTGACACCAGAATTTGTGGGAGTCAATCAGAATCTTACTGCAACCACACAAATGGTATCCAAAGAAATCACCACGCATCACTCGAGTTGTCTCATTTCCATTTTCACCTGCACTGCCATAAACAATGGGATTTCATGGCCGGCAATTCGGCCATCCCTCCCTCAGTAAAAAAGGGGATAAGGACCCGCCGCTGCCCTCCCCTGATCGCAAACCACGCCGAGAAGCCGGCAATAGTGAGTTTGTCTGTGGGTTTTATTTTTTCTCCAACATTCCCAATCTTTTTTCACCGCGACCTATTTTAATCCGTTGCTCGTGCTGTCGACGCTCCCTCAGTCCATGAGGGGATTTGCTGGCCGCCACCACAGTTACCCACTCGCGAATCTTGCAGGGATTCCAGATATGGTGAGTTTGTCTGTTTTTTATACCCCCTCCATTCCCAATTATTTTCTCAGCACAGCAATTTTCAATTCAATTGCAGTTCTGTTGGTTGCACTCGTGGCCTTCCCGCAGTCTACAATTGAAATAAATTCTGCCGCCACCGTACACTGTTCAAGAAATGCACAGAAAATCCTGCGATGGTAAGTTTGTCTGTAGTATCACATTTCTTCTCCACCATTCTCAATTATTCTCAACACTACGTGTTTAATTTAATTGTTCTAGGAAGTGGGTGAAATGGACTAACGTATAGCAATTATGATGTACGTAGACTTTAGCAAGGGAAGTCAGTTGTTCAAAGAATAAAAGTGATAATCTGGAAATTATGGTTTAAAAAGTTCTATCTAAAAGTGCTGCTCTGTACCTGAAAGAGCATGCAGTCGGACTAGATAGATAAAAAATTACCATGAATTAGTCGTGTCAGAATATTTCGGAGATATCCGGACACGACCCCAAATACGCCCCTGTGTTCGTCCCACGAACACGAATAATACTAGCTAGTTGAAAACACGACTAGCTGTACTAAAATAAAACCGGAACATGGCAAAAACGAGAACACAACAATCAACGTGTCACGTGCATGGTGGCACGATCGCTACCACTTCAATCGCACGATCTCGAGCGATTGAACAGCCTTGTTCAATCGCGACGCACGATCTCGACACTCCCTCTCGAGTGCATGCTCATAAGGTCTACCACCCTATTAGCTTCCGCCTCAAGTATTCAAAGGTTACCCGGGTCAATCCCTTGGTAAACAAATCTCCTAACTGCTCCACAGTGTCAATCTTGACCAGCTTGATCTTCCTCTTGACAATCTGCTCACGAAACCAAATCGTCTTGATGGCATAGTGCTTGCTTCGAGGTGTAAACTGGGGTGGCAAAGTCTCAGCCAGTACTAGAGCTCCAGCGTTGTCTTCATGGATCGACACATTCATGGTTGTCTCCTTCAATGGTAAGCCAACCTTTGTACCAAGCAGTGTAACCATATCCATAATAGGAAACAGCTCACGACAGCTGTGAGCCAGGGCTACAATCTCTGCCTCCATGGTGGACAATGCAGTCTCAGTCTGCAACTTGGATTGCCACAAGACTGGACAATTGGCAACAGTGATGACAAAACCAGTTCTGCTCTTCACACACGAGGGATCACTCGAATTCTCATGGCCATACAATCCAGCAAAGTCTGCATCAGGATAGCAGTCAACCTTCAACAACTTGGATGGATTCAACACAAGACCACGATCACGAGTCGCCTTCAGATATCGACCAATCCTTTTGAGGGCCAACTCGTGAGATCTCTTTGGGCAGAACATGTATCTTGCACAACAGTTAACAGCATAGGCAATGTCGGGTCTGGTGTGCCCAGCCAAATACAGGAGCATTCCAACGACACTGCTGTAACTGAACTCGCCCAATGCAGGTTCACCATCAGCATCCTTGACCAAAGGTTTCGCTTCAGCTGGAGTGAACTTCCCTGAGGTTGTTCCAAGATCCAAACCAAGAGTTTCTATCACACGATCAATCAACCCAGTCTGCTTCATCTCCATCAGGCCAGTTTTCGGGTCAATCTCCATCCTGACTCCAAGGAACCCAGCGGCATCACTCTCTTGCTCAAGCGAGACACCAGCAGCAATCAGTTGGTCGGCGAGAGCATCTATGTCGGCCTCATCCATTGCCCAGAAGATCAAATCATCCACGTAACATATGCAAATAACTTTCTTTCCTATGAAAAGGCAAGGATCAAGTGTTGACTGTTCCATGCCACATAGGTTCATCTTCTCAGTGAGGTAGAGCCAGAATGCTCTCGGGCTTTGGCGTAAACCATACAGCGTCTTCTTGAGTTTTAGAACCTTTCCTTGCTTCCTGAAGCCACGAGGCATCTCAACGTAGATGTTCTCTCCTTCCTCTACGTCAGCATGAACAAATGCAGCTGTGATATCACCCTGCTTGGACTTCAACTTGAGTAAGACTTCCAAAATGAGCATCAAACGAACTGTCGTCCACTGAACAACTGGAGCATAAGTTTCAAAGAAGTCAATGCCATGAACTTGCTGGTCACCACGAACACAAAAGCGAGCCTTGAATTTCTTGATGAGACCGTCTGGAAAGCGTTTGATCCTGAATGCCCAAGTAGAGTCAATCACATTAGCTCCCTCTGGACGGTCGACTACTTCCCAAACACCCATTTTCTCCAATGTCTCGATTTCTTTGACAGCAGCCTTCCAGTATTCGTCGGCAAAAGGACTCTTCATTGCTTCCCACCAGTTGGGATTGTCAGACTTGGAGGCTTCAGCTTTGGCTTTTAGGAACAGTGGATGGACCCAATTAACAATCAATTCTTGGGTAGTACCAGCATATCCACAACTATTTGCTGCCAAAGTGATAAAACGGCTCAGAGGACTTGCCAATAACTCCTCAACTGTAGGAACATCATCCTTTAACTCCATCATGTTCAACAATCTATCAGCTTCTTCCATCCGTTGCTTAACTCGTTGGCGATACTGCATTCGCTTTGAGCAACTGCACACTTGTAGGCTCTGACTGGAACGTCCGGTTCTTGGAGCACACGAAGACATTGTAACGCTTGTTTTCAAAGTCAATGGCTAGAGGGTCTTTCTTTCGTCGATTCCGCTTTGGATACCTTGGACTTGGAGACGCAACATCATCGTGCTGTGGCTCAAAGTCAACATGTTCCTCCTCAACGTTAAGATCTCCACCTGATGGGTGGAATTCTCCCTCTTGATGTGATGGTGCAATGGACTCACCGACAGATTCATCATCGGAGTCATCATCATCAGAATCAGACACAATCATCAAAGGTGGCGGGTGACCATTGCCATCGTCATCATCATGGGTATGATCGGGAGGCGAGGCTGGAACAGGGAGGTGGACGCGTTTTGATCGCTCCCTCTCTTCAGTGAGCTCCCTCTGGCGACGAAGGCGATCACGCCGGTCTCGTCGCTCAGATTCATCTAACCACACTTCATCCAAAGGCGGAGGGCGATAAACAAGATTTCCATCAGAGTCACATTCGTCCTCTGCATAGATGTCCCGATTGTATTCAAAGAGCTCATTGCAGATCCTATCCATTAAGACATCATCATTTCCAGAGCTAAACACTGTTTGAAACAAATCGTCAAACACAACATGGAACTGAGGAGACACAAAACCTGTGGAGAGGTTTCGAACATTGGCGACAAGAGACGAGTGCTCATCAGAAAATCCTAAAAACTGCCCAAGGCGCGAACGACGATTCCACTTGGGGATCTTCTTGCCATCTTGAAGTTTTGGATCAAGCACAAACACTGGACACCCCCAAACATGTGACCAAAGTAAATCTCTATGATCGGCTTGTGTCTTGGTAAGAAGCTCCAAAGGAGTAAGTCCTGATGTACTGTTTGGAATACGATTGTAGAGCCAAGCTGCATGTTTGACAGCAAACCCCCACAAAGCTAAATCATCAACACCTCTCTCAGACCAATGAAGAGAGACATGTACCATAAAAGTGCGAGCCATATACATGATTGTTTGGATTGCCCTCTCAGCAATTGAGTTTTGGTGCTTGGCACCTACACCGGAGAAGCTTTGAGACTGATGCTTCATTTTGCAATCATCACGAAACATATCCGCTGTGAAGACTCCATTATCACTATGCAGGTGTTTAATCTCAGCAGCGGCCATTTCCCACAACCATTCCTCAAAACGAACCTTGGACATAACTGTTTCACCAGCACCTAAGGAGACTTGGCACTCAACCCAAATAATGCCCGTAGCAGCATCCTGGAAGATAGTTCCACCATGGAACTTGTTGCGATCATCCTCACGACCAAACCCAGAAAGCAATCTGCCAGGAGTATTGACAACAAACTGATCAGCCGAAACAAAGTCTCCAGCTTCATATCTGTCTCGAGACAAGATAGCTTCCTTCTCGGGAATAGCTGTGCTCTTCTTAACCTGAGGAGAACGTCGCTTCAGGCGTGCTAACTCACATGAGTGACATTTTGGAATGGGACAGTTGGGTGTGGAGGCAAACTTTGGAGAGATGACAGGAGGTAAGATGGTTTCGCGACCAGTGTCATCGACTGCCTTGTTCTCTCTCATCATCTGCTGTATCCGACCCATACTAATGCCAAGTTTCCAGTGCCAGGTGAGCAGTTCCTTCTGAGGACCGGAGAGATTGGCATTATCCTCTGTGCCAACGCATGGACAGATGACATTATCCCACACATCATCAACCGACTCATCAACAGCATTAAGCATTGACTGGGAAGATGGGAACTGAGACAGTGAGTCAACTCCAGATAACCCACAGAACTCCAGTCTTGAAACAAAGTTCAAACCAATCTCCCTCCGTTCCTCAGCAGGCACGGAAGGGTTACAGACCATCGGCAAGTTGGAGGGTCCTGAGTCAATTGGAATCACCACATTATGGTCCTTCAAATGCATGACTATTTGATTTCCATCAACAGTGCTATGGTGGCCATGAAGCTGATGATAGGACTGTGGACTGAATAGACGAATGTCTGCAGTAGGAAGGTGATAAGCAATGCAAGGGAGAAAGACATCATCTCCCCTGTCATTCTGGAATCTATAGATGACAGTGCCAATTCCAACCACGTGATTCGTCTTGGTCACATCTCTGACTGGGATAGAGACTTCAACATAATCGAAGAAGTCTGCCCTGTATGGTGTCAAACCCAGAGAAGCACCCGTATCCCAAACAAGAGGAGTACTCTCAAATGAATGAAAATGCTTGCACTGGTCTGCGTTGGTCTCCAGACCACAACGAAAGACATCCAATCTGTTCACAACTGACTGTGCAGTGGATTGAGAGTTCAAGTCATGAAACTGCTGTGTCCCATTAAGAGAATTCAATAACCGAGGCAACTGGGTGAAATCTTGACCACTATCGTAGCACCAGTTATGCAAGGTAAAGTTGGAAATAGTCGATGCAGGCTTGAAGAAATGGCGATTTCGGCAACGATAAGCAATACATGACTTTGCATTTTTCTTTTTCCAACGTTTATGTTTGCGCCACTCAGGCAAGAGAATAGGTGTACCATTGAGGGTCAGCAACTCCTTCCTACGGCGACACTTGCGAACCAAATGATATGCCAACTTCCTCCTCCTCTTCCGCATCTTGTGAGCACGGATATGCCATGGCCTTGACTTGCGCTGGAGTTTGTGTTTAAGGGCGCGCCAAGCCTTTCGAGACATAGGATTGCTCCCAAAAATTCCAAGGAGTGCCATCATTGACTGCATGAGGCAATAGAAGACACTCAAACCGTTTCCACCAAAACACCAAAGCAAGGACAAAACTAGAACGAAGAAAATAGACTCAAGGAAGTCATGAAAACCTGGATAAAGGATAGGTGGGTGATGACCAGGCCAGGCCCACCATCCTAGTTTAACATCTTCTTGAGATCAGAGAGAAAAGCTGCAACTGTTGGATCAGCCACCATTCGTTCATGACGTTCACAGACGTCTAAAAGTTTCGCCTTATCAATGGAGATCATACCAAGAGTGGTCGGACCAGTAGATGGATTGGTAGCAGAAAGAACGGTGGGAGGTGGTACAGGAAGGTTCTGGCGTTGCTCCTTAGCAATTTGCTGATGGTAGGGATGGGTAGCAGGTAAAGCAGCAGGAAAAGAAGACGGATTTGAAGTGAAGGCAGAGTGAAAGCCGGAGGTATGGGTACAGTTCCACCCACATCCCTTGTTGCAATGCATATGCCAAATATTGTTGAATTTTTCAACACCACTTCCTGATGGCTTTTGACCACCACTCCCGCCACCAAACCTGGACCTCTCATAGTGTTTTCCTCCAGAACCGGAGCCACCACTGACAGATGAAGACTTCTTCTTCTTATCTTCCTCCCATTTCTTCTTGTTTGCCTCAATCCGAGCTTGATCTTTGGGAAGCTTGCATTTGTTGACTCCATGGTCACCATTGCAGTTCCAACAGTTATTGACCCGCCCACCTGGAATATGCCAATTGTTGCCTGTAGATAAGGAGTTGTAAAGGCTAGTGGCTTTCGAAAGAATGTGAAGGATCTGGTCAAGTGCCGTTTGACTGCCTCCAGTGTAGGTAGTGGAAGTCTTGGCGGAACGGTACATAGTACTTTCCAACTTGAAAACCTCAGTGAACTTCGAGACAGATCCCCTTGACAATCCATCCATAACTTCTCCAACTGCCTCATCTGACAAAGCATCGACCCTTGCAAGACTTTTCACTACAGCAGTCAATTGTTTTGCTGCAAGAAAAACATTTTCGCCTTTGATCTTGGCAATACCATCTCTGCTAAAGCGTGTGACAACAGACTTGAGGGCAGTAACCACATCAGTGGTCATTTGAAACATCTGTGCCATAATTAGGTACAGATAAGTAGCTCCACCCTTCTCAAAAGGCTCCAAGCTCTCAAATGAATCCTTGATTGCATCCTTGAGTTCTTGGGTGCAAGAGTTTCGAAGAAAGGCAAGAAGCCAGGCGCTTGATCTTCGATTCTCATCACCACCCTGACGGTTGATATCTAACTGCCACTCCTTGACTTGGTGAATAGTGAGATGAGTCCAATCCTCAAATAGGTTGACAGTTTCTTCCCCATATTTCTCCCAAAGAGCAGTTGCAGTAGAATCAACTATCTTTCTGACTAGAATGATCTCCATAAAGTCATAGCTGACAGAATGCTTTTGAGCATCCTCGATCTTGGAATAGTTTCCAACAAATTGCTCTTGAATGTTGCGGTAGTTTGCATTCCCAGGATCAGCTTCACCATCCTCACTCTTAGTGACAAAATGCTTCGCTGCACCAAGCTTGGGGCTCAAAGGAGTCGTTGCTAGAGCATATGCATGTGAGTACTCTTTCGATCCTTCAGTCCCTCGCTTGTTCTTGGGAATGATGACTTGATTCTTGGCAAAATCAAGCTCTGAGATAGGACTTGAATCCACAAAGAAATCCTTAAGTTGATTGACGGCGCCTTGCATTGTCGTCATACTGCTCTCGGTGTGCACTCCGATTTCAGATATAACTTCCTCTTGAGGCTCGTCAAAATTGATGTGTCGGGCAGAATCCACAACTAAAGTCTCTCGCGACTGAGCTCCAATTGGTGATAATAACTCGGCAAAACTCTCCAAATCTTCTAGATTGGACTGAAAATCGACTTCGTCAATACTCATGCACGAAGTAACTAACTAAAATAAATTGCCTCCCTGCCTGATGCAACGGTGACAATTCAAGCTTGTTGACGCAACCAACTTCTCCAGTAAAGAAGCACCCTAATATCGTTACCAAAGCACAGAATCAACGTCAGGAACCTTGGGCTCATAACCTCTAGGAAGTGGGTGAAATGGACTAACGTATAGCAATTATAATGTACGTAGACTTTAGCAAGGGAAGTCAGTTGTTCAAAGAATAAAAGTGATAATCTGGAAATTATGGTTTAAAAAGTTCTATCTAAAAGTGCTGCTCTGTACCTGAAAGAGCATGCAGTCGGACTAGATAGATAAAAAATTACCATGAATTAGTCGTGTCAGAATATTTCGGAGATATCCGGACACGACCCCAAATACGCCCCTGTGTTCGTCCCACGAACACGAATAATACTAGCTAGTTGAAAACACGACTAGCTGTACTAAAATAAAACCGGAACATGGCAAAAACGAGAACACAACAATCAACGTGTCACGTGCATGGTGGCACGATCGCTACCACTTCAATTGCACGATCTCGAGCGATTGAACAGCCTTGTTCAATCGCACGCACGATCTCGACAATTGTCAGTCCAGACATGGTGCCGCGCACCTTCCCTCAGCCGACAAGGGGAATAAAAGCCCAACATTGCAATCCACCGTTCACAATTTGCTTCGAGAAGGCACCAACAGTGAGTTTTCCCCCCTTTTTATTCCCCACACCACTCCAAACTTTTTCTCACAATCCCCCCCCCAATGAAATTGCTATCCTGTCAGCCATGCAGGCCGCCACCCCTCAGTTGACAAAGCAAATAAGTACTCACGCTGCCATTGCCCACTCACGAGTTGCATGGAGGAGGCAGCGAAGGTGAGTTCTTGTCCCATTTCTATCCCCCCCCCCCAAATCAACGCTTATTCTCACAGCATTTTTTTCAAATGAAATTGCTTTCCATCGGTTGCCCAGGCCGCCCTCCCTCTGTCGCTGAAGGGAAAAAGGGCCTGCCACCACCATCCCCGCCCGTGAGTTTTATGGAAAAGTCAGTGGTGTTAATTTTTCTCTTTTTTTATTTTTTACCCACCATTCTTTTGGTTTTATTTCACCTGTATGTCTGATTATTCTATTGATGCCTTTTTCAACATTACAGTTCTGGTTACGGCATTGTCAACCCTCCCGGGCATTTGACATTCAGGTTCATAAGTGCTTTGCGACAAGCTACATTGAGACACTCAAAGAAATTTAGCACATGGAAACACCACCATCAACTGAAGCACCAGATGCATGACACTCACCGTATAAAGCCTTCTTGTTGCGACACTCTAGGTAGATGGCAAGACAGTATTTTATAACTGCATTAATACTTTGTAAATCACAGAATCCATGAAGGACATACTCTGCAGTAGAGGACAAGACAAGTAAATCTTCTTCTTTGGACATGTATAAGTTACGCATTGTCTCCCAAGCTAGTGGCTTTGGGTCTCTGGAGTCAGAGTCTTCCTTATTGTGAGATTTCATGAGCTCAAAACACTTATTTGTTTTTAGGATGATGTCATTCACTCATGGATGATGTCATTCACTCATTGGGTGTACTTACCTTCCTTCTTGATGCATTCAGGTTTAGAGGTAACCCTCTTCGTGTATAATGGGTCTTGATGGCTTCTTTGTATCCCTACGCATTAATATGGTTAACAATGTTCTTGCGACAGTTCTGAAAAGAAATGTGATACTGAGCTCTAGAAATCTTGTTGTTGTTGACCTTTATAAAAACCTCTTGACATTCATTTTGAGATTGAATTGCTGTGGACCACAAGTATCTATGACTTCTGAATTCTCAGTTAGTGTAACTTCATTGAGTGTAAGGCCACGTGCAAATACAAAATGATGCTTTAATTTAATGGTATTTGCGCCTTGGCATAAGCTTTTGTTGGCTTCACACATACTTACTCCTTTGAATCCCCTTCAACAACCTAGGACACATCAGATTTTGGGACAGGGAGATATGGGACATCTCAATTGTTTCCATCTGCAGTTGTGTTGTTCACGGCAGAAGTACAAATGTTGGCATAGGTTGAGGGCACCTTGTGCTCACTAGCCATGGAACCATGTGATGACATAGACAATATAGATGACATGGAAGATGCACTGGATCTGGAAGATGCAGAGACATCAAGTGCAGGCACTGGGTCAAGGTCAATGCAATCTGATCAATCAGTACCATATGCTATTATAATTGAGAAGGAGAAAGTCTAACCAGATTAGCACTTTGATGAAGGTGATTAGCTTGATAATGTAACCAATGTCTACACAAGTCAGCAACTGCGCGCAACCAGCCTCACAAATATAAAATGTGATTACAGTTCCATGTGTGACTCTTTTTGCACAACTTGTGTGAGAGCAAAGATAACATTGTTTGAGATCAAGTGTAAAGCCAGCACCTTACATCATGTGAACATGAATAGTAATCTGATCTACTGTAAAACCAAGATTATAAGAAACTCTATATTATAAGTAACACCTGCCCAAGTTCCTGGTGTTTTCTTGCTTTTGATGCCTGGTTTAGAAAATAAATCACACATGGTCAGTTTCTCTTTGTCAAATGCTACTCACCAAAGTGCATAAGACCCCATAACTCTGGCTGATTGTCAAGGGAACATTCACAACACAATGATTTTCATCCAACACACATCACAGATATCATCCTGCCATGGTTTATGTGCCGAAGTTGCAAGGACTGGTGCAGAGAATGGTACACACTGTACGTGTATTCACTGCAAACAAAAAACGCTGGGAACCTTCCTGTACACTCTCAAAATGTCAGAGTGTACAGGCAGGTTACCGGAGGTTTCGGGAGTGTATGGTGGCCTTACCAGCTTTTAATACATTGTTTAAGCCACAGTTACATTTATCACGCTAAGCATTGAAGCAAAAAAATCTTCAGAGTATACCGGTGGTTCATGACTGACATGTTATAAATCATGAGTTACCAACAAGATGATCACCTGTTGGGTCTAGTTTTTGTGGCAATTCTAGTCTTGGTCTTTGATTTGTTTGGTGACGGTTTGTTGGTCCTATTTTTGTTTTTGAATTGGTTGGTTTTATATATGTTATCCAATTTTTTAAACGCCATACATATAGGAATTGAATACTAATGTTGAGAATTCCTGCCCCACAAGTACGTCATTCACTGCCTAGGTTAGAACCCTAATCTGCTGTTTCCTTCAAAAAACACATAGAATTTAATTACAGATTTTGAGAATTTTGCTATGCCTTACATTACTTTTAACGTCATGATTACTACTATGTTCTACACTTGGTAATGCGCCACAAAATATGAACACAAGAATTACACAACTCGAAATGGGGGCAGTTATATGAAACCCCGTGACTTTGTCAGACAAAATAACGTACTTTTGTCAGACAAAGCATTTTTGTCAGTTAGGTGTCAGTTTGGTGTTCAACTGACACCATATTCAAGACCATTTTCAAGAAAAGGTATCCACTAGATTGAAAAACAAATTCAAATTTACCAGGTGAAAACACATTTTGTCAGAAAAAATCACCAAAGAAGTCTTATTGAAAAATAATAATTTGCATGCGTACACTTGTAAACCATGTTTCATATGAAGAAACCTTGCAATTGCAAAATGACAAAAGGAGGACTCGATCCCTTATCCATAGGTTCTGTTACAGTGCCCCACACCAAGGAGCCTTAGCACATCTGAGAACGGTCCATTTTTTTATTAAATAAATGGCAAATATTATTTCGTAGCTTGAGTTTAAAACAACCTCAGCAAAATAGGATACCTTTTATCTTATATTCATATCTACATTTGAACATACCCCTGATCTGTTTCGTCACACAAATCGCCTAACTAATTTGCTTTGGTCCGGCAAAGTCATGGGGTTTTATGTAACTGCCTCCTATTTACCTAGATTATGGTATGGTACAATACCGTACCATACCCACAACAAAGGTGCTTGCACCAGCAGCAACTGTAGAGGGGCTGCACTCTCGCTTCTATCCCTTCACATCCATTTTTTCAATTACATTGATATCCCACCACCCCATCATGGAAACGGCGAAAAAATTCAGCCCACAGACTGAATTAGGCATCACGCCTGGCACCGCCGAGTAGCATACAACAATTGGCAGTGGCAGCTCAATTTTGAAGGTGAGTTCTAATGAACTTGTCTTTTTTTCAATTATTCAACTCAGCGCACGTCACTTTTTTTCAATTAAATATTTACAGGCCTAACAGTGGAATGGCTGAAACTCAGCCCACAGACTGAGTTTTGCACCTGGCCTACCGCTACTGTCTACCCATAACAACAATTGGCAGCAACAGGTATATTATCAAGGTGAGTTCTAATAAACTTGCCCCTTTTTACAATTTTATTACTCAGCATGCATATTTTTTTCAATTAAATAGTTACAGGCCTACCACATGGATGGCCGAAGCTCAGCCCGCAGACTGAGTTTTGCGCCATCTAGCCAATAACAATTGGCAGTGGCAGGTATTTTGTCAAGGTGTGTTCTTATGAACTTGCCCATTTTTACAATTTTATAACTGTGAACACATAATTTTTTTCAATTGAATATATACAGCGGCCTACCAAGGGAATGGCGGAAACTCAGCCCACAGACTGAGTTTGGCGTCCTGTTTACCACTGCCATTTAGCCAACAACAAATGGCAGCAGCGGGTATAATTTCAGGGTGAGTTCTTATGAACTCAACCTTTTTACCAAGTCTTGCTCACCACACGACAATTTTTTTAATTAAATATTTACAGGCCTACCACAGGAATGGCCGAAACTCAGCCCACAGACTGAGTTTGGCATCCCACCTGGCACCACCATGTAGCCAAGAACAATTGGCAGCAGCGTGTCAATTTTGAAGGTGAGTTCTGAAGAACTCAACCTTTTTACAAATGTTTTTATGACATCTCAATTTCGATTGAATACTTATACAGGCCTACAGGGGGAACGACCAAAACTTAACCCACAGACTGAATTAGTCCTCCTGATTGGCCGCTGTCTAGTCAATAACAATTGGCAGTGGCGGGTAAAATATGAGGGTGAGTTCTGATGAACTCAACCTTTTTACAAATGTTTCAATAGAGCTAATTTTCAATCAAATATTTAATTTTGTTCTACCTTAAAGGCCAAAACTCAGCCCGCAGACTGAGTTTTGCCTCCCACTCACTTCACTGCCTGCAAGTGTAAGTTCTTCTTTCTGTTTTAATTATCTTTCAATTGAATTCCAATCAACTTCATTTTATAGCCATTACATTGCAATAGCATGTTGTTGGTGTGCACGATGGCCCGAAGGAGCATTTTTAGTGTGCGGCTGAACTTTGGGACTATGTGGCATTAAGGCTCATTCTTCTGAGGATGGAGGGACAGGCCCAGAAGAGATTAGGATGTAGTTTGATTGATTATACTAGTAGAGATAGCTTGCACCTACTCCACCCAATGTTACACTATACTGTAGTCTAACAGTGCATAATACCGGACCCGGTAACCTACCCGTACACCTCCAGTTACCCTCCCGTACACTCCTGTAAACCTCTGGTACCTTCCGGTACCTCACCCATACACTTCTGGTCTGCCGGTTAACATTTTTTTAGCTACTAAGTTATGCAGTTATAGCCACTACTTAGATTGATATCAACTCTATAACTTACTGAGAAGTCCGAGTTCTCTAAAAAGTACAAATTCCTATTGTACATAGAAATAATTGCAAACACTGGTTTAGGTCTGGAATTTCCGGTGACCCACCTGTACACTCCGGCAACCCTCTGGTACTCTAGTGAACAGGGAGGTTACTGGAATACTCCATTCTAGGGGATTCCTGTAACCCTCCGGTGCACTCGAGTATACAGGGAGGTTACTGGTCTTTTTCATTTGCAGTGTAAAGATAGCTTTGTTAAGATACCAATAATTTTTACCATGTTAAGAAAACTAACAGCGGGCATGTGTATAAGTAACATTAAATGTATCTTTTGTACGTTTCAATTTCTTATAATCTGGGATTTATAGTGGGAGGGGGTGATGTCCTAGTTAAATTCATAGAGTTGCTTCCATTGGATCTCAGATGTTGACTGACACAGTTGATTTTCCAGTTGTGATACAATACCCTGGTATCATGCCATTTAAAATGGGACTGACAAGCCCACTCTTGGTACCCTGATACTAAAACTCCTGGTATGCCCTATTTTTGCCGAGTGCTTTTGTTGCTGTGTTGTACACATTTTATGACACATTTTTGGGTGGTATCACGACCTTTTGGGTACTGTTTTAGGATGCCTATCTACCCTGGTGCTGACTTACTGAATAGCACTGGTTTCAGAAGAACTCCAGAACAGCACAGCCTGGTATTGGACCCAAAATGAGGCTCTATTGTCTAGTCTGGGCTGACCAATTTTTTGAGGTAGTTTAAGAAAACTTTTCATTCACATGAATTTCAAGTATGAAGCGCCTGGGAATCAGTACAAATGTTTATGTCCAAATGGTGCTTGCACCAATGTTTTTCAAAATGATACTCATTCAAGTCAATTTTATCATTGTTTTTTGGAAAGCTTGAATTCCCTCAACCCCCATGGTATCAACAAAGAAATTTTGGTCTTTCCGTCAGTCACTTGCTTTGTTTAGATGTGTAGTGTGCAATCATCAACTTTTGTTTTCTAGTCTAGATTCTCTCATGCCACTTACCGTGCTTTTACCAAAACCTATTTTTTCTATTCTTGAAATATTACTGAAAGTTTGTATGTGAATAAAAATGCAGCTGTATTATCCTGCAATCACAAAAAGGGCACATAGAGAGCCGCATAGTGAAGTTGTGTCATAACTATGACCAACCATGTTTAAAGTGAGTAAGGCACAACCGTAGCGCACAGCGCACTCACAAGGCAATAAACAAGGAATATAATATGGGTTGGATTGCTTTCAACATTGTTGTCATTTTACTTTCTGATACTATCCCTGCTGCAAAAATCTTGCCTCTACTACTGGTGCATTATTGGAAAATTGCAACAGATGTAGAAACTTCTCTTCGGGAAAATACATAATGTGTCAGTTACACCACTGATGGATCAGTAAATGCATTTCATATGCTACTATTTTTAGCATTAATTCTTTTTCATGTAAACATATTAGCTTTAAGCTTTTACATGGTGCTATTGTGAGAATAAAAATGTAGGTTCTCTCGTGGATGTATGAGATGTACCAACTTTTCAACTTGTGGTATTTTTGGTCAAATTTGGTCAGTTTCCTGAAAATGGTCTGTGAATTTATCAGATCAGTAATATATTGATGCCAAAGCAGTCTCCCATTTTAGAGAAAAATCATTTTACTGATAAGCTTAATTTTGATATGTGTATATACATATGCCTGGGGCGAGAAAATCCACTGCAGATGCCTGTATAGTGGAAAAACCCAATAAAATGATTACTTGTCTAAATACACTAAACTTGCCGAGACACTATAAAATAACTCATATTAGGACCCCCAACAATTTGGAAGAACTATATATATGTGTGTGTATGTATATATATACATATATATTTATATATTTAAGTATACAAATATTTAAATATTTAAATATATACATATATATATATCCTCACTTTCCTGAAAGAAAACGCTGACAGGTCCCACATAATCTATCTCACCTATATACATGAAACATGATAAGAGAGTTCCATTTCATCATTGTACCAAAAATACTCATGGTAAAACATCAATCCCTAACATGTTCACAGAAAACAAACAGTTCTGGCTTTGGTGAATCAAACAAATCATTGAATTCCATGTTGTATCTTTCCATGACATTGTATGTCTGTTGGTGTCTATCAAGAATGAAATGAAATTTGTAAGCTAGTTATATACATAACAACATTCAAAATGCATTATAACCAGTAAAATGATCTCACATATCACACTTCCACTCCTCTCCATCCCCTGTGTTGTAATTGAATATATCAATCAATTTTTAACCATATCTTCACCGAAAACTATCAAAGAAATCATCAAGAGTTTTTACCCTTTTTAAGCCCTTAATGTCATGTACCTTTTCAGGTATGTACTCAACTCCCCTTCCAATATCCTTTTTGTCCATCACTGTCAAAAAATCAAACATTGGCAGAAGCACTGCCATCACCTCTTTGTTGAATCCTCTCTCAATCATGTTATGACATATTGTGACATATTACTTGTTTCGAATGAAAAAACAAACTAGGTGATATTCACACTTGAACCATCTCTCAAGGAATTGACTAGTGCCCATTCAATATCATGCATAACTCCCATTACATCTACTACTTTGGCCCCTTCAGTTATTGTAGCAACACAAGTGGACATGTGTTCTCATCATTCATTATGTATATAACACACATTGCATCACACATGACTTGCCAACAGAAACAATTTCCCCCAAACTAGGTTATCAGCCTCCTCCGATTTTTTGGTCATTGGACACTAAAATATTGGTGTGTGCAATGAGCTTGCATGATCCATTGAGAAAATAACAACTTGGTAGACACCTCGTTTGTCCAGTGTGTCATCCTGCCATTGTAAACATTGACATATTGTCAGTTTGGGTAATGTACAGAAAATAACGCACATAGTTGGTGGGATGTGTGGTTCATTGGAAAAGCATTTGATTGTCTCCTTTCCTTGGACTGGCACCATTGATTTCTGTTTTGCCATTGCCACTGACACGTTGTCATGTTCCTTTCACAAGAAATATTACTGTTATAAACATAATCATTGCATATTTATACAGTCATATCATGACCTCTGTTACCTTGACCTTGGGCCCTGCTCTCCCCCTTATTTCCTATCAACAGTAATATCCAGAAAAATGTGTCACCATCATTTTGTATCCTCACTCATTCACTTATAGAGGTGTAAAGCTATTAAAATCACACCTACTCACCACTTCATTGTCCCACGTGGCAGCGTGATGGTTCATTGCCGTGTTTTTTTACAGAAACTTTCTTGTACGGATTCCTCACAAAGTTGAAAGGGGTTTTGTGAGCGAGTTGCGTTGAGTACATATATTTGTCTGAGAGCGCGAAACTCCATCTCATCTGGATGTGTGTAGTACTATGTATTTTATCGTAAGTAGAGTTACGAAAAGGTGTAAGGAAAGTACCAGGGAAAGTCACAGCTGTGTATGTAATAACTTATACGATGTAAGTACTAGTGACAAAACCCATGAGTAATTTACCGACAGTTGATTTGTGTAGGTACAACAGAAGACTATCTGTAAGCACCAATCCTTATGTTGTGTTGCTACTCATGAAATTTATAAGGCAGAAACTATAGATTACATATGTCACTACTGTTGCTCATCGGTGGTAAATACTTTTAGAAATATGGTGTTGATTCTTTAAGTTTTGCTATGTTGTTATTGATGCCGTATTAATTATTACATGAACACTACAGACTGAAGTTGCACAAACAGTAGTCTAAATGCAAAAATTGTATGTCATAGATCAATCAACAAAAATCTAAAAACAACCATGACACCTTGCACTTGGCATCCCTGTTCCTTTTCATTGTTGGGTTGTAGCAATGGGAGGAGGTGCCAAATTCAGCCTGGGGCTGAGATATTCGCTGTGGAGAGGACAGCAGAAAGATTTTAATTGAAAAAATCCCTTGTGAAGAAGAATTGTAAAACATTAACCTCCATTTCTTTCTTACCTTTCGCTTGGCACTCCTGTTACTTTTGTTGTTAGCTTTGTGGAAATGGGAGAGGTGGTGCCAAATTCAGCCTATGGGCTGAGATATCCACAGTGGCGTGAACAGTGCAAACAATTAAATTGAAAAATCAGTTGTGATGATGAATGGTAAAAAAATGAACTCCTTTTTTCTTACCTTTCACTCGGCGCTCCTGCTCCTTTCTGTTGTTGGCATTGCGGCGATGGGTGTGGAGGTGCCAAAGTCAGCCTGGGGGCTGAGATATCCACTATGGCGTGGACAGTGCAAAACAATTTAATTGAAAAAATTAGTAGCAAAGAAGTGCGGTAAAAAAGTTGAACTCCTTTCTTCTTGCCTTGCGCTCGGCACCCCTGATCCTTGCTGGCGTTGGATTTGTGGCGATGGGAAAGGCGGTGCCAAATTCAGCCTAGGAGCTGAAGTATCCACTATGGCGCGGACCATCATAACAATTTAATTGAAAAAATTAGTAGCAAAGAAGCACGGTAAAAAATAGAAACTCTATGTTTTCTTACCTTGCGCTCAGAGCTCATGTTCCTTGCTGTTGTTGTCGTTTTGGCGATGGGAGCGGTGGTGCTAAATTCAGCCTGGTGGCTGAGATATCCACTATGGCGCAGACGGTGCAAAACAATTTAATTGAAAAAATAGTCGAGAAGAATCACAAACAGTCAAAACTCCATTTTTTTCTCACCTTGCGCTTGGTGCCCCTTGTTCTTGTTGTTGTTAGAGCAACATCGACAAGAGCGGCAGGGTCAAATTCATTCTGGTGACTGAGATACACATTGTGGCGCGGACAGTGCACAACAATTTAATTGAAAAAGTTAGTCGTGAAGAAACATGGCAAAAAACTAACTCCATATTTTCTTACCTTGCGCTCAGCCCCTCATCCTTGTTGTTCTTAGCTTAACAGCGATGGTTGCGGCAGGGCCATATTCATTATGGGGGCTGAGATCGGAGGGTTTTATTTGGACGGTAGAAAGAGTCCATCGTGGTTATGATTTGAGATAATTTTTTGGGAGGGGCAGCGAAGTAATGTATGGTATTGTACTTGTGATGGGATGTTGTACGATACCATACTTAACATCATGTCGGGAAATTAATTTCCGACAGGCCGTGACTAGGCCTTTTGAAAATTGCATGATAATAAGATCCTTAAGTCAGGACCTCGTTTCATGAAGTACAGACAGATAAATATAGTAAAGTTGAGAAAGACATAAGTAAAAATACTAGATTTCAGATGGAATGATAACATAGGGCTCTATGACTAGGAGGATTTACAAGGGCTTGAAAGAAAAAAAAAGATTACTTAAACTTAGTATGACGCCTTACTTGAAGTCTTTAATACAACATAGAGATAATATGTATACACGAAATATTTGTAACTAATATGATATCGCAGAATAGAGCACTTACAAGAATTGTGAGCGTGATTAAATTTATTATCTATCGAACTGACAACCTATGACTTACGGGCTCTCAGACATAGTGCACGCGTCAACGCATCAGAGAGTAGCAGGCCATCTGTTAAACTGTCATTCTTGATATTGACGAACTCGTCCTCGCACCCCTCACAGACTGTTCGGGCATGAAAAAAATACACCCCTCCATTGGACAGCTGACATATGCGCCAAAAATTCACCAAAATGCATCTACTAATGGCAGCAGATGCTCTCTCTGCCTATCCGGACCACAATAAATGGTTCAATGTCTACTCAGACTTCTCCATCTATCAAACATGTGCTTGCATCACTTAAGACAGTTGGCCTGTTCTTTATTACAGCAAAAAGCTTAACAGTCCTCAAAATAATTATACAACTACCGAGAAAAAATGTTGTTTATTGCCGCAATTCTCAAAGAGTTCTGATCCATGTTACTCAGTGCCAACATCCATGTATACACCGGCCACAAAAAGTTAACCTTTGATGACCTCAAGACTCAACAGGTCTTGCATTGGTGAAACAAAATCAAAGAATGCTTGGCCTGGTTACATTATATTGACGGCCCCATGAACATTCTGGCTGAAAATTTGTCTATGCCCCTTTGCCTACCCACACTCTCTCAGATCATGGAAGGGAAGTAACTTGTAGAGCATGCTGTTCTTTCTGACAATCAAGATGAACAAGACAGGTTTCTTGCTGCTGAGATTCCAGACTCAGCAGCACAAACCCCCTTGAGTTTTTCCTGTATACACTAACAGCAGAAGCAAGACAAACAACTTCTGGCTCTACAAGCAAAGTATCCAGAGCAATATATTTACAAGTCATCAGAGAAAGAAGTTGATGACATCATTTTTTATGTACATCACCAAGACAATCCAGATTAAAAATGGTACATTGCCTTGCCCAAACAAAGTTGGAAAGACAGTTAAGTGGTTCCATCAAGTAAGGGGACATTCTGAGGAGAAATGCCTGCATGAAACACTGTAACAATGCTACCATCACCCAAAGCTCCCATACACTATTGACAGGTTCAGGTGAGAGCATTGCCAAAGACACAAGTTGCCAGGCAAGGGTTACAGGTTATTACCTGAAAGGGAAATGTGAACAGCATCCCGGGAAGAAGTCAAAATTGACTTGATTGGCCCATGGATTTTCAAGGTTAACAACAGAAAGGTTGAATTCAACACATTTATATGTATTGACGTGGCATCAAATTTAGCCGAGTTGATCTGAATCGACAACAAGACCCCACGTCACATAAGGCACAAGTTCATCCTGAGCTAGTTATCCTGTTACCCCCAACCTCTTTGTTGTATACACAACAAAGGTGGTGAACTCATTGGAGGCATGTTCCAATGGCTCCCCAACAGCTTTGCATTTAACAGCCAAAAAGCTGGAGCTGAACTCAATCTGCAAACATATGCACCAAACAGTGGGATGTGTGTTGAGAAAATTACAATATAGCAATTCACTGCAAAATTTACCACATACCAGAGACATTGGGAATAAGGCATTGGCAACTGCAATACATGCCATGCAAGTCACTGTAGCCTCCGCACTATGCAGCATGCCAAGGGCACTTGCATTTAGATGTTCTTGAATATCCCACTCATTGTGTACTGGCAAGAAATAACTCAGCACTGCAAACAGTATGTCAAGGACAACCTTTGCCATGCCAGCAGAAAGTGATGTCAATATGACTATGCTCCAGGTCATAAAGTTCTGAAGAAAGTGCACGACCCGGCTAAGCTGGGAGTAAGAACTATTGGACCTTACAACATAGAGCAAGCCTATGTCAATAATACACTCACCATTTAACTACATCCAGGTATCACTGAATGCATCAACATACGGAATATCATCATGTATTGTCAATGAAAAAGGGTGAATTTGGTATGCTTGACCCTGCCTCTGCCTCCTCCAGTGAAGACAAGGAACACTGCCTTGTGATTGTAAGGGTTTTCAAGTTTTCCTCTAGGGAGTTTTTCTGCAATCAATTGTTCCTCAATTTTATTGCACTATCTTTGTTTTGTCTATAGAAGAGCAAGGTTTGCCATGGAAGGGAAGAGTGTCATCCGATGTCCATCCCAGTATTCATTAACATGTACCTCAGCTTGGTAGCAATCTAGCCTAGGTAAGGAGATGGCAGATGCTGATGCAGCCATTCACGTTCTGGTATCCAGGATGAACCAAACAGATGGCATAGGTATAGACAGACCATGAAATCTTGTGAGTGAGTAAGAAGAGAATTCCATCACCACCAGAACAGCTGTAGATCATAATTCTTCTTCTAGATTGATGCTAATACATCACTGTGTTATCAATAAAATAGTTAACTACCTCACCTTCACTGAGCCAGTAAGGCAACAGTGTACACCTTCTCCAGGACGCAAAGCCAACTTTACATGGTATAATGCATAGCTACCCCCTCCCCCCACCCCCACCCCCCTCCAAACAGAACCAGGTTTGATTTTTTTGTTTGGTCATAGCAAACTACTATAAATATGTAAGGTATACAAGGGTACTTACATACTAACGTATAACCCTCATTATAAGAATGTGAAATGTCTGTCAGATACTTTTTAATGTTCTTAGGCTGACGTTTGTTGTGCAACATAACATAGAATGCAGAGCACATTTGGAGTGCCTTTTGTACTCTATCTAAGGATTTACGAGCCTTACGGTGATGCAGCCAAAGATGCAGAACACATCGTTTTCCATACAATGGGTTAGCAGCCAGTGCTTTCAATGCAGAGCAGCTTGCTCTGCATTGACAATGCATAACATAGAAATGATTTTAAATGCTGATTCCTAGTTGAACAAAAATTATGGACAATTAGAGACAAAATTCAACAAGGGTTCTCATGACCACAAGTTCTCACTAGCCAAAAACTATGAAAACATGATATCCAGGCTAATTGATTCATATGAGGAGGAAGTCAGTCTATTCTCCTCCTCTGAGTTCTGCTCTTTTGTTAGCAATAAGGCTCTATTTTTATGCAACACATCCGAAATTCCCAAAAATGCACTCTCATTCTACATTATGCCATACAATATACATCAGCCTTATTAACCGCACCGTGTTAATCATGTAATTATGGTAAAAGATTAATGGTATTTGAAAATGTTATGCTATCAACTTTGAAGTAGTGTTTTTGGTACCTTCATGGAGGTGCTCGTCCATGCCATCCACCCGGCAACCATGATAGGGAGAGATGTGATGTGACTTCCGACAGAATCGGAGGTTTCTCTACAACCATCCAAAGTGACAGGAGGTGATACACATCGGCATCTTGCTGCCGTGAAGGAGATCTAAAGATGAAGAGTTTAGAAACATCAGTGCGAGTTTACTAGGCAACAAACACAAATGTCCAAGATTTTTGCTCAATGTTCTTATAATGTGTAGCTGGAGCTTTCATAATATTTTTTGAGTCCCTAGATTCAATTTTTCTAACCCTTTCTTGAAATGTTAGCCTAGAAATGTTTTCCCGTGCCCAAAATTATTCTCAATTTTAGAGAATTTTCTAAATCCTTTTGTGTTGTCGCCCCTCTAAAAGCATATAACAATATAGTGAACAAGGAAGCCTCACCCATTTTTGCTTGTTTAACAAGTAAATCCTCATTTTCAAAACCACCATTTTAAAATTAAAATGCCCCAATTCAAATCAAATATACAAGAAATGAGCAAACTCTTGGTTCCCCTCAAATGAAAAAATGATGTTCTGGTTTATGGTTTTGTTTCAATTTGTTTGAGGCAAGTCATTTGTTGGCATGAAGCAATTGTTGGATGTAGCATTACTGTTGGAGGTGATGCATTCCTTGGGGATGTCATGTTTGTTGGAGACAGTGCATTCAATGGAGCCAGCATGTTCATTGGAGATGGAACATTTGACGTAGGCAGCAGAATGAGGCAGTGCAACTGGAAGCAACACATTGGGGGCAAGGAGTTAATTTTGAGCTGAGGAATTGGAAGCAATGAAATTTGAGGCATCAAGCCATTGTGAGGCTAGGCAGGAACCCCGAAGCACTTAAAGGGAGGCGTTTTGATGATGAATTGCCATATCAATTTTGTATGTGTCCAGGTTCTCGTGAAATGAATCTTGATGGACTGTGCATTTGTTGGACATGCAGCGTTCAGTGTAGAAGTGGGTATTCATTGTAGGTCGCAGAATCCAAAGCAATACAAGTGGAGGCATCACAATTGGGGGAGGGAAGTTAACTGAAATGACACATTCATTCATGGCAATAAATTTTGCAAAACAAGCTGGGAGTTATCCATGGAGCATTGAGAGGAGATGCACCGACCATGAATGGCAACATCAATATTGATATTTGTATGGCATTTTTCATGGTGTCATATCTCAAGGTGAATAGGAATTTACAAGAGGCAGCTTCGAGGGTCTCAATTTAGGACACTATTTAGAAAAGGCTAGATCAAGTTTAGGCCATTGCTAGATAGGGTAATTTTTTCATCAAGGGTATAGAGAAATAGGAACTACGGATTTGTGAAATATTGGGAAGGCTCTACTGCTATAGTTCTTATAATGAGGGTTACTACCATATGTAGTCTCAGAGAGAAACCAATGAGTTTCCCAATAATGGTGTTTGGTATGGTGCAACTGACACCATCAAGACAGGCAACTCAATGAAACTTAACACGCTTTGGCAAGAAAATTTCAACGAAGTGACGACCTCAAAAATTCTGTTGACTTGCATGACTCAAACTGAAGACATTGTGACAACTTGGGCAAAGAGAGTGACAAATCATTACTCAAGTGAAGACAGATATGCGTCAAATTGTTGTAACTGACAACCTGGTGATTACCTGGTTTGCTTTCAGTTACGACCTCCTGACGACCAACAGAGTCGTCAGTTACGACCAAGTGGCGACCCTTAAAGTTGTCGGTTATGACGCAGTTACAACCTACAGAGTCGTCAGTTACAACCTTCTGACAACCCGGTTATCGTCAGTTAAAGAATTAACTGACAACTTGCACCACCCAACTGAAGACAAGTCACGACCAGACTATTTTGGCAGTGACTGAAGTGACGACTCGCCAAAATTAATCCCAAAAAGGTAGATATTTTGGTGAGTTGCCTGAAATTCTCTTAGAGAACATGCACATCTGTCCATCACCATGATTATATGAAAATCTTCATAAGTACCTTCTTTCATAATTATTTTTCTGCTGCTGAAAGTATCGTGTGAGCATTGTGAGTACAATAAGGAGGGGTGAGCTCCTGGTTAATTTTACTAGCTTTGACTCTGTATCAATGTATACCCTTCTGACAAAATCCTTTGATACCTATGTTTCAGTGTTATCTAGCAAAGCTAGTAAAAATCCTGCCACCTGAGACCTGAGAAAATTTTGCATAATACCTATGTATCAGACAGGGAAGTCAAAAATTTTCTTCTTATTGATTTGAAGTTAAACCCTAACCCTCACTGATTTGTTGATCATGTCACTGAATGATAATTGTTCTAACACTAACAGAAAATTCTAACAATTAGAGCCAGGCCAACACAACCTTGTTGAACATTTACAATTGCTGTTAAATGATCCATCGTCCACAATATTGGTGATGGATTGTTATGTTGCGTATGTGACCAGACAAAAATTAAATGAGTCACTTACATGCCAGTAATATTGCCCATCTTGGACAAGTGTTGTGACAGCACATGCTGCATCTAGCACATATGCATCACTGCAAATCCCTTCTGTACCTTTCGATGTAGCTTATTTCCAGCTCATGGATACCTAATTGATTGGGAAGGTGTTGTCATATTAGATCTATACATAATGATTCATTATAGTTTCTCGTAGAATCTAGTATGTTTTGTGAGTTGAAAAGTATATCAGTTATTTTTCAACCATCTCTTCTGTAATACCAATTTTTATTCTAGGCATGCCCAAAAAATAACTGACATGCATAGTTTGGCTTACCCAGCTTAGAATTGTAGCTTATATATGTAGAAATAGGTATATTATGAATTCATCAATATTTTTGACTGGTAGGTACCGTACTTGCCTCCAAGTGCAATTGACAAACAGTGAATGGATGGATGAAGTGGTGTGGTTGTATTTGGTTGTATGAAATGGGGGGGTTTGATTGCATGAGCTCCATTCAATCCAATTTTATTCCCTATTGAGGGGTCACATGTCCCCCAAAAGTGGGCGTAAGTTCCCAAATCATCCTGAAACAAGTCATGTATCAACAATTTTACCATGCCTACTTGATCCTATGTAGCCTCCTGCCACCTGAGATATCTTCTATGATACCCTTGTGACAAATCTCAGGAATGAATTCACCCCTCCTAGTGTTGTACAATACAATTGGGGTTTAGGGAACACCAGGAAAATGGATTATTCTCCAAAAGATATCTATGTTCCCTGGTGCCTAAAGCAAGCACTAATGAGTAGAAATCGTACAATACTGTTCCGATGGTAAGGTATCATACCATGCGTGGCATACCAGTTAATAATATTTATTATGCACAACTTATTGGTGATGCACTCTATCAGGCCCACCCTTATGGGTCGGCGTTGACGTTAACATCATAGGTATTCAAGCCAAAATTGAAAAATAATGGCGTGAATAGGTTAGTGTGACCTGAGCCATATCGTCGCAAAAAATATCATGCAAAAATTGTAGGTAGATTCAACAGGGGTCGAAGTTTTTATTTTATGAGCTTAATTTGCTCCAATTGTGAGGATGGAAGGGCAGTGGAA
>JABMIG010000192.1:240856-301229 GCA_013187285.1 Cyclotella cryptica | reverse complement strand
TTTCACAACATTGCCATGTAGCAACAAAGAGATAGCATTGTACAGAAAGAACCCCATCATAGAACAACAGCCTCAAGAAAAAAGGCAAGCCTTTTCCTATTGAGATTCTTTTGTTCTGTACTCAACACATTATATTTAATGTTCAATCATATCAACAAACACAGGTAACAAGACTTGGGCCTTGTTCATAATCCTTGTTCATAAGAATGAAGATGGAAAAGCATTGTACTTACGTGACAAATTCACGACACAATTCATCATTTTGATGTGTAAACATCACAAATATTTCATAACAAATCAAGCTAAACTGAAAAACAAAGACAACTCATAAAATTCACAAAACAATTCTTTTTTATCAGTCTTCAGATGATGATTGACCAATGTCGTGGTATTTGAGAGGACTTTTGGTGTATTTTTGATGGCACAGATTTTTGTATGTTGAGCTAATCATCAATTGCCAACTTGTATTACATCCTACTATTCATTTTCCTACATTAATATTTTCACTTCCAACCGGCTTAGGTCAATGGTAGATACAAAAGATTCTTTTCCACATATGCACCAAATTGTAGTAGTTAGTTTTAAGTGTTGGGTATTATGATTCAAAAAATCATTAGTACCACTACACAAAGAACACATGATATGATTTTTATTCCTCATTATGCTTCTAAAATGCATAAAGGTGAATATTCAAAATAAGGATAATGGAAGGAATCAAAATACAGTTAAGCCTTCTTATGGCAAGTAAGAGTTAGAGGATGTACTCTTTGGGTTGATCACTATGTGCCGTGGCTCATCCAGAACATGGCTTTATTCATCTACCTTCAAGACAGTTGCAGTGAAATCCTTGAATTCTAACCTTTCCACAGTGTTTTATATTCTATACTCTTGATGCATTATCCGGATTTGAAAGCATGTGAATTAATCATCACAATAATTGTGTGAAGTTGGCCAATTTAGCTGTCAATGATTTTGGATGGTACGGGGTTGTACAATATTAGCGAAATCTTATGACTATTTTGGTTCAGGCTAAGGATTCAAAGATAGCATTGAGATGAGGATGGTGGTGGCTAATGTTTTGTATAAAGGAACACTACTTATGCTATAGTGTCCTTGATGAAAAGGACTATTGTTGATAAAGATGTTTTCCTCGTAAGATGTGGGTACACTTTCCGGTAGATAGACTTTGGTTAGCAAATGAAAGATGATATACCCTCCAGGTCTAGCATGCTTGTTGTGTGCTGCGGTGGTTATAATATTCACTCGTCCTTCTGTGTCGAAGGGTACGAATGTGTTGCGGTTTTATAATATACGTCTAGGATGTGGTCGGAAAGGCGAATGGGAGGGTGCAAAAATCTCATGATAGATGAAATGTGAGGGTATGACAAATGTTTGACGTTTGCTTTGTCACAAAGTGAAAGACAACAGCTTCTCCTTGCGATGGGTTCGTTAGTTTATTTATTTCTTCGTTAATTTTTTCGCGATTTAACTCTACAATAAAATCAAACCTGCCTTCTGCCAACCTGATTCATCGGTGGCATACTTACAATTAGCTTTGGCATACAAACAAACATCATTTGAAAACTCAGTGGAATGAAATCCCGCAGCACCTATCCATTTATTGCACTAGCTCACCAACCGCAGAGCAATATTTTCAGCACGGTGAATAGTACACAGTAGTGCAAGATTTGGTCTTGTAGCGCTGCGTGATTCCCAGAACCATCATATTATCCTTTATGGCAGTGCAATACAAATGGTTCAGCGCAACATGCTGCGGCACAGGCAAAGCCGCCGTGTCCTGCAGTTGCGGAGGTTTATTCAATATGATATGTCGCAAATGTGGTGGCAGCGGGGGGGGCTCTTTCGTATATTCGTCCAAGTCTGGCATAGAGTGGCCGTACACTTCTCCTTCGGCATCACTCCCCTTGGAGGACTTCTTCCCCGAGCTGGATGCCGTTTCCTCTTCACCGTTGCTAGATTTATCTGACTTCGTGCATCGATGGTAATCCGCCGCCGCGCGTTCTTTCTCGAACTCCTTGTCGCCAGTGTACGCCTTGAAATCCGTCACATCTATGAAGTTATTGATGCGACCCTCGATGTCAGCCACGGTAGGTTGATCGGGTGCAAGCGCCACTCGTCGTCGACGATGAATTTAAATGCATGTTTCCCCCGTTTCAGGTTGTGGATATACGTAAAGTCATTCCCCGATCGATGCATGGGGATCTGACGCGACCATCCGTTGAATGTGCCCGTGATGTAAACGTTTCGGCCGCCGTGCTCCCAGCGAAAAACGGTGGGGACGGTGTCCTCCTCCGCTGCGGAGATGGTTGCGAGATCGAGCTGTGAGATTGCCGGTTCGTTCGCATCGGCGCCGTAATGCGACGACAGGTCTGTCATGGACATGTCGGACGAAGACTTTTTCATGGCGGCACCCGGGTACTGTTGAGAGTGCGTCTGCATATACCCCACCGGCGCGGCGCCTCCGGGAGGGGGCTTGGATCCGCCGTAGGATGATTGGCCGGCGCCGCTGCCCGCGCCGTGTTGTTGATGGCTGTGGTAGCCGGAAGAAGAGCGACGGGATGACATAGAACCTCCCGCGCCTGACGCAGGCTGATTTCCCATTCTACTGTTTCACACTTATGGACGGCGGCCTCTTTGAATAAAAGGGTTGCCAATGTTGCCAATGGGGGGGGGGGGCTCCAGTGTGGCGGGCACTAGTGAAGGACCTTTACGCAAGGTCAGGTGAGATGTCAAATCAACAGTCACTAGCTGTCAACTAGCTAGCTTGAATGAGCGGTCGTCGCAGTGATTGTTTTTTTGCTCGTGGGGCGGGTCGGCGTCGGGGGAGCTCGCTCCGCAAGGAGGCACAACCTGGCACAAGCACGAGAGAAACAAAAGTCATAGGGGGACACAGAGGTCATAACGCCTATCATGACTCGCACAGAGAATTTTACATTTTTTGTTAGGAAGGGAGCATGAGAAGTTACTAGACGGGGTTAAGGGAACTACGTTTATTTTTTAGATGATTAGGTTGTTTCGATAAAACAGAGAGAGATTATATATTTTTCTTGTGTTTGTAGATAGGAAATAATAGATGCCGACATACATAACACATGATTCTATTCCATGAAACTATACACCATGATAGTGGTATGTTGAACTTCGCTTTGGCCTTGGCGGCCCTGTTCAAGCTCCTCCTCACTCCCAATTATGTCTGGAGTGAGGTGAAACTATGTTGTCACGATTATTTTGGTTAATGGAGGAGTTATTTCCAGTGTAACATGACAACATGAAATGATTGTCGTGATTTTTTATCCAAGAATGACAATCAACCGTGATTTTGAAGGGAAGTATCAGTCCCAGACCCCCGACCCATATACCAATCGGCTCGTGAAAAGAAGAATCTGTACTATTTTCCGCTAATCTTCCTCGAGGGCTGTGGAAAAGTTATAGCCGATCTACAAAAATTGACGAGAATCGTTATTTTTGTTACAAAAGGGGGTGCGTCAGTACTACAATTAAACTAGTACCTCTAAGAGTTTAAGTGTAGTCTTGACGCGTGACATTACATGCGCGCACCATGCAAAAAAACATCACATGACTGCGTCAACACTCACCCACCATGACGGTCTCCGCCACACCGTCCGAAATCAAGTCACCGCACAAAACCATCGCGAGATACGGAACTTCCGACGCCGCGCGTTTCAAGTCCACAACCAGGACAACAATACCCCCAGCGCGATCACCCTGATTCATCGTATTTTGCAAGAACGAACCCCGCCACCACCATGCATATTTTGTTACATTTTTTGTCATGGCATGGCGTGATGGAAATTCCACCGATTTGCTGCTAGTAAGTTATTTTAATGACACGAATCGCTAAGTTTATTCATCTACATTGACGCCTCGGGCATATTGCTGTACTCTCCTCCTTCTGGACCCTCCAAGTTGTCCTGTGTCTCACGAACTTGGGGAGGTCGTAAAATAGACACCATATCCACATTATTCGGTGAGTTGTCTGCCTCCTCTTACTTTGCGTGATAATTCCCACCACACATTTTAATGATGCCTTGCTAAAGCAGTGTCTTACATTGTTGTGTTCGGTTTCATTCCTTTATTTACAGAGCAGGAAGCTGTTGATCAAGGACGGCAGGAAGTTTGAGAGTCTGACAGGCTGACAGAGAGGGCTGGGGGAGGGGAACAACATGCATTTATCGCTGCCAATGAGTGAGCTGGGCTAGCGCTGAGCTGAAGGATGGCAGCAGGAGTGGGTTTTCAAAAGGAAACGACAAAAGGAATGATTGCGGATTCATGGCTGGTCAGAGGAGACAAGGCAGAGGTACAGGAGGAGAGAGTCATACTATTGCAGTGGCTAACTTATTGTTGTTTGTCGTGCACCAGCTTGAGTAAATATTACGATAACGACAAATTCTACACAAAGTATTTAATTAATCATTAATTCTTCTATATGGAGTATTCCTGCTTGTTCTTTTCCTAACAGGAAACCTCTTCTGTTATAACAAGGTCTTTTTAGCTTTTAGCTTTTTGCACATAACTCCACTGCAGGCTCATTGCAATGGCTGTAATACTGCCGATGCAGGCTTTTTGGCCATGGCCTGCAGCACCACCTATCCATCAACATGTTAGGAGTGAGTCCATATATTGTTGACGCGGGTTGTAACAGCTCCGGACGAAGTTACAGTCGATGTAACATGAGGGCTTGGTGTGCCAGAGGTGTTTTTTGCACGACCATACAACTCGGGTCAGAATTTTGAAGGGGAAGATGATGTCACAGACCCATGATGTCATACAGTGGCAACAGGGCTATATGTGCATGGTGTGTGTTGGCTTTTTGATTCACATATAGCTGTAGTGCACATATAGCCTTCTCCACATGCTTTGCACCTAGTAAAAGTGACTTGGGCATCCAACTGCAAAGTATGGGTACATGCAGTTACACAAGAGTGTAGAAATAAAACAGTAATAACATTTCTAAAATTTCCATTAAATGCACATTAGATTATTTATTGACGAATGCTGTTATTGACAACAGTGTTCCCAGATGTGTTTGGGCTCATCTGGAGTGCTGGGTGATGGGTCGGTCTTGTCTTTTAGGAGCTTGACGGGAATTGGGATGCCAGGTATGCCACAGAGTTGTTGAGCAGCGCAGGCGCCAAGTTCCATGGAAAATTGGTTTGTACGATGGGAATGTGTTGGTGTTATGAAAATGTGTTTGCTTACACAAATTTGTTCATGCGATGCAAATGATGTGCTGGCATGATGCAACATTGTTTTGCATCATGCAAATGTGTTCACGCAATCGATTTGCTATGAAATGAAAGTCTGCCATTCATTTGCATGATCTGTGTGGTCTACAGTATGGGTAGTTAGTCGAGCAATGTTGGGATTTACATAATATATCATGATGAAATAAGTATGGTATGATATCGTAGAGAACAGAAAGTGTTTTGTATGTGTTCTTTCACTTGATCTGTGGGCCATCAAGTTTTGGCGCCAAAATTAGATTTCCCGCCAGAATTCTTTGGCCCTCAAATCTTGCACATATAGCTGTAGTGCACATAATATACTGAAGTGCACATATAGCAGTGTCGCGACTGTATATCAAAATAATCTGCAGAAGGTGAGGAATTAAAGTATTTCTCACAAAAATGGCGTGCGGGCGACGTGGAAAAAGTTATGGTTTGTCAAAGATAATCAGCAAGAATTGTTATTTTTTTGTTACAAAATGGGGTGCGTCAAGACTACACTTAAACTTGTACTCGAGGTTTGCAGCCTTTGCAGCTCTTTGCAAGCAGATCGTCGCTAGCTGGTCCTCCTCTAGCCTGCTCTCGCAGCATCTAAAGCATACGTCAAGCAAACGACACCTATCACCACGGACCACCAATGTCCACCCTGTTGGCATCACGGTGTAAATAATTGTTTACCATCGACGATTTTGGAATTGCTTCCGTGCTATTGCTGTCTCCTTCCGCCGAACCGATTTCCCAGCTATCAAGACAGCTGACCCAGTACCACATCCTCAATTATTTCTTAGCAATCAGTGGTCCAACAGTTCTGTGCCATGCAGGGAATAATCGGGCCAATCGCTCCATTCATTCTCAATCTACAATATCAGTCTCGTTGAAACTGGAACATTATGGGGAAATCCAAAAAGACCCGCAAATTTGCTGTGGCCAAAAAGATAATCAGCCCTGAAGACACACGCGTCAAATCCAAACAACAAATAGAAAAACAAAAGGCCGCCAAAAAAGCCGTCGACATCAAGCCCCGACACGTCGACCAAGCCATCTCCACCCTCTTCTTCCAATACAACAATCAACTCGGACCGCCCTACCACATCCTCATTGACACGAACTTCATCAACTTTTCCATTTGGAACAAAATGGAAATCGTACGATCCATGATGGACTGTGTCCTCGCCAAATGCATCCCCTGCATCATAGACTGCATCATGGGAGAACTCAAAAAACTCAGATTGAAATACAAAGTGGCCTTGGGTATGGCGCAAGATCTGCGTTTTGAACGGATACCCTGCAATTGTAAGGGGTGTTATGCCAATGATTGTTTGGTGAAGATGGTGACGCAGTGGAGATGTTTTATTGTGGCCATGTGCAATAAGGAGTTGAGGGGTAGGATCCGGAAGATTCCCGGTGTGCCGTGTATGTATATTAGTAGGCATCGTTATACGGTGGAACGGATGCCGGAGGCGTTTGGTGCTCCTAGGTAGATATATGTGTGAGAGAGAGACTGGAGATGATGGCGGTGGAGCTTGTACAGGATCAAGAGCTGGGAATTGGGCCATTACTCTGCAAGAGCTGCAGCCAAGTAGTAGAGTTAAGGGATCATCCGTTGGGAGAACAGATAACACAAATGATAAAAGAAATAATACGCGGTTTGCCACTTTTGAATTTATTTTTAACTCATTTGAACCAATTGGCCATGTCCTCAGCTAGCCTTTCAGTCCCCTTTTCCAGTTCTGAAATTTCCACCTTTCCAAAAGCATCCCTACATTCTTCCCCGCTGAATTCTCACCCTGCTTGATTGCAATAGTTTTGGGGGCCCCCACCTTGGGCTTTCTTGCCAACATCCACGGACCAGGATAGACACGATGCATCAAACAACCCGGAGCTTTGTCCTAGGAGCTGCCGACAACGACCAAATAGTTTCAAACTCCTCCAGGAACAACTTACGTGCATCATCACTCACAAATTTGTCAATGAGTGACAATCTAGCATTTAAAAGAATCACACAAGTACCCATTCCAACCTCATTGCATATTCTTTCAACGGCTGACGCAATGGGAGGGAAGTTCTGTGAGAGTGGGGGTTGTAATTCATGGTTGTGGTGGGGGGAGTGATGACATGATAAGGGCAAAAAATAATTTCATATTAAATAGTTTGGCAAATAAAACAATCGAAAAACTCAACATTGGGTGTAGTCAATTGTCCTCCCTCTTTTCCACGCTTTAGATTGAAGACATGGGAGGGCAGCGTGGGCGTTTAATTCATCGAGGAGAGCAATGGTAGAAGATAGCAGGTCAGCGACGGTCGTTTCCATTAAATAGTTGATGAAACATATTAATTAACAAAAACTCACAATTGGCGTGGTCAATTGCCCCGCTTCTTTTTATAGTCTTTCAGTTCAAGCCACGGGAGGGCGCGGCCTGGGGTTTGTGATTCATATAAGAGGGGGGTGGCAGAAGAGGGCAGGTCAGCTCGGCCATAATATTAAATAAAATAATGGAAGAAAATAAAAATTAGCACAACTCACCACTGGCACGGTCAATTGTCCTGCTTCTTCAGGGGGGCTCTGGATTGAAGCCGCGGGAGGGCGCGGCGTGGGACGTGGGGTTTTGAAAGTCATAGAGGAGGGCCGTTGCAGAAGATGTCAGGACAGCACGACGGTTTCAAATTAAACAATTGACGAAATTAAAAAATCGCGATTCTCACCACCACTTGCACGGTTGATTGTCCTGCTTCTTTTTCTCGTTGTTGGATTGAATCGGTGGGAAGAGCGCGGCGTGGAGCGTGGGGCGTGGGGTTTTGAAAGTCATGGTGGGGGAGTGGCAGAAGATCGCAGAACAGTACGTGAATTTCCAATAAGATAGTTTGGCAGACAAAAACATTGCGAAACACAACAACCAACCTACCTTTTGGCCACATGACAGGGCGCCTTGTTGCCAAGAGCTGGGTCGAGAAGACGTGCCAACAAGCAGCTCAAAAGTCCACAAAATAGCGGAGGTACTAGGGGGGTTGTGGGGACGATGGGAAATCCCATCTTGCCACGAAAATAATGGGCGTGGCGTGAGCTCGATCTGTTGTGGCCATCCATGTTGTTTACTGTATGTTCACGAACATGTTACGACAAGTTACGACCACGACCAAGTTACTACCACAAAAGTCGTAAGTTACGACCATTGTACTACCTTCAGAGTCGTCACTGACGACCATGTTACTACACCAAAAGTCGTCCGGTACGACCATGTTACGACAACAAAAGTCGTCCGGTACGACCATGTTACGACACCAAAAGTTGTCCGTGACGACCATGTTACGACAGCCAAAGTCGTCAGTTACGACCTTTGGACGACCGTTTGTCGTCCGTTAAAGAAGTAACTGACAACTCGGACGACCCATCTGACGACAACTGACGACACGTCGCGACTGAAGTGACGACTCTAGACTAGATTTTTTCGCTAAAATGAAGATATTTTTAGCGAGTTGCCTGTCTTGCAGGGCTGCAGAGGGTCTAAGGGTTAGGGTTACTGAAGATGGCGATTCACTTTTTTCATTCGCACAAATCGCACAAATCGCCGCGTTGAACGAAGAAGAAGAGAATGGCTCCAAAAGCGCTACGGCGGATGCTCGAAGATGGTAAAGCCGGAATTGATCAGAGAAAATGACGAAAACAACGCCCCAGCGCCAATATCACAAATCGACGAGGAGCCTTTGGTTTTCAGGCCGAAGAAAGCTGACACAACACCAACCACGACAATTTCCCACACCCAAGTCACTTCATCCTCGTCCTCTTTCGCTGATATTCTATCCGTTGAGGGCCCATCAGCGGGTCAAGACGTCGAAATACACACACAATCTCGGACGGTTGTTGAACAAAGTGAAGTGTCTCCTCTTCCTTTATTACAGGCGACTACTGTTGACGACTTCGTGTATGATGCCTTTCCCGTTCGACCTTTCTGGTTTAAAAGGCACCTCAGAAATTTTATCGGTGGGTTGGTTGCATTGACGATGATAGTGGCACTGGTGATGTTAGTTGTTCCATTCTCGTTGCGTGGAACGTGTTTTGCCGATCGCAAGGAACTTGTCTCGGCAATCGATCAGTATATCTATGAGAATTGCGACGTGGATAGTGCATGCGGGGTTGGAAAAAAATATGGTTGGCCAATGAACTCATGGTGTGTATCCAACATCAAGGACATGCGTGGATTGTTTAGTGGACGTAACGACTTCAATCAAGATATTTCTAACTGGGACGTCGGCTCTGTCACCGACATGAGTGCAATGTTCTCGTTTTGCAATGACTTTAATCGAAGCTTGTCCGATTGGGACGTCCGCTCTGTCACTAACATGAGTGAAATGTTCTTATTTGCTGATGATTTTACTGGCAACTTGTCCACTTGGGATGTTGGCTCCGTCACCGATATGAGTTACATGTTCCATGATGCTAATGCCTTTAATGGTGACTTGTCAAGGTGGGATGTCAGCTCCGTCACCAAAATGACTTACATGTTCTATGATGCCAATATATTTAATGGCAACTTGTCAAGTTGGAATGTTAGTTCCGTTACCAACATTAGTGGCATGTTCTCCCATGCGTATTCCTTCAATGGTGACTTGGCAAGTTGGGATGTCAGTTCCGTCACAGACATGACTTCCATGTTTTCCCATGCCTATGCTTTTAATGGCGACTTGGCGCTTTGGGATGTCAACTCTGTCACCGATATGAGTTACATGTTCTATGAAGCCAATGCGTTTAATGGCGACTTGTCACGTTGGGATGTCAGCTCTGTCACTAACATGACTTCCATGTTCTATGATGCCTATGCATTTAACAACATCCTGTCAAGTTGGAATGTTAGTTGCGTCACTGACATGAGTGGCATGTTCTCTCAAGCCTATCACTTTAATGGTGACTTGTCAAGTTGGGATGTCAGCTCCGTCACTGCCTTCAGTGAGATGTTTGTTTATAACAAAGTCTTTAATGGTGACCTTTCGCGTTGGGATGTCAGCTCTGTCACAAATATGAGTCACACTTTCTTCGAGGCTCATGAATTTAATGGCGATTTGTCCATGTGGAATGTCAGTTCCGTCAACGACATGAGTTACATGTTCTCAAGGGCTTACAGGTTTAACGGCAACTTGTCGACTTGGGACGTCAGCTCAGTCACCGACATGAGTGCAATGTTCTTCTCTAAACACTACTGCAACCACGATATTTCTAACTGGGATGTCAGCTCTGTCACCGACATGACTGCAATGTTCTCATATTGCAATGCTTTTAATGGAAACTTGTCCAATTGGGATGTTAGCTCTGTTACCGACATGAGTGGCATGTTCTACGATGCCCAGGAGTTTAATGGCAATTTGTTGAGTTGGGATGTCAGCTCGGTCACTGTCATGAGTGCCATGTTCTATGATACCTATGCATTTAACAGCAACTTGTCAAGTTGGGATGTCAGTTCTGTCACTGACATGAGTCAGATGTTCTCGAATGCCAGCTCCTTTAATGGTGACTTGTCAAGTTGGGATGTCAGCTCTGTCACCGATATGAGTTACATGTTCTTTGATGCCATTGCTTTTAACGGCGACTTGTCACTTTGGGATGTTAGCTCTGTCACTGATATGAGTTACATGCTTTATGGTGCCTCTGATTTTAATGGCAACCTGTCAAATTGGAACATCAGCGCGGTAGTTGATACGAGTTTAATGTTCTGTGGTGTCGGCTTTAATGGCGACTTGCCCCGTTGGGATGTAGGCTCTGTCACTGACATGAGTCAGATGTTTTGCGGCGACCCTGCCTTCAATTGAGACCTTTCGCGTTGGGATGTCAGCCCCACAGATCTGAATCACACTTCCCCAATGCATTCTGTCATACTTAATGGCGATAAGTCACCGCCAAATGCCAGTTCTGTCAATGACTTGAGTAATATGTTCTCAATGGGAGTTTAATGGCAAGTTGTCGACTTGGGATGTCAGCTCAGTCACGGGCACGAGTTCGATGTTTTCCGATGCTTACGTTTTTAACCAAGACCTATGTGCTTGGGCTGGTGCATTCCCTTACACTGAAGCCGAGTACTTCTTCATATTTTTGTTTTGCTTTCCAGGGTATGCCTCAGTTGGATCAGTGATTTCCATATTGCTAATACTTTTCGTGCGCTAGGAGGTTGGGCAATGTCAGTTTGACTGCCTGATGTATGGAGGCTGACAATGTGTGATCTATGCGGTAATACAGATGGGTGATCAATGGGAATTGCCACCAGTAAGCTGTGGTACCATTCTACAGTACAAGAAATCCTGTTAACTGGGGCACAGCAGGTTAACTGGGGCACAGCTGGTTAACTGGGGCACAGCTGATGTTTTTGTTTTGTTGAAGTCTGTTAGAGAACTAAACTATTGATTTCTTTTCCAATTATGCTTCTCGGTGATACAGGGACTGGACAGCGGCATATGCTGTTTCGCCAAAAGGCTCTTCCACGGTTTATGATCACTATTTTTAGTACAGTACAACGCAGTAAAGCAGGAAGCCGGTGCCACGAATACAAACTGCAGAATTCTTTGCTTCACGCAGATACATGCAGGGGCTGCTTCTCTCACAAAACAGTCATGTGCACACCGGAATCATTACAGAAAAAACCTTTCTATTTGAAAAAAACCTCCAGTGGAGGAAAAAACAGCCAGAAGGAAAAAGAAAGATTTGGGGGTGTACCCGGAAAGGTACAGGGGGGGGGTATTGTGTGGTGGAGATTGATTAAGGTATAATCGGGGTTGGAAGTCTGACGGGACTTACCAGGTGGTTTGTTTTTGGGTTTTTGATGGGGATTCTTTGTGGGTTAACGCGCACTTTAGTGTGCGTTATTTTCGAAGGGCGGGTTGGCCAATGACAAAGTCAGCGCTTCGAAAATAAAAAAGGGGGAGGATATGTGTTACCTATCCGAAAGATAGGATGATATTTCCCTCCCCCTATTGTGAATATTTCGAACACTAAAAGTGTTGCGGAGATTTAGAGGTCGGCTGTAGGCAACAATCAGCCGTGTAGGGCCAAATGGGTGGCCGTCTAAGGACTCCAGGCTGTAGAGTGGAGGTGCATTTCGAGGTATTGAGACGTGTTATCGCCAGAGTTTCTGGATCTCGTGTGGGGGTGGGTCTTCGGGGTGGTATTGCAGGTGGAGGAACAGTTTCTGTGGTCCACCAGCTTTGTTGGCGTTTTGGGTTGCAGCCTCGTTGTTCCTTTCTAGGAAGGCGCGTGCATTGTCTTCAGCGCGAGAGAAGATGGGAGTTAGGGCAGAGGAGTCGTGTCCTCGTTTGCATCCGACAGATAGGGACGATATTTCCCTCCCCCTATTGTGAATATTTCGAACACTGAAAGTGTTGCGGAGATTTAGAGGCCGGCTGTATGCAACAATTAGGCGTGTGGGTCGAATGGACGCCCGTCCTAACAACTCCAGGTTATGGAGTGGAGGTTCATTCGAGGTTGTGAGACATGTTGTCGCCAGAGTTTCTGAATCTCATGGGCGGGTGGGTCTTCGGGGTGGTATCTCAGGTGGAGGAACAGTTTGTGGGGGGCGCCGGTGCTGTCGAAATGTCGAGTGTCAGCATTGTTGTTCTTTTCTAAGAACGCACGTGCATTGTCCTCAGCTTGAGAAAAGATGGGAGTTAATGAGGAGGAGTTGTGTCCTCGTTCGCATAAGCGCTGAAAGAGTTGTTTGATGTGGGCGTCGGCGTCCTCTTGCTTTGAGCAGAGGCGTCGGATGCGGAGAACCTGACCAAAGATGAGGCCCGTTTCGATGCCACGAGGGTGTGATGAGTGGGGTGGGAGGTATAGATATAGGTTTTGTGGTTTCTCGTAGAGGGTGGTCGAAAGGCGGGTTTCTGTAATGGAGATGGTTAGATCCATAAAGTTAACAGATGTGGCGAGGGGTTCACAAGTCCATTCGAGCCCATGCCAATTTTGCATGTCCTCTTGAAAGTCGTTCCATAGTTTTTCATTTGTGTCCTGACATGGGTGGGTGATCCAGATGCCAAAAACGTCATCAATGAATCGACGGTAGAATCCAATTCTGTGTCGCCACTGGTCGAGGAGTGAACTCTCATAGAGTCCATAGAAGATGGTTGCCCATGGTGGGGCGGGTGAAATGCCCATCCCTGTGCCCGAGATTTGTTGCCAGTAGGTATCTCCGAAGGCAATAATATTGTTTTCGAAGACAATGTGGATAGCTTCAATGAGGGATTCCGGATTGTAGTGAGTGAAAGTCCTTCCTGCTTCGTCACGCAAGTATTTGGAGATGTGGGCGATGGCCGGTTGTGTTTTAATGTTGGTATACATTGCTGTGGCGTCGCTGGTGAAGAGGAGGGAGCCAGGGGTGATGGATGTCCTGTCGAGGAGAGTTTTGAGGGCATATGAGTCCCGGAAGTAGGATTGTTGATGTTGGGCAACGGGCAGGAGCATCTCAGTGATGTATTTGCCAAGTCCATGTGGCAGACTACTGACATCAGAGCAGACTGGGGGGGTTGGCCATCTGCCATTTTTCTGTCCTTTGTGGATTTTGTACATGATGTAGAACTGCCCAAAAGGGTGTTCCAAATTATTTGCCATATGGTGGCGAATGTACTGTGTCGTTTGTTTGCCGACGGTCTTGTGGTGTTTCTCAATCCATGAATTTATGGCTTCTTTCACAGATTCCATCCGGGAAATGGCTTCCTCCTTGGATAGTCTCCTGTAAATATTTGGATCCCGCAGGTGGATGAGGGCGTCCTCGACGTACTGATCGTACGTGACTGCGCAAGGCCCAAGCCCCTTGTCCGTGTCAGGGAATAGGAGAGTTGGGTGATTCTTGAGGGATTTAAGGAGGTGTTGTTGGAAGGGGAGGAGATTTGGCGATGCTCGTTGTTTGTGGAACCTCTTCTCGAGGTTGTTTATGAATTGTTCAAGGCGTTCTAGAGCCCATGACGGGATGTCACCATAGTCCGGGTTCCATTTGGAAGGGACGTATAGCTTTGTTGTTGGAAGGTAGAGTCTTCTTCTGGATTTCCAAAGACAACCCTGATGCACATGTCCCGATGGAATCTGCGGACAGAGGCTGCAATATCCCCAGTGGTGTATGGGGGGGTGGAAATGAATTTACCTCCTAGGCCCAGAAGGGCTTTTGCTTCTAAAGGCGCACTCGTAGTTGGCGTCAAGTCGTGAAACGCTAGGTTTTTGGGGATTGGGAGTGTGCGGCGGTTTATTTTAGACTGGTTGAATATGTCTACGGCATTGTGGAAAGGAGATTTCAGTGGACAAACGGGGATCCCGTAGGCGTGCTTGAGAGAAGATTGGAGGTTAGAGCGGAAGTGGGTTAACGACCCCAGCCATCGTTGAGACTCGAGGGAGGCACGCCGTTGGATGGCTTTTGAACTCTTGTCCATCCGTCGCTTGTTGAATCTTGTTCGCTCTCGAGGTGAATAATTTCCTGGTTTTCCTGCCTCTGCTGCTGAGGTGGCTGGGTCGCTGTCGAGGAGTCTCCTGCTCTCATTTGGTTTCTCGAAACGTTGAAGGTGACTGTCTTTGGATTGCGGCCACGTCCACGTCCAGGACCACTTGCCTGTCCGTTTCGATTCCACGAGCGGTTGCTCGTAGGTGGGGTGTTGCGCGGGTGGGAGGATTTCTTTTGAGGGGCGCCGCGGGGTGGCCCCCCTCTGTCTTTTGGGTCCTGAGTGGAGAAGGGGACTTCGTCATTGGCCACCCCGCCCTTCGAAAATAATGCTACTAACATGCACGTTGTCCCACAAAGAATCCCCATCCAAAACCCAATAACTGACTACCTGGTAAGTCTCAATAGACTTCCACCCCCGATTATGACTTAATCAACCCCAACCACACAATACCCCCTTTGTACCTTTCCGGGTACACCCCCGAATCTTTCTTTTTCCTTCTGGCTGTTTTTCCTCCACTGGAGGTTTTTTTCAAATAGAAAGGTTTTTTCTGAAATGATTCCCACGTGCACATGACTGTTTTGTGAGAGAAGCAGCCCCTGCATGTATCTACGTGAAGCTAGAATTCTGCAGTTTGGATTCGTGGCACCGGCTTCCCGTTTCACTGTGTTGTACTGTGCTAAAAATAGTGATCATAAACCGCGGAAGAGCCTTCTGGCGAAACAGCATATGCCGCTGTCCGGTCCCTGTATCACCGAGTAGCATAACTGGATAAGAATCAATTAGTTTAGCTCTCTAACAGACTTCAACAAAACAAAAACAACAGATGCTGGACGATCATCTTGATCGTTTGGCCGCTGTAGCCCACGTAGTCGTCTTCGAGCTCCTCGACGTACGTGGGATCGACGGCCTCACGCACGAGTTTGTCGACGATGAGCGCATCGACGGCTTCTTGCTTCCAAAACTCTTGGCAAGCGAGGTTGTGCAGGCCCGTGATCGATGCTCGATTCGTGAGTGTGGTGGTGTTCGTGAGGCCTGCCGCGACGATCGGCGGCGTTGGGAGGCGGTCGATGGTGATGTCCGGGTTGCCCGTGACCGTGCGATACTCGGCGTCGGTGAGCACGAGTGCGAGATGACCATGACGTCCACCCCAGCTCGTAGTTTTGACGGCTGCCGCGATTTTCGCGATTTGTTGCCGGAGATGGTTTACGGTGGAGGTCGTTGGTTGGCCCACAATCTTGTCGAGCGGTAGTGGTGCTATGATGGCTCGTACGGCCTCATAGACGGTGGCTTTGTTCGCGGTGGGCGAGGACATGGTGGTGGCTGATTTAGGTTGTTGTTGTAGTGGATGTTTTGCAGGTGTTGCTCAGTGCAAAAATTTAGTAATCACTGCTGAGCATAGCAAACACGTAAATATTGATAATCAGGTGATTACTAAATTATGACTGTTGTATGCTAGCCATACCGTATAGTAATCAGGTAGACAGGTAAAGTTCTAAGTCTGTACCGCTGTGTAAGTAATGAGGTACACAGGTAAAGCTGTGTAAGTAATGAGGTACACAGGTAAAGTATGTGTACATAGCATCAACCATTTTGAATAGTTACTTATTCCAATGAGACAGGTCTACACTAGAGTCCAAGACTCCGTACAATAGGCCTTCTGACCTTCAATATATGCTTGTGAGTTTATCTGATTTACAAGGGGGGTTTTGTGTTATTTTACGAGTATTGTTCTTTCAGTGTCAGTCAGGCCTGTCCCAGCAGCTAAAATCCTCTGCCCGATAATATGGATCAGGAGCATGTGGTATTCGGCGGAGCTCATACCCTTGTCTGCTGAGACCAGACCTGATGACCCGTTTTTCTTGCATCTGGGACCCATCGCTTCTTCTATCCTTTGGAAAGGGAGAAAGTCCATCTATCTCCCCTTTATCAATAAGGTAGGAAGGCCGTGTGAAAAGGGCTGGAAAAGGACATAGAAAAGAAGGGCCAACCTTCTCCCCTGTCGCGTTAATATTATAAGTCATGTTTTCTCCAAACTGTGATCACTTTGTAAGACCCTGTTGGGACAAGAGTTTAGTAAGTCAAGTAAGACGCCATGAGCGTTTCCTCGAGAAGGTGTAGACAAAGATAGCAATAGCGCGATGACGCAAGAGAGGACGCGATCCTGCAGGACTGTATCTCTAGAGGTACTAACTACATATATTGAAGCTCTATGTCAAAAACGAACAACATCTCAGCTCGCTCATACTAACACAACATGCACATAACAAGCAGTATGTAGGTATTGTATAGTATAGTTAACCAGTTCTTGGAGGCCCTTTTCCATCACCAAACAAGTGTTGGATCAACTTGTATGGGTGCCTACAACAACTGAGAGTGTATTGATGATATAGTTCAACTTTTTGTGGGACATTGCCAGACAAGAAGGCTGCCACTTGATCAATGTGGTTGCAATAAATCAAAATGTCATACACAAAGATAGCAAGTGAAGAAGGATCAATGTTTGACATGTGGCAAAAATGGGTGGATCTGTGCCTATACAATCTTGGCTTCATATTCACAACTCCCACAATTTTAAGTCCTCTCATACTTTTGTTAGAGCCCCACCACAGTATCACAGAATACACTTTATTTTTGATTCATACCTATATGTTGCATCATGCTTGCTCAGTTTTCAGTGATAGAATTTCAATTCAATCTAGAAGAATGTGGCTTATTTAGTTATGACCTTCCCACATAGTGCCATGACACAAAAGTAATGAGAATGAAAGGGACTAAATTAGTTTTCGAATAACATATTCCTCCAAGTCTCAAGCTCAAGAAAGGAAACCTTCATTTTGAAACAAAGCAAGCAAACATGCACAAATTATGCATGTAACAATTCTAATATCACCCTCCATAGGCATTAATAAGGTGGCCACCAGTTGTGTTGACCCTTTTTATCAAGATTAAAAGTTAAAGAACCTTCCAGCGAACCCATTCTCACCCAGTGGCTGAGGTGAATTTTTGGCCATGGCCACATTGATTATTATTATTATACAGCTGGGCAAAGTGTTCCACTTTGCATTTCAAAATTTTACTAGGTGAGAACTTGGTGCGTGAAAGAGTATTATCCTAGTACTAATCTATTTTTAGAGCTTCCTGTAGAAACTAGGCATGAAACTGAGTGTTTACAAGTGCTACAATAGATGGTGGTTACTTGCTCATATAGGGTGGTTCTTAGAATCCCATTGTGCTTACACACTGAGATTCGAATGTACTGTGTCGTTTGTTCGCCGACGGTCTTGTGGTGTTTCTCAATCCATGAATTTATGGCTTCTTTCACAGATTCCATCCGGGAAATGGCTTCCTCCTTGGATAGTCTCCTGTAAATATTTGGATCCCGCAGGTGGATGAGGGCGTCCTCGACGTACTGATCGTACGTGACTGCGCAAGGCCCAAGCCCCTTGTCCGTGTCAGGGAATAGGAGAGTTGGGTGATTCTTGAGGGATTTAAGGAGGTGTTGTTGGAAGGGGAGGAGATTTGGCGATGCTCGTTGTTTGTGGAACCTCTTCTCGAGGTTGTTTATGAATTGTTCAAGGCGTTCTAGAGCCCATGACGGGATGTCACCATAGTCCGGGTTCCATTTGGAAGGGACGTATAGCTTTTGTTGTTGGAAGGTAGAGTCTTCTTCTGGATTTCCAAAGACAACCCTGATGCACATGTCCCGATGGAATCTGCGGACAGAGGCTGCAATATCCCCAGTGGTGTATGGGGGGGTGGAAATGAATTTACCTCCTAGGCCCAGAAGGGCTTTTGCTTCTAAAGGCGCACTCGTAGTTGGCGTCAAGTCGTGAAACGCTAGGTTTTTGGGGATTGGGAGTGTGCGGCGGTTTATTTTAGACTGGTTGAATATGTCTACGGCATTGTGGAAAGGAGATTTCAGTGGACAAACGGGGATCCCGTAGGCGTGCTTGAGAGAAGATTGGAGGTTAGAGCGGAAGTGGGTTAACGACCCCAGCCATCGTTGAGACTCGAGGGAGGCACGCCGTTGGATGGCTTTTGAACTCTTGTCCATCCGTCGCTTGTTGAATCTTGTTCGCTCTCGAGGTGAATAATTTCCTGGTTTTCCTGCCTCTGCTGCTGAGGTGGCTGGGTCGCTGTCGAGGAGTCTCCTGCTCTCATTTGGTTTCTCGAAACGCGTTGAAGGTGACTGTCTTTGGATTGCGGCCACGTCCCACGCCCAGGACCACTTGCCTGTCCGTTTCGATTCCACGAGCGGTTGCTCGTAGGTGGGGTGTTGCGCGGGTGGGAGGATTTCTTTTGAGGGGCGCCGCGGGGTGGCCCCCCTCTGTCTTTTGGGTCCTGAGTGGAGAAGGGGACTTCGTCATTATGGCCACCCCGCCCTTCGAAAATAATGCTACTAACATGCACGTTGTCCCACAAAGAATCCCCATCCAAAACCCAATAACTGACTACCTGGTAAGTCTCAATAGACTTCCACCCCCGATTATGACTTAATCAACCCCAACCACACAATACCCCCTTTGTACCTTTCCGGGTACACCCCCGAATCTTTCTTTTTCCTTCTGGCTGTTTTTTCCTCCACTGGAGGTTTTTTCAAATAGAAAGGTTTTTTCTGAAATGATTCCCACGTGCACATGACTGTTTTGTGAGAGAAGCAGCCCCTGCATGTATCTACGTGAAGCTAGAATTCTGCAGTTAGGATTCGTGGCACCGGCTTCCCGTTTCACTGTGTTGTACTGTGCTAAAAATAGTGATCATAAACCGCGGAAGAGCCTTCTGGCGAAACAGCATATGCCGCTGTCCGGTCCCTGTATCACCGAGTAGCATAACTGGATAAGAATCAATTAGTTTAGCTCTCTAACAGACTTCAACAAAACAAAAACAACAGATGCTGGACGATCATCTTGATCGTTTGGCGCTGTAGCCCACGTAGTCGCCTTCGAGCTCCTCGACGTGCGTGGGATCGACGGCCTCACGCGACGAAGTTTGTCGACGATGAGCGCATCGACGGCTTCTTGCTTCCAAAACTCTTGGCAAGCGAGGTTGTGCAGGCCCGTGATCGATGCTCGATTCGTGAGTGTGGTGGTGTTCGTGAGGCCTGCCGCGACGATCGGCGGCGTTGGGAGGCGGTCGATGGTGATGTCCGGGTTGCCCGTGACCGTGCGATACTCGGCGTCGGTGAGCACGAGTGCGAGATGACCATGACGTCCACCCCAGCTCGTAGTTTTGACGGCTGCCGCGATTTTCGCGATTTGTTGCCGGAGATGGTTTACGGTGGAGGTCGTTGGTTGGCCCACAATCTTGTCGGCGGTAGTGGTGCTATGATGGCTCGTCCGGCCTCATAGACGGTGGCTTTGTTCGCGGTGGGCGAGGACATGGTGGTGGCTGATTTAGGTTGTTGTTGTAGTGGATGTTTTGCAGGTGTTGCTCAGTGCAAAATTTAGTAATCACTGCTGAGCATAGCAAACACGTAAATATTGATAATCAGGTGATTACTAAATTATGACTGTTGTATGCTAGCCATACCGTATAGTAATCAGGTAGACAGGTAAAGTTCTAAGTCTGTACCGCTGTGTAAGTAATGAGGTACACAGGTAAAGCTGTGTAAGTAATGAGGTACACAGGTAAAGTATGTGTACATAGCATCAACCATTTTGAATAGTTACTTATTCCAATGAGACAGGTCTACACTAGAGTCCAAGACTCCGTACAATAGGCCTTCTGACCTTCAATATATGCTTGTGAGTTTATCTGATTTACAAGGGGGGTTTTGTGTTATTTTACGAGTATTGTTCTTTCAGTGTCAGTCAGGCCTGTCCCAGCAGCTAAAATCCTCTGCCCGATAATATGGATCAGGAGCATGTGGTATTCGAGCGGAGCTCATACCCTTGTCTGCTGAGACCAGACCTGATGACCCGTTTTTCTTGCATCTGGGACCCATCGCTTCTTCTATCCTTTGGAAAGGGAGAAAGTCCATCTATCTCCCCTTTATCAATAAGGTAGGAAGGCCGTGTGAAAAGGGCTGGAAAAGGACATAGAAAAGAAGGGCCAACCTTCTCCCCTGTCGCGTTAATATTATAAGTCATGTTTTCTCCAAACTGTGATCACTTTGTAAGACCCTGTTGGGACAAGAGTTTAGTAAGTCAAGTAAGACGCCATGAGCGTTTCCTCGAGAAGGTGTAGACAAAGATAGCAATAGCGCGATGACGCAAGAGAGGACAGGATACTACAGGACTGTATCTGGAGGTACTAACTACATAAATTGACTGTCTATGTCAAAAACGTACAACATCTCAGCTCGCTCATACTAACACAACATGCATATAACAAGCAGTATGTAGGTATTGCATTGTACAGTTAACCAGTTCTTGGAGGCCCTTTTCCATCACCAAACAAGTGTTGGATCAACTTGTATGGGTGCCTACAACAACTGAGAGTGTATTGATGATATAGTTCAACTTTTTGTGGGACATTGCCAGACAAGAAGGCTGCCACTTGATCAATGTGGTTGCAATAAATCAAAATGTCATACACAAAGATAGCAAGTGAAGAAGGATCAATGTTTGACATGTGGCAAAAATGGGTGGATCTGTGCCTATACAATCTTGGCTTCATATTCACAACTCCCACAATTTTAAGTCCTCTCATACTTTTGTTAGAGCCCCACCACAGTATCACAGAATACACTTTATTTTTGATTCATACCTATATGTTGCATCATGCTTGCTCAGTTTTCAGTGATAGAATTTCAATTCAATCTAGAAGAATGTGGCTTATTTAGTTATGACCTTCCCACATAGTGCCATGACACAAAAGTAATGAGAATGAAAGGGACTAAATTAGTTTTCGAATAACATATTCCTCCAAGTCTCAAGCTCAAGAAAGGAAACCTTCATTTTGAAACAAAGCAAGCAAACATGCACAAATTATGCATGTAACAATTCTAATATCACCCTCCATAGGCATTAATAAGGTGGCCACCAGTTGTGTTGACCCTTTTTATCAAGATTAAAAGTTAAAGAACCTTCCAGCGAACCCATTCTCACCCAGTGGCTGAGGTGAATTTTTGGCCATGGCCACATTGATTATTATTATTATACAGCTGGGCAAAGTGTTCCACTTTGCATTTCAAAATTTTACTAGGTGAGAACTTGGTGCGTGAAAGAGTATTATCCTAGTACTAATCTATTTTTAGAGCTTCCTGTAGAAACTAGGCATGAAACTGAGTGTTTACAAGTGCTACAATAGATGGTGGTTACTTGCTCATATAGGGTGGTTCTTAGAATCCCATTGTGCTTACACACTGAGATTGCCCTAGAACCCTCTAAAAGGCGTGACGTTTGTCATGCCACTGTCCACCTGTATGACTTGATTTTTATAGACATTGCACCTGATATACTTTGGCGTGTAGGCACCACTTTTGTGTGAGCCTTGAGAATCTCTATGTCTCACCTGCCAAAATTTTATTGTCCAAGATATCATAACCCACATCTTGTTGTGAAAAATCTCAACTACCAAATGACATATGAAGTTCTCATCTTCATAATGAGGACTTAAATTGTTGCATGACTGTCAGCACAATGTGCACCGCCCTCCACCACTTACTTTAGTGACTAAGTTTTATATTTATCTGAACATTTTTCAAATTGCATGGGTGTTGTGTATTTCTTATTGATTAAAATGATGGAAGTTTTCATTCATGAGCTCATATTTGCTGCATGCCACTCTTCTTTATTCAATGCTCCTCCACACAAACAAATCATGCAACAGACAAGGACGTTAGTCCTCCAAAATATCTGTTTTTAGTTTTTGCTATCTGCAGTCACCTAGATGTGGATCAGTTTTCTTGATAGCAAAGCTGTTGCATGTGGCACTGAAAAAACTTGGTTATGCCTTTATGCCTTTCATCATACTGCTAGTCATCTGAATCTTCACAAATTGGATTATTTCTTTTTTGTGAAGAACTACATCATTCACACAACCGGTAAGCTTGAGGGCGAGACATTATTGATCACCATGAACAAAGCAAATTTAGATGTGATGTTGAATAATGAAGGTTTATGTGTAGAGAACACAGTATATCAACATCTAGTGTTCTGCATGCACTTCTACAAAAGTGACATATGAACACCACCAGATGCCCACATAATTGCACCAATGGCCATAGATACAACATCTTCACCGGTCACAATGGTTGACTGTGCAGATTGGATTTGCACAGTTGGTCAGTTGGCCATGGACCTACAGCCAGATACGTTTCCCTAAAGTGCACCCTTAGTCTAAATGCAAATCAAATAATAAAGGTCAAGCAAAAATATTATATACTCGCCCATACATCAGTCAGCATAAACTTATTTTCATATCAGTCTAACCATTCATGCGTATCCACACATTTTCATTAAATCATTCTTTTACAACATGACTGAGTACATTAGAGATGTTGCAACAACATGTCTTGAAGTGTCACCTGCCACCTTGGATCCAAGCAAAAAAGCCCCCTCAGAACTGCTGAGCAAACAGTATGCATAACAGCAAGTGGTAAAACAAAAACCATTATATGATCCCAAAAATGAAAACTGTCTTGTGTTTGCTTCACTTATGCCTTCAATACCCTAGAACCAAAACCCTTCTTACAGTAGATTTAAACAAGACGTCAAGATTGGTTTGACCACAAACCTCTCAAAACCTGAACTGCTTGAAGTTTGTCTGAATACACTCTCAAAAGCAATATATCGTTCTGGTAGACTTGCCACAATTTGAATACTCATATATTTGACTCTGTTGCAGATAGCTGTAGCTTTATGTTCATTATAAATGTCATTTCTCATTTATAGATTCTTAAACCTTGATAGGGACGCAACAACTCATTTGTTGATGACACTGAACTACCAATAGATTTGAACCAGATCTTTGAAAAATGGAGGGAGATCAGTTTAGACCTCACTTTTTCCAGAGTGCAATCCAATAAAGACGGAATCACACAACTGGAATGGGAGGAAGCCATTGATAGATTGATGCAATCTAAAGATGGGATGAACATGATGTGGTCTATTTGTTGCAACACACCATCTATAGATGACAGAATCATAAAAGATGGAAATGAAGTGTCTGTGCAAGGAAAGCCATCTGTAGAAGGTCACAAATCAACTATTGTGGGAATGACCACTTGAAAAGTTTGTCATAAATAAATCGTAAATGTAAAGAGAACAAACAGTTTATGTGGAAAAGATGGTTATACAAATTGTTAACATCTTAAAGTGGGACTAACAAGGACAATGTTTGTAGAGAGAATAATATAATGTACTGAAATTGAGCAACACCTTTAAGCGTAGCAAGCAATCAAGATCTCATGAAAGCAAACACCCTCCTGCACCACAAGCTTCACAATCTACAACAATGCCCTCTTTTGCTTGAAAACCCCTCCCAGCATATCGAAATACATCTGGGCGTAACGCATTACATTCCACAATATACTGAGTTCACAATTTCTTGCCGCAAATGATAATACCTGAGGCATAGCTACATAATAGCCGATTGTCAAATTATCTCTTAAACTTCCTGCTTCATTGTCCGTCGTACTATCAATCAGTGGTGATGGAAGTAATCCAATCAATGCACCAGAATGAATATCCCTTTGTAGATGATATGGTAACTTGGAGTCAAAGTATTTTGTGCGCGTGGTTGTTGTAAGTCGAAAAGGTCGTGAAGCTCCATTATAGGATGATAAAATGAATTGAAATGGAGCACCCGATCAAGTTGCGATCTTACACCTTTTGTGTTTGTTGAAATACTTCCTTTTGATTTGGGTGAAGTTCTTTCTGTTAAGTTGGGTAAAGTTACGGATCGTAGAATGTGATTTTTCACCTTTTGTTTCTGGAGAAGGCCAGAACATGGCTCACTGGTGTAATGAGAGGCTGAAGTTCCATAGATTGCCAGCAACAATTTCCAAAGGTCTTCGTCTCTTGCACTTCCGAAGAATGAATCATTGCATTTACTGGCATGCCTCGGTTGTGCGTTGCATTCTTAGCGTAACAATTATTCTCTAGTGTCTCCACACAACTGTGACCACTAATAGTAAAACATATGTAATGCTTTGCAACAACTCAGACATTTGCTTCTCACTCATAAACTTTAAGTTGCCAATCAAGCAGTCTTTTCAGAGATGAGTTAAAATTGAGTCCGCGTTAGTAGTCAACAACTCCATTGTTCGATATCTCATTAAAGGAAAGATCCAAACTTCTCAAGGAAGTATTATATCGCAGTGCTTCTCCAAGAGCTCTTGCTCCGTCAGCACCAATTTGATTACTAGATAAACCCAATAACTGAATTGATGTCCTGGATTCATAGTGCTGATTGTTCACATCAACGCATCGTTAGAGTGCCTTTGCCAAAGCAGCGGCACCCGTTTTCCTATGTTATTGCCTGATAAATTCAGCGATAGAAGACGTGTAGTGCATTGCAATGTTGGGTAGAATGTAGATACACCAATGGGCGAAACTGTATTGGACAATAACTAATTACAGACTAATTACAAATTCATTCTAGAGTATCCGTTGCAAGATTTTTTGTGGCGAGCTAGAGAGAATACAATTTGTAGAAACAGAAGAAGTGATAGGTTTAAAAATAAGGTGGTTTGTCTAAAGCTTGTCATAAAACCCGGGCACAACACACCTGGGTATAGGTTACATTGGGCTAGTTTCCTTGAAATTTTGTTTTCTTGTGCTTAGGACATGCTAAACACACTGGAACCACCATGGGTGGTTTCTCGGTGTCAGCAACAACACACCTACATTTACAGGTCCGTGTAACTACGGCTTGTTCTTGAGATATTCATATTCGCCTCAAAACTCACATCACAACAATTACACAACAGCTAGAAATGACTGGAATGATTATATCCCAGTACTTTGAAATTCTGCCGATTCGGCGAATTTGGTTTTAAATCACAAATTCTGCCGTCAGCAGATCGCCTAACCTTTATACTAATTCCTATGCTAATTTGTCTAACATTAGTAACAAAATGTTATTCATCGTCATCAGATGTTGATGTAAAACGAAAGCTGTTCGTCATACTGAAGTTTGGGAAGGTAGAGTTTCGGGTTGTATCAGTTGTGAGAGGGAGTTCTTGAAAGTAGGAGGAGAGGTTGATGGTGTTTTACATCAGTGATACAAATGAGTAGTGAGAGGGAGTTCTTGAAAGTAGGAGGGGAGAGGTTGAGGGTGTTTTTAATATCAGTGATACAAATGCACTATGAGCAGTTACCATTACCATGGGGAGGGTGGATAGTATTTGTTGGCATGGTGTGTGCTATTTTAATGTGAGTCTACTGTTCTATTCCACAACTTTTTCATGTGATTGGTTGAATACCGGCTTTGACACTACAGGTCCTGTTCAAATCCTGTTCATACGCGTGAAGTATCAGATGGCGGATTTGTACCGGATTGGTACAGGATCAATTCGCTCGCATAATTTTCAGTATTAAAAATACACTTTGTATGAAGCTGGATTCTAATCTGCCGGATTTCAGGTAGTCCCTCATTTCTACAACTCAAGTAGGCAAAAATAGAATTTGTTCAAACAAAGAAGTTTCGTGAAACTCCTACCAATGCAGAATCGAAAATGATAAAATTACATTTTTGAGAACAAAGGAGTACTCAAACGGTACTCCTACCCTTGGTCGGAGTTGTTTTTTCAGTTCTGACCGCGATCTATAGTTGACTTATAGTTAGAATCTATAGTTAGGGGCACAACTAAGATTTTGAAAAAATCTTGATAATGGGCATCAACTTCTTCTCTTTCATCTATGTTGTATGGTACTGAACAGTACAATACCACTCGATTCGCCCATCACTGAAATAATGTCCACGGGAATATAATTACAAAGGATATATTGTGCTCCTATTGTATATAGCCATCATATATTATATCTGCTTCTAGCTAGCAAGATCTAAAAGGGTTTGGAAGATAACAAGAATGATAAAAAGAAAGCTGACTTAAAGCTAATAGACAACAAGCACAAGCATGATTATGAGTGGGAACCAGTGCACGGGACATGGCTCAAGCTCTGTTGCTCGCACACACTGATCAATTGATGTGTGAATGTGCTGAAATAAAATACTGCAATGAATTGTCAAGTGAAATCTCCCTCGAATGTCCATGTTTTTGATATTTGTTAGGGACCAATGGCAAATTGTTAGTCATTTTATTTCTTTTGCTGACATCAGTGGACTTGCAAAGTGAGCTAACACTTACAAATGACATTGCCCATGTTTTTATATTGGTTAGTAATCAACTGCAGATTAATAAGTTCTCTTATCTTGTCTGACTACGAGTCATAAACAAAGTTCAAACTTGCAAATTTTGATTCTTTTGTGTCCATGTTTTCCCTGACATTTGTTAGAGTCTGTTTGTTGATGATATGTGCCAACCAAATTACATGATAAGCTGCTTGTCTCCTGATGAATTTCCTTTCATAGGAACTTGACAAATGATGCATTATGCCCATCAATGTTAACTGAAGCATCCCCTGCATTGACAGTATGTTGTTTGCTGCTCACATTTGATACAAGGTGAGATCCATCCCTATGAAAATGCAAGATTCCATTGGCAGAGGTGGGATTGCCCATGTCTCTTGGATTTGAATTGTTGTGGCACCAATGCATAGTAGCATACAATTTGGAGGTACTTGGCATTGGATGGGGAAACAAGAGGAGGTATGGTGTGTTTAACAGGCAAAAATTGTGGACTATAACTCAATCCTAAAGAATATTAATCTATGGAAGGAACTTGGTATAACATATGACTTGCACGCAACCATCAAATTTGTTAAGTTGCTAAGAAATTAGATGGAATTTGTTAGCTTTCTTTTAAATGTTAGGTCACTTTGCTGGTCTGGTGACATCAGACAAAAAGGTATAACGACTCAAAAAGTTGAAGTCAGCTGCTAACAACTAGCAAAAACATGTACACTCTAGTCAAAAAGATGGGATACAACTGATAAGGGGTAACACATTTATGCTTTCATTGTGATTTTTCCTGTTGTACAAATTAAAAAAGATTAATTAAATAAGCTTTATAAAATAACAAACTTGCTTTAAGAAGTATCACAAGGGCATACTACCACTCGAACACACACATTTCACTCACACAACAAGATCCAGCCCGCACATCTGAACTCAATCTTGCGGGGCTGAAATTTTGGCACGTGTGTCTACATAATTTGTACTTATTCCTTTGTACAGTGGGATCTCACTCTCGCGCAACCTCTTGTATGGTAGTCTCGTATGTCATCATACTCTTGATGATCAACCACACACAGGAAAACCCCAAAACAATAATGAAATGTCGAATGAGGGTCTTCCTCTTCTCTCCAACAAATAATGTTCCACCATGGTGACAAACAGCATGTTGAAAATGAAATTCTCAGGCACCACTCCCAAGGGCTGGGGAAACAAGTCTGCAACTCTACCAATAACGCTAGAGCTGCAATTAGAAAAAAACACACCCAAAGATATGATGAATGAAATGATTCTTGATGGATTCAAAGTCAAAAGAAAAGACAGAGCAAATTTTCGCCCTGAGCTTATGGTCGGATTTCCTCCAAAACAGCTTGATATAACGGGGAAGCATGTTGTTGGAGATTTGCCCTTGCGATCCAACAAAAATGTAATTGTCCGCATACGTCGTAAAGAAACACAACTTCAACCAAAGAGAAAAGCAGCCGAGGTTGCAAAGTCTTCCTTTAAGGATGCACTCAAGGCCCAAGACGCACTGATCAAACATAATCCGATCAAACAAAAGAAAGTATCCTCATCAAAAATACAGATACGTGGACCAGGCTATCGCTTATCAGACGGCGACGATGTTTCCAAAACCGCTAAATCCGATATCTATCTCCAAAAGAGAGCAAGACAGAAGGATTCGACCATAGAATATCGGACCATACAACTTCTTACCCCACAGGAAAAAGAAATCCATTACAACCAAAAAGATCTACTCTCGTTTTAAATAGCACGGATGACCTATCATTGTTCTTAGTTCAGGCTTTCAACAGGGGTAGTGGTGGGAAACCGTTCAAGCAAATACGAGCAGTATACAAAAAGGCCCCGGCAAATATGCAGGAAATTTCCCGGGCACACTCTCATGTACATGCTGTAACACTTGGTCAGTTCTTTATGGCCCCTGTGAAGAGTGTCGATGTTGATGCCGGAACAGTGTTGGGATCAACATTCCACCAAAGAAGAGAAGATCATTGTGTGTCGCACCAAATTACTTATGGAAAAGAGATGTCGAAGAAGGGAGGGCAGTACGTTGACAGAGTCAGCGTTTTACAACTGGACATTATAAAGAGAATCATTGAGAATGCGTACATGAGCAAAACTGATGATGATGATAATTACGACGATGATAACGAAAGATGACAACAAAAACGTGATTGATACCGGAAAGGAACTTTTGTGCCCCATTGCAATTGCTCAGATGATGCCACAACTGTTCTGGTCAGTGGTTTCCCACTGCAGACCGTCCTCAGAATCAGAATATTATTTACCAGTGGAAGATATGCTCTGACAACTGCGACCACACTTAGACTGGTCTTTTCTCAGCCGCGACAGAAGACAATGATTATTGAGTGAACAAGCAGGAGAAAACCTTAGGCAAGAAAAGATGACAAAGCTCAATTGCGATGAATGGATGCTTGTTACCCCAATGGAAGACAACAAAGACGAATTGATTGAGATCATATCATGGGATGAAGAGGCAAAGGAATGCAATATGGCCAGAGCTTATAGTACCTTGATGATACGTTCCAAGTCCAAACCATGTTGTTTAAATTGGAGACAATTAGCAAACGCAGACACCAAGACATCATACGACAACCTGATCCAGGAATGTGAGAAATCAGCGAAGGAAACCCCGTCACTGAAGTTGGTCAAAACATGGATACTGGTCGCTTGGAACTTTTCCATTGATGAGATTGTGAATGAAAACATTGGTAGGGATGTAAACATCTTTGGATTGCTAGAGGCACTCCATTCGAATACTCCTAAAGACTTAATTACTTACTGGGGTCGACATCCAAAATTGTTGTTGAAGACTATGGGAGATCACCCTAAAAATGATGCTGATAATTTTCATGACCGATACCAGGAACAGGATGTACAGCACTGGATTAGTCGAGCAAAGGTAGAAATGTCCCTGGCTCGATGATTATTTCTGTCAGTTTAACAAGTAAAGTCTTCCATTTATGTTCAGATTTGTAATTTGCTACATGTGGAGTTTTTTATTCATTTTCTATGTAATGCTAACAATGGTCAGTCAGAGTGTTTGGCAAATAATAGCCTTGCTAGTCAGCTCCAAAGGTTAAAGTTCCAAGAAGTCATATGTTTCCACAATGTTGTGTTCCAGTGATTAACTCCATCAATGGTTGAAGTTCCAAGAATCATGATTACATCACACCGTCAATGTTTGAATACTCTTTGAATATCTCTGGAGATTTGTCCTAGTTGTCAAGTAATGAAGGATGAATTGAGTTGCAACTTGTCACAGTTCCGTCCAAAGTTAGATAAATATATACACCCACCCACATGTAATGCAATAAAACTGCTAAGCTGGTCAGCTCCAGCAACGGTTGAATTCCCAAGAAGTCCGCCGCAGCATGCAGTTCAACCAGAGCGTTTCAGTTTCGGTCTACATTAACCATTAGAGCATACTCCTCCTGCTCCTGAACAAAATTGCGTATTCTCGAAGATGTAAAGGGGATGATGATTTTTTGCACTTTAGAAGATAATAACATCATCAACTTGTAAGCAAGCGTTTCAATGTTCAATGTCCGTAATATTGTCTTTAACAAAGAGTGGGAAAAAACTCACTCGGGTCTTGTTTGTAATACTCCATATATTTCACGATCTCGGCCAAAACAACTGAGTTAATTGCATGGAGCGGAATCTCATGCACTACCTCCCCGCCATTGCCATTATTTCGGTCCGTATCACCCCCATCTTCAATGTCTTTGTTGTCGAGACATAGCGTAACAAAAAAGGAGAGTTTGGCTACATCGCTGGGAAGTTGATATCTTGCCCCTTCTCTACTTATCTTAGTTTCAGCATCGCTGTATGCCCACATTGAGATGACTGGTGAGAATTCTTTTGTACTGTGCCCACCCGCTGTACTACACACTCTCTTATTGCACTCACCACAAGGTAACAGTTTGTATAGCATTATCATTTTCCATCATTTATTGCTCTTTGATGACGTCGGAGCTGGGCGGTGGACCGTTCTTAAATTGCCACGATAGGGTGTGCAGTGTAATTTTGATGCTGCCTTCCATGGAGTGAAACATTTTCCCATGGTGAGTGTGGCGATGGCGGCGGAGACCCTACGAGCAGGCTGGTTAACAATGTTATTTTTTGAGAACATTATGTGTCGGTGTTGGGTGACTACAATACCGTAATAATTTAGGTAGTTATGTACACGGTGGGGCTGAAATTTTGGCACATGTGTCCACGTGTTTTATATTGATTCCTACGCAACTCGTAATCATGTTACTTGTCCTACCACTTACAAATATAATATTTCCCTAAGAGAATATATCTGCGAACAGAGGCAAATGCACTGAGACAGGTCCCTTGTTGTTATTAGAATCACTGTTATCACACAAAAGAACCTCTCAATCAGAATACACCAGAGTAAACTGCCTTTGGAATGGAATTCCCATCTTTGAATAGGGTAACATGAGTGCATAATCCAATACATTCAAGCTGGTTTTTCTAACCGATGAAACCTCATTGGTACACTCAAATCTACAGAACTGCATTCCTGTCTCATGAGTGTACATTTGTGATGTGTGATAGCAAAATGATAGGAAAGTGCCTTCGTGTTCATCTCCTCTTTGTTCTGGTTCTCCTCTAGTGAATGCAACATGGACTTCATTGCAATCACCATCTAGGCAGAAACGGGACAAAGGTTCTCCTGATCTAAATCTATCTTCGACTTCTGACTTCTTTTGAAAAACATGATAACCTTTATACCAATCAGGCCGAGTAAACACAGTCACATATTCCCTATATTCAGAAATTCCATGCCTGTAAGTTTATGAAGCAGCCTAATCTTTCCTTCACTGTACATTTGGCATTTTCTCATTGCCCATAGGATCAATTTTGGATCCTGTATAGAATTTTCATCTCTAGCCTCCCTGCAGGTGTTCAGGATAAATATTAGCTGCTATAACGTTTCAGACAAGTGAAGCCACCTAAAATCTGTAGTTACCAGATTAAGGTCAGTGGACCTAAGTACTCTTGCTGGTCCTCAATGCTAGCCAGGAAACTAAGCCACGCTCCTTTATTCCATACAAAGTTATCGTTCTCAATAGATATTCCTTGCTCAGTATTTTGCATCACACTGCTGGTTGCAGTCACCTCAATGCTGATAAGATGCTAGACTAAGCTAATGAAGTCATGGTCGCGAAGTTAGAAAGATCATGGCTACTGCTATGATCTGGATAACCGGGAGTCCATGTGGCTGTGAGCTTAGCTAGATATGGTAGCTAGTGCTGGGTACTAAAGCTGGTAGGTAGGTAACTACTGCCAGATCTGCACACCCTCGCCAGTGCTGGTGGACTTAGGCATCTTGACCGTGAGATGATAATCATGTTGGATTAAGGGCATAAGCTAGATAAATGGGTTGTGCTGAATAAGGGCGAAAGGAACCGCTTGTTCAGATTGGGAGGAGGTCTTGAACATATCGGGGACGTATGAGCATGTGATGTTTTGCTGAGTGGTGTTTGCTGGGATAGTCAGCTCTGTTTTGGTACCTTTTGCCCACAGGTACCTGAAAAGTGATTGTGCGCGTCGGCATTTCAACAATTGGAAGCGCATGTCCATGCTTTTGGAAGCCTTTGGAATCATTGTTTTGAGTGTGAGTCCAACGGCTGTTGAATTGTCAGTGGTGACAGGTGTAGGTCCGGGTTGGGGATGTTCCATTTCTTCAAGGGTGATCCGGAGTGGAATGGCTTCATTGCAGCCGTAGAAGAGTGATGCAATTTCAGTTTCAGATGCTGAAGCCATGACATGTTTGATGATGCTGGACAGGATGAGGACAGCGCCGTTATGGAAGTCTGGGTCGTCCTTTTTTGTGAGAAACATGTAAGCAGCCGCTCTGCTTTTTCCGCCGAGTTCCGAGAGATATGAGCCGTCGGTGTCTAGAGCGAGGATCATATTGCTTGCGAGATATTGTATGGAAGGGTTGGGATGGGTGGCGACATAGTCGAGAAGCTGTCTCGTTGCCTGCAGAGTGGCTTCCGTTCCTTTGCTTTGGCGGGAGGCTATGGAGCTTGATGCGGCTGCTAGTGTCGGGTCGACTGCCCGACCAAAGAAAAGAAAAGTACCTACCACTTGTTGTATGAACTTGATTTTGTCCGGTGACAGAGAAGGTGTGTCGTCGGTTAAGTTTTCCTGTGTAGTAGATCCGTATGTGATGGGCGCAGCTTTATACGGGGAATGTTGGGGGTGGGCGGGTTGTGGGTGTGCAAATTTGTGTAGCGCGCTTCTTACAAAGTTGGGCATGGAGAGGCGTACTGTCCTGTTTTTGTAGTCCCAGTTGAGTCGTACGCCGCAGAACAGTTCACCTTTCCAGTCCATTGAGCATTCATAATGCATTTCGAGTTCCTGCTGCAAGTGCTTTGCATGTTTGAGGCCGACGGTTTTGATGCCGAAGTCATCTACAACAAGACAGAAGGTGATGGGACGCCACACGTGCCGCCACAGTCCTTGAGTGTGTTGGCATTGGTAGTAACCTGCTTTGGCCAAGCGTTTTGCAAGGAGTTTGTTGGCTAGGATGCCTGCTTGCAGCAAGCTGTACATGCCTAGGTCGATGCGCACGTAGATCCATCCGTGTTCGTTGTAGCTGTCGAGTTTGTACTTCTCGATGATTTCTTGATGGATGAGGTCAAATTTCAGTCTCATGTACTCGGGTCAATCCATTGGAGTGTTGAGGTAGAAATTTTTGAGATCGCCTCCATGGAAGGTTGCACCGGCGGTTGATATGACTGAGTTGAAGAGCAACTTTGCTGTGGTGAGATCAGAGGTTGGGACGGCGGTGTTGCCAGGATAGTCGATGTAAGTGCCGACCACGGTGAGGCGTGTGAGTTCTTTTTCTGTCTTTTGTGGACGTTTGACGACAACGATTTTGCTGTAGGTGATGGATTTTAGGCGGTCTTTTGGGATGTCGCTTTTCCGGATGTACTGCATTGTGTTGGTGCCTGGTATGTCGCGGATGCCATTTGTGAGGCGGCCGAGTTCGTTGGCATAGCTGCGACTCCAGATTTCTTGGTATTTTGGATGCTTGATGAGGTGGCGATATTCCAAAGAGTCACCGGTCTCATTGTCGATGACGGCGGATACAATCATTCCTCTCACATGGGCTTCTCCTATCATTGCAATGGCTGAAAGAACGATGTATGCTCGGGATCGTAGGTTGTATCGTGGCGCCGGATGGGTTGATGGTGCATATTCGTGTTCTTCAAAGGGGATTACATTTGGTTGATTTGGCACCCTTGCAGGTGGAAATGTATGGAGTGGTTGAGGGGAAATGTGAGTTGGTATCGGGAGAGGAGACGGATCGGGAGAGACAAGGTGAGTCAATGTGGGTGCAAGAGATGGTGGGGCTTCTTCGTGGAAGATAGAGATTGGTTCGGTAGTGGGCGTAGTGTCCTTGTGGCTTGTTGTTGCGCCAGTTAGGAGGTCGCGGAGGTTTTGGATGGCTTGGAGTTCATCGTCCGGTGCATCTGGGTGGCCGTCAATGGTGCGTATGAGGTGTTGGGTGGCCTTTGTGATTCTGTCTGTGTGTGTAATGGCAAGATTTGGTAAGTTGTGATGCAGGAATCGAAAGGTGTCAGAAACGCGAACGGCACCAGCGTCTGTGACGACTTGAATGCAGCGGTAGTGATGTCGGGCTGGCGCAAAGTACCGTGCTCGAATGTCGTGGTAGCCCCAGGTTTGACGTCAGTTGGGTTTGATGTGAACCATTACTTTGGTGCCGATGGGAGCCATTGGTGTTCTGTCGAAGGAGAACATGCCTTCAACGGCTTCGTAGGCAGAGAGAAGGGGGTTTGTGGTGCAGATATAGCATGTTGAGGGTGATGTCGGTTTGCTCGATGTCTTTGCACCAGTTCAAGAGGCAATAGGTGCTTGGAGTGCCTGCGCGGATGGCAACGAAGTGGTTTTTCCAGGTGCGAATAGCACGTTCGGCGATGTTGGTTCGATGCATGTCTGGCGGTGTGTACTGAAACGCGGCGTTGTTTTCAGTGATGAAGTTTTCAACGTCCTTGGATGTTTCGTTGTCCAATCGGTGAAGCTGGGGGCGATGGCCGCGTGTTCTGAGGAATTGATAGACATCCGTGTGCGCTTTGAGGAGTTCCCTGCGGTGCCTGAACTTGATGGGATATGATTTTATGAAGTTAGGATCAACTGCATAAAAGATGTCAATGTAGTTGTTACCGCGGTTTGACGTGACAGAGAAGCATCCAGTTTGGTCGGTGAACAGTTGTCCATCAACTTCGACTGTGGACATGTAGACCATGTTTGTTTTGTCGTTGTTGGGTGCTTGTGGTAGCTCAAGCATATGATCCATTGGTGTGGACGACGTGTTGGGCGATTGTTTGGTGGACCGGAGGTAGGCTCTGCGTTGGTCCATATGGCCTGGTTCGCTAGCGGGTGAGGGTCTGATGAATTTCCGTTCCCGATCCGATGTGAGACCATTCCACCCTCGGAAGTAGCCTTTGTCGATGGCTTTGCACCACGTGGATATGACCGGATAGCCCATGGTTGCATGGTAGAAGTTGATGAGTTGGTTGGTGTTGGTGCATTCATAGATCAGTTGGTAGGCGCTGAGGGCCTAGATGTTGCTTGGGGTTTCGTAGAGGTCATTGACTGTTGTGTAGGGTGGGAAGATGGTGTTGCCGCCGTTGGGGATGAGGGATATTCGCCAGAGTCTGGTAGTGGGGTCTCTCCATCCGCGGAGTATGATCTCTCCATTATACGTGACTTCACATCCTGTGCTGTGGAAGAATAATTCACATCCTGCATCCACAAGTTCTGATGCAGCGAGGAGGTTGTTGGAGATGCCAGGTGAGCAATGGGCTATTTGTGCATTTGCAGGGAGTTTGTTGAGAAACAGGAGTAGAGTCTCAGTTGTGAGCAGGGTGCCATTGGGCTGGGTAACTGTTTTGGCGGAGGTTTGGCTAGGTGCTCTGTGTGCTGGTGCTCCGGTCTGGAGGAGTGATATGTTGGCCCCTGTGTCAAGTAGAGCAGTGGTGGTGAGATCGTTTGGGTTAGACAAGGTGAGATCGTGTGGGTGAGAACAGCCAGGAGTAGGTTGTACGGAAGTAACGAAATTACAATAAATTGTAGTTAAGTTGTTATCCGTACGTTCTACCCCTGCTGCGGCGTCCCGTCAAAGTCTTGGTTGCCAGGACTTGTTGTCCTCTGATCCGCCCATGGTGTTCGCACGAGTGGCTTGGACTTGGTGTCCTGCTTTTCCATTTTTGCAAGTTGCGCTGGTGTGGCCTTTTGTGACGCGGTATCCATGTGTCCAGCAATATCCAGTGGGGTCCCATTTCGACAAAGCCATGCTGTTGGTTGTGGAGTTTGAATGTGCCGCTTTTAGGCCTGCCCTACTGATGATGTCAAGGAGTTTGGAGCTGGTTGCCTTCTCTGCTGTTAGATTGGACGTGAGGGCCGCAATTGTTTTGTCTTTTTGGGCATTCATTTCGATGAGTTTTTCAACGGTCTTGTTCTTCTGAACTGCGGCAAATGCAAGATTGTCGAGTGAAGTGACCATTTGCGACGCAAGCTCGTCGTCGGTGGTTTGGATTGAAGAATTGGCGAAAATTTGCCGCCCGTGAGTCTCTGGATGGTTTTTTGTTCTTCGAAGGCACGTGTCCAGTGTGTTTTCCATGCCAGCCAGGTTTGGTTGGCGCGAGGGATGCGATTCCACTCTTTCCAGGCGTCGGTGAAAGCACCACATTGGATGGCGTGCTTCGTGCCAGTGGTGACCATGGTGGCCTCGGAGATGTTGACGTTGCCGTCGTTCGCGAATTCCTGGCAGTCCTCCTGTTTGCGAATGTAAACGATGAGCGGGACGGAGGGATCAATGCCTTGGTTGAACCTCTCAAGATTTTTGTTGAGATCGGCCTGGTCGATGTGGCAGTATCTATCCTTAATGTGGTCGATGATGTCTTGGATTTCGACGCTGTTGAGTCCTTTGACGGGATTGTCGAGTTCGGCGTAGTACACTTCTTCGATGGCGGCGGGGGCGAGGTTTATCGCGATGCGTCGGACATGGAGCATTGTTTGCCAGTGTTGCTGGGCTTCGTCGTTTGTGGCACGTAGTTCCTCGCGTGCGGCGACGGTTGCACCAGGAGGAATATTTGGGTAGACGTGAGGAGCCGCTGCCGGTGGCATGTACGCAGCTCCGTAGCGTGCCTGGAAGAGTGCTGCAGGTAGGAGTTCGCCGAGGTACCCGCGCCCGTGTCCCCATGGGCAGGGGATGGCGATGAGATTCGCGGCGAGTTCCTTCTTGAGCTTTTTCATTGCAACGTGGGTGGGTTTGCCGTTGAGTTTCATGAGGGACTGGTGAGGCATGAGGGCCTGCACTGACTCCCGTGAGACAAGCATGGTGGGGATAACGTTTTTCCGTTACGTTCTGCCGTGTGGGGCGTGTCTTTCTAACATCTGCTGATAAGATGCCTAAGCTAATGAAGTCATGGTCGCGACGTTAGAAAGATCATGGCTACTGCTATGATCTGGATAACCGGGAGTCCATGTGGCTGTGAGCTTAGCTAGATATGGTAGCTAGTGCTGGGTACTAAAGCTGGTAGGTAGGTAACTACTGCCAGATCTGCACTCAACATCCCTTCCAAGCAACATTTTAAATAGTCGTTCCTGCAGTTCTACTTTTTTCCCATTGGTTGCAGCACCCATCTCTTTGAGTCTTTGTCTCGGGTGATTCATCGGCATCTTTCCAAGTCTGGCTCTGTTGGTCTGCATGCCACTGGCTGTTTGACTATCTAATTTATCAAGCAACTCAATTATGTCTTCCCTTGAAATGCTTTGCACGAGGTTATTGGCCTTCCCATTACTCTTGTTTGACTGCTGGTTGATATTTTCATTTGCGTTGTTCTAAGAATCTGAAAAATTACCAAAATGTAGGTGTGCATACTGAGCCGTTGACATGAACAGTCTCATGTGGTCCGGTGCATTATACTCAGAATTCTGTTTCTTTGACATCAACAAAGATACAAGGGCATGGTAAGAATTGATCATATGCTTCATGTCTGTGACATGCATGCTTAGCTCTGAATTAATTTTCGCATTCAGGAAATACATCCCATACAAATAGGAAGAAAGAAGGACCCATTTTATTCTCTCCAATCCATGATGCCTTTGGAAGACTTTTCACCTTACACCATTCCAACTTGAAGGATTCAATGTGTGATATAATCCTATTGGCAACAGATACAAACTCGTTAAATTTCTTCCACTTCGAGAGAATCTGGTGATGAAAATCCATAACATGTGCCGTCATGTTATGTGCAATCGCATGCATAGGCGCCGTGGGACATCTGTGTCTCTTATAGCAATCGTATTCTGGAAGCCATACTATTGGCACTAAAGCCTCAACCCCAGATCTAGTTTGATTGGCTTTGTCTGTCTTTACCAAAGCTTCGATATGCTCGATCTGTGATTGTCTAACATTGCATGTGCGCAGGTATTCTTCCATGTTTGCTTTCGACCAATAATTACATCTCCTTGCATCATACGCAAACAAACAAACTGACATCATGAATTCCCCTGTGAGTAATACTGGCCCAATGAATCGCATTCCAGGTCTACAAGCTCGTGGTGGCTTCAATGTCTCTCCTTCCAAAATTATTTCATCTGGTCCCAAAGGGATAGTTCTCTGGGACAGGGCAACTTGATTGAAAAGGGTTGTTTGGATCAATATTCCAGCGGAAACATTTGTTGCAGTGGCAAGATTCTGAAATGTGATTACGGGCAAGAACTTTGGAAGTGATATCTTTGCAGCATTCCTTGCATGCTGGTAGTCTGTCAAAGTCAACACAGTATGCATAATTGGAGCACTTTCCGAAATGACCCTCCTTTCTTGTGTTAGTGACGAATTATCTTTCTGGTCTATCAGAGGAGTGGAATACGAATCCGACCAACATACGTCGAATTTCATTTGTGACTCCGAAATAGGTAAGAAATCCCTTAATCAATTTTTTGACCTCTCTTTGGTAGTATTCAATAACAGGTGTGTTGTCCTCAGTACTTTTCCCCATTGCCAATACATGGGTGTATTTGCCTCTCTTCATTTCCTCTAGTGGAGGGCAAATGGTTGCTGTCATAATCCAGACACTGTTATCCTTCTGTTTAACAAAACATCAAAGGAACGAGTCGCTCCAAAAGTACAGCCAGCCAATAATTGTCTCACAAATAGACTCATCAGATAATCCCTCTATTTTCATGGCATCGACTATGTCATTGACGAGGTCGGCCATCACTTCGGTACCATTCAGACCGTCTTGGTTCGGCTCCTTTGTTTGACCATCCCAGGCAAATCCAAACAAGCCATGGTGGCCAGCCATAATTCTAATCGTCTCATCCAAACTGACACATGCATGATTGTTTATATTAAATACCTTCGGAACCGGGAAATCCTTCATGATGGAGTGTGCGCCATTTGTGAAGAATCTCTCAGCGTCTTTCATTTCACGTGGGAATTTTGTCGTGACATATCGTGATTTATGGACCCCAATCCAAACAGTTCAAATTTCTCATTGTCATATGTCACGAAGTCTTGTTTGTATTCACCAGGAAGTTTCATGATGATGTGATGGTGCTTGAATATAACTCGTGCCTCCCTTTCGCCCACAAGTATATGCATGTTCTCACGATTGCCAACGTTTGCTCTGCCCACCAAACTACGATAATCCCCTGTATTGTCACAATTACTTTTAGCCTTCTGGAAATACTTCTGATAGACATACAGCTGGTATTGACAGTGAGACTTCCGAACACTATTCTTTCTTAGGAACTTATCATGTTCTTCCCGAGTGTCGAAGAACAAAAATCATCATAGCTGTAATAACAATCAGCGTCCTCATATGCGGGGATAGCGAGCATGTCAGCATCGTCAGCAACATCTTTGTCATTATCCATTGGGGTATCTTCTTCCATAGATGGAGAATTTGGATCCAGGTCACACATTATGTAATCATGATAACGGTCAAATATTTTGTTTTGTACATCATCCCATTCCGTCAGCTGGTTTTCCATTGCATTCTGTATGAGTAATGGATTGAACAGATTTTTGTCATCTATGCAATCTTCCGCCGTTGATTGACTATCACCAGTATCATCTTTGTTAAAATCACCAATGTCGTTGCAGTCAACACCATACTCAACTGAATCTGCGAAGAGATTGTGTTCCTCCACCAGATCATGACCTTCATGAGAATCAGCCTCTGCGTACTCTACACATGGTTGTTTACCCTTTCGGCAATCTTTTGTAGGGATCTCTTTGTTGCTTAACACGTGTCTGTGTGCAACCTTAAAATGTTGTCTCATATGAGAGGCCGGTGTACGTCCAAATCTCACAAATGTTCTATTTCTGAGATCGACATGTAATTCACAATCGGCGCAGCAGAGGAAATCTGCTTTAAATCCCCTGCATCTGACATGAACACACTTCGTACCCTCTTGAGGGCCATCGTAAATGGATGAAAGCTTGCAAACTTTACAGGTCAAATTCATTTTCTTCTTGCTTTTTGATAGTTGAAGCAATCCTAGCGCTGGTTGAAAAGATGAGAATACCCCATCACCAATTCGCGCCAGTTTCTTTGCAGAATAATGGAAGAGCACGGAGCCCACACATATTTATTTTTCGACCGTTGCTTTTTTAAGTTATAGTTTCTAATTGAGACTCCCATGGACACACGTGCCAAATTTTCAGCCCCGACGTTGTTTGACATCATTTTTTCCATGAATAGCCACATAGTACAATATGGTAACTACTTTCATTCTTCCCAAAATGATTTCTCAACCAAATAATCCACAACCCGTGGTTTTTAACATTAATAATACTCATGGAAACAACTATGTCAACCATGCTGTCCGGTCGCTGACACCGCAGAGGCCACAGGTGCTGAGTGTGCTCAAGCGGGCCACGTGCTCGCTCCAACGTCACCTCTTCGTGAGGCTCAAAAGAACACCACAGATCTGATGGGGCAAATCTTCCACACCTTCATGAAGGAGAAGACACAAACTCTCTCCAAAAAGAATTAGGAATTAGTTCAAATGGCTCTCATTTGCCAAGCAAAGGTCGGGACCCGGAATACATCACAGACCCAAATCATCCATCCATTGCTGCACAAAAGAAGATTGCCAGGAACACAAACGGACTTGCTATCAGTGTTGAGACAGATAGGGAAGGCATTGTTATATTGGATGGCAGACTCGTTCCATACAAAAAGGGGGGTCTCAATGTTGCACATGCAACAAAATACTGGTCCTATTATGCTCATATCCGTCCTGGCATGAATGGTACTAGCTTTCCTGCTGTTACAGAGGAAAATGTGCATGATTTCCTTGAAAGGTTATGCTCAATCCGCCAAGATGTGCTCAGCATCGGGATCGGGAAAGCTTCATTCGAATCAGCAATAGTCGCAGTGTTCAATCAAAGCGGACACTAGCAGAGGTCAGCCAATAACCAGCCCTGCTGATGTTGAAGACCTTATGTGTAATTGGAAGGGAAGCGTCTTAAGTTGTCTCCAGCTTAATTGGAGAAATATTCGCAGTCTCAACACCGAGAACAGTGAATTTCTCAAAGAAACGCTTCCTATGACAATTGTTGTGCATGGAGCAACTCAGGATCCACCGTATACCATCAGTGACGCTATCAGTGATAAGGCAGATACAAAAAGAAGGGTGTCGAATCATGGCTTAGTCAAACTTGCGAACTCTGCCTGTGTAGATGTAAAGAAGAAATTTCAACATTCGAGGAAAAGTTATTTGGAATGTCTGTGAGAACCAAGGCAGGGGGCAAACAGCATGCACATGCTGATTGATCATTATGAGATTGAAGTTTCATTTGATATTCAGGCAAAAGGACGATCCAAGCCATACATCTTGGTGCAGAAGCGATTGTTCAAGGGAGGGAATTTTTCTGACAATAATCCACCAACTGAACAACATCTATGAGCACATCTCAATAGTGGGGACAAAGTTAAGATCCTCTTACAAGCTGCTATCTCAAGAGCAAAGAGGGCAGGGATGTCCGGGCAAGTGCTATCATCATGCATGGATGATTGCTATCGAGAAATAAACTGTTCATCAAGCATCACTCTTCCTCCTGACTTGGATGATGTACTTCTATAGAAGGCGAGTCATCGTCAATCAACTGTTTCTCTCATGATAGAAGGCTGGAGCAACATCCTCCACCAACAGAGATTTCCTGACACGTGGAGGAACACTGGAGGATTGCGCATCAACAGCCTTGGCAGCTGGAACAGTCTCGGAAGTGGCAGCACCAGCAGCCTCCAAAGATAGAGCTGCAACAGCAGGTCCAGTTCCAGCAGCCTCCAAAGATAGAGCTGCAACAACAGGTCCAGTTCTTACAGCCGATGAAGCCGCATCAATGGAATAGGCAGCAGCAACAGTTTGAATGGAGGGCTCCGCAGCACAATGAAATGGTGCAGATGGTGAACACTGATCAGGAGAAGTGGATGGATCCCCATCAACAGATGCAGCAGTCTTCAGGGATAGTGCTGATGCAGCGGATGGACCAGAAGCAGCAGACACAGCACCCACTTCAGATTGATCCTATGAATGATAGTCTGAGAAACAGCATAGATTTAGGTGAAACTGGCACAGAGCCAAAACAGCAGAGTGGTCTACATCTACAACAGCCAAGTCGGATGGAGTCAGAGAAGCAGCAGATGACTCTGAAACTTACAGAGCCACAACAGCAGAGTGATCTACAGCTGTTAGAGAAAATGAAGGAGGGTGCGTCTGCTTGAGCAACAGGCTCAGCAGCTGGGACAACAGCAAACCCAGATAGATATGGGGCATGATACAGGCCGGTATTGTCTGCCTTATGAGCTAGTTCAACCGCAAGAAACTCAGCGGGAGGAACAGCAGCAAACACAGATGACGACGGGACAGGGGACCAACGCACTTTAATTCTTCGAGTCCTCCTCCAAAAGACTGTCATCTGGTCTGCAGAAGACCGCGGTTACGGATTGTGAAGATGGTGAATCGAAGTCAAGTCTCAACAATGGAGAGGAATCGATCAATATGCATCAGCAGCATTCAGTTGAGACAATCCTTCATTCAAAGTTTGAATCAAATGGGCAGCAAAAATACTTGATCAGATGGACGGGAGATTATAAAGATAGTTGGCAACCTAAAGGCAACATTACATCTGATGTCATAGAAGATTTCAACAATAGAGAAAGATGCAAGAGAGAGCAAACAAGCACTTGGCTATGGTATCAGTGTACTCCATTCAATGCATATTTCTTGCTATTTCCTGTTTTACCCTCTTGTGTCACCCACATTGCATTCATTTCTTCTTTGTGAATTAAGATGCCATAGACAAGGTTGTCCAGACCATCTTGTATTCTAATAAGAAACCAGGGAAGGCAAGGCTGTACAAGGTTCATTGGGTGATGGAGTACCCTGATGAATGGTTACCTTATGACAAGGTTCCAACAGGCTTGAGAGTTGCTTTCGAGACAAGGAATGGCACTCAAAGAAAAGGGCAAAAGGAACAAAACTCTTTGCGTGCCAAGGCGTCTCCCGGAATGGCTCGGCTAAATGAGGTAGAAGTATTTATTTTCATCTAGCATGAATTTAATTGTTTGACTAACATTGGTTATCTTCTCCTACTTTGTGTATTTAGGACACAAAACGCAAAAAGGTGCCACAAGCACCTGCTGAAAGATCTGGAGAGAGAGAGAGTCGGTGGTGAGCGAATGATAAACTACCTTTGTGACCTGTATTACTTATCACCTCATGCGTACAATTTATTTCATTCTTCTTCCCATATTTTTCGTACCGTGAGTACAGACAACTGCCTAATTGTTTCCTTAGCATCCTCACTTTTGGATATGTAACAGGAAAGAGTACAGACGACTGCCTAATTGTTTCCTTAGCATCCTCGATATGTAACGTCCTTTCCTCAGCTTCATTAGCAGGGTCTCAAAAGCGGTCTCGTGAGTATCTGGTGTACTAGTGTCATATATTCACCTCCTACGTCAAAGTTGTGCTCAACATACGTGCACTTTTCAGTATTACCCGTGTTGAGTGTCTCGTGGTGGGTTCTCCAGCTGCAGGAAGGCCATGTGCAGTAGCTGCATGGAAGATATGATCGACAGTCCAGTCGCTCATGTTGCCGACAGACATGGGAACAAGCTCAAGAGAAGTCAATGTCAGATAATCAAATTTATGACAAAGCCAAAAACAAAATGTGCAGTAGATTGGAGCAAGTGTCATCATGGTACCAAAGAGGGCTTTCAGGCAGAAAGCGATTTCACGTATCTGAAGAAGTCTTTTCATGATGGAATGAGGAAGACTGGGAAAGCTAATTCTATTCTTGACAAGAATTGCATGAAGTGCAACAAACCCCTGCTTCCTATCCACGAGGGCGGCGATGGTAACTGATGATAGACATGAAACGTCTGCTTCCTTTCCGCGAGTTTTGCGATGGTGACTTATGATTGACGTTGATGTTTGGAACATGTTTGATGACACTACGGGTTGAGTGGCCCATTGCAGTGATGTATGGTCACTCTTTGGTTGATGCGGAGATTGCCATGGTGTGGTAGAGGAATCACAGTAGGTTTGAGTGGAGCTTTGCAGCGAACTAGCAGAGCATTCTGTTGGGGCTGAAATTTTTGCATGTGTGTCATTTTTGGTGGGCTCGGGGTGGTGGGCAATATGAGGGGCTACTGTAGGCAGGTAGCCGTAGCATAATAAGTAAGCCTAAGCTAGATTCCAACTGTGGCCTACCTACCTCCGGTAACCCACCGGTACAACTCCGGTAACCCACTGGTACACTCTTAGATCCCTCCCATACGTAGGAATCTGTGTTTTGGAAAATCAAGTAACTCTTGTGCAAACTCCGGTAACCCTCCCGTACACTTCTGGTTACCCTCCCGTACACTTCCGGTATGCCACCGGTAAACATATTTTTAGCTACTAAGTAATGCAGTTATAGCCACTACTTAGATTGATATCGACTCTAAGACTTACTGAGAAGTCTGTTTTCCTGTAAAAAAGTACCAATTCCTATCATACCTAGAAATGAATCCGAAAGCTCCTTTTGGTCTCGAATTTCCAGTAACCTCCCGGTAGACTCCGGCAACCCTCCCGTACACTAGTTTACCAGAGGGTTACAGAAGTGTACTGGCGGAGGTTACCAGAAGATACCATTCCTGGGGCTCCGGTAACCTCCCCGTACACTCAAGTGTATGGGGAGGTTACCGGTGTTTTTCATTTGCAGTGAGACTAATGTGATGGAGGTGATCACGTTTTTGAATTTTTATGTTAATACTGTACTCACTTCACTGTCTTCTTTACAAATGCAAAAATAATCCACATTTGTGCAAATAATCTGGGAATGTGAAAAGGATATCCTCAATCATACAAATTATCCAGAAATGCTCCAAAAATCCTCTATATCTGCAGAAACCATGCAGATTCTTGCAGAGGAATATAGCACAAGATCTAAAAGTCTGGTATCACCCAAATGATCTGCAATCATACAAGTAATCTACAATTGTGCAAAAAATCCATCATTGAATAATCCACTAATTCTCAAATGATCTAGTAATCCTGTTAATATGCTTTATGTTTCAAAAAATCTGACTTCCAAATATATTATTGTATTTTTGCTGTTGTTAGCATATTTCATCTATCTTCAAATAAATGAGGTTGTAGTTATACATTGGCTTAAATGGCAGTACATTTGAATGTTGGTGGTGCTTGGGGACTGGGCATTATGGTTATTGAATTGGCATTTTCTGAATCAGCTCAATTACTTTTCATTACATACTTATGATCTCATCATGGGCTCCACCAAAACTCGGGCCGCGGCATAGTCTCAAAGGGTCCATCTTGGCAATAACCATTATTTGTAAAACAATTGAGACTACCACAGAGAAGGCAGTATTAAATACACATGGGGGTTGCAGGAAACTTTTACATCATTCAATTTCTATCCATTCTTCCTGTAACTATATAGGTTCAACAAACTACAAGTCCAAACACTACAAACAATATTTAATGGATATTTTAAAACTTTTTATGTTTGTTTTCCACTTGATGACTCTATCAATTGTACAAATTATTCATTGGACACAATAATCTGTATTTTTCATCACAATAAAAGTAAGTATGTAAGCATTAGTATTCTATTTAGCTCTTCAGCTGCTGTAACTCACACAAGAAGTCATACAAAGTTAAATTACTTCCCTTCAGCAGTAGGAGCAGGAGTGCATTGGTAAGAACTACTAGAAGTAAAGTAAAATTGTATTTGTATGCCAAATTTTTTGTTGACTCCAACTTTGTAAGCACGCATTCTTGACAGATATCACTCTGACTTCTTTCCCTCCCATCACCCCCCAAATTTGAACATCTAATTCTCAAATGTTGGCCCATGCACCCCTTTTTTGCAATTTTTGCAATGCAGTGGCATCAGGGCAACATATGAAATGCAACTGCATTGCCTCGTTTACACACCCCATCACACTACAAAGTGAGAATCACACAGAAAAAAATACAACATCCATGATTTTGAGAACCGAGATCACAAACCTGGCTCAAAAGAAACATCACAATGTACTCACCTTCTTTTTTCACTTAAATCTTTCCTATTGCAACCATGAACATGCAACAATCAGCTTGAAAAGAGGAGGTCACTATGACAAATGAATGTTCAATTTTATTGTGGCTGTTAGTTTTGTTTTGTTGAAGAAGGCATGGACAATTTCTTTTACCATAGCATTTTTCATAATGGCATAACTCTCAAATTTGCCACTCAACAACCAACCAACTGACTACTCACAACTGATTGACAATAATATAACTCACAGGAGCTTATCTATCTCACATACCTCACCTCCTGTCTCATATTCTGCTCCATATTACACGTGCTTTTGCCACCAACCTGATTCTTTTCCCTCCCATCTTCTGCCCTCTTCCACCTTTGTCATCCTTACCATCATCCATCATCCCATTTTATAGTGATTATAACTCCTCCTTCTGACACAAAGCCCCCTTCTCCACACAATTCCCTTCCAACTTCCTTTTTTTCTTCCCCATCTTCTCCCCTCTTCCACCTTTGTCATCATTACCATCATCCCATTTTATCGGGATTACGTCTCTCCCTTCTGAAACAAAACCGTCTTCTCCACACAATTTCCTTCCAACTTCCAAAAATAAACGACTGACATTATTAACACAGATAATTTTGTAATCAACAATCCACATGATGCCAATGAAATTCAGTTTTATATGATGCAACAACAAATTGAAAACGTGCCTCAAATGAGGAGTGTGATGTAGTCTGCTCAGTCTCGCACTACTCAACATTACACGTTTCAAATTCAACTGCAAGCAGTGATGAAATTAGCATATTTTCCTGGGTACAATTGCATTGAAACATGCCAATTAAAATAACACAAAAGGAAACAATCTAACAACAAGGGAATTAGTAAACCATCGATGTGACAAAACAACTCTGTATGTGACAAACATATTGAATACATGCTTATTATGTTACTTAACAATAGAACAGAGTGAACGCTTCAATATTATTGATAATGTTGTGATGGTTAGATTTGAAAATAGTTCTTTTGATTGCAACATTCTCATTTTTATCAATAAACAAATACATTCTTGATAGTATTTGGATGAATGCAAATGCAAAGCTACTCTCTTCAATGATATTACTAATGAATTGATTCTTCAGGTGATTGCTCTCAAGATAGGAATTGCTGATTAGTTTTGATGCATTGTCCATATAGTTTGTGAAATATTTGACACACAGAGTTGTAAAAGTTGGTGTGAAAGCTGAGGAAGGGACAATTGCAATCACATACATATCCTTTTAGACATGAGGTTATTGAAGGAAGAGTCATCTTCAAAAAACAGATTCCTTCATAAGTTTAGTAATTGTGATTGCCATCATACCCTTTCTATTGTTGTTACTATTAGCAGTGTACATTTTATGTCCTTTTGAGTGATACCATGAGTTTTGCCATAGGAACACTGCAGCTTCTGCAATCTGTTGTTGCTCATGACTGCATGAATGTTACTAAAAATCACAAGCTAATCTTTGTTAACCTATCAATTTCTTTCATCTCATTGTTGGAGCCCGAAATCCCTTACCCATAGGAGTGACATATATGTGGTTCTTCAGTTAAGATGAGACTTGATGCACACAGATCTTGGTATTGCACCAAAGTTAATATATATTTACAAGCAATCTTTATTGTTGCATTTCAAAATTTTCTGACAATGGTTTAGGAAGTCCTCAATGAGCATGTGTCCTGACATAAATTGAAACAACTTTAACACTAAAAAGTAGGATGCCACATCTTTAGAGAAACTTCACCACACCAAGGCTTGGAACCCAGAAGACAAGAGAAAATGATAACTTGAGGTAGAAATGGTGTTGAGATCTTGCAACCATTTTATAAATGAAATTCAAAACTGTCCCACAGCAGGGCCTCTGACCAAAATTTTGTTAGATCTAAATCCTACATTATTGTGAGTATTTGCAACATTGTTGCAAAAAGTTGAGAGGTATCTACAAGTATGAAATTATTCATCATATACCTGCAACCAGTTGTGAACGTACTTCAACCAAGTTTGAGTTACTCGCAACCAGTTGCCAGATAACTGCAGTCAGCACAAAGGTCATTGTACTACTTACCATATCAATGTAAATGATATTATTTCTTTGGTAAAATCAGTTTGTCCACAACTGCAGGTGCAAGCAAATATCCATTTGAACAAAGGGCTTACTTGCTCTGTCTTGCTTGTAAAGGATACTAGATTGAACAATGTTATGGTGATGCATGTTGTTGTGTGACATGTGTAGGTTGATCACTCTTGCACAAAAATAGCACCCATGTCTTGGGTCCCATCTGAGAGGGCTGGTTGCCAAAGCATCAGCAAGCAAGCAGGATAAGCTGTTAGTACAGATGACACACAATGCCTCCCTGATAAGAGATGTGTCTGTTGAATTGGTGAGCTCTGTTTATTGAATGCTTTTGGAGAGCAACCCTGTCTTTAAAATTCGGCCTACCATTTAGCGCCATCAGCACTCAATCACAGCATATGCAACTTAGTGTCTCTCAAAAGAATAAAGGCACCATCTGAAGGAACAGAAGAAGCATGAAATGGCAAATATTACAGTACATCATGTAAACAAATGATATTGTGTCTGCTTGTACTGTTGCTGGAGAGATGGACATGAACACAGTGAATTGAACAACATGATTTATTATATTCAACAGATTAGTTCAAAGATTCAATATAGCAGCAATATAACAGCAACAAGAGACACCAAAGAAATGGACATAGAAAAATATGATATTGCATTTGCACCAGCATAAAGGTCGCTGTGTGTGCCTTCTTTGCTCCAGATAGTTGGGTCACTAGGGAATAATGTGAATTCCCTGGTAAAATCCAGTATATTGCCCGGGAAAACATGCTCCGTAAATTACCCGATGTTATCCGTGGGGTACCTGGGGGAACCTTTTTACCCAGGTAAATGGGTAAATTGAAAATTACCCGGACAAGCTCAAAATGCTACTCCAGAAACATACACTTTAACTTATTAAACTAGTCTTCACCTTCTTCATCCCCTTCAACCTCTACTTTGTTGTCTCCCCCTTTCACCATCCTCACTTTCAGATCTTCTGGCTGTGTTGTGTTCTTGATAAGCTCAATCAATACCTCCTCTGTAGTGGCCAAAGGCTCCAACTTATCATCATCATCACCATCACCTACATAGTCTGGTGGCTCAGCCATTGCATGCCACCCTTCCCTCCTTATCCAATTCAATTTAGTAGAGGACACTCTCAATATGCGAACAACTGGATCCACATCGATATCATCAAACACCATCCCACCATATTTCTTGAGTAGTCTTGTCCTCATCACCGCCAAATTGTCCATCACAATCTCCCAATCCTTGATCCAACACTTGAAGAGTCTTCGTGGACCCACCTGCTTCTTGAGCTCCTCCACATCAACACCCCACTTAAGAAGCCCCAATTCAAACTGTTCATCCTCTTCTCCCCAACAGGCACCTTTACTCAAGCAGTCTGACTTTTCAAGCTCTGCCCTCTTGATCTGGGCTTGACGAATATTTGAGGCTGTGTACAGTGTGCATTGCTTGAGAACCTATTGTCAGAACTCAGGTGTGAACGCTTGCTTGTCTTGATCATCTTCTTGTCTGCCCATCCACAATCTGCCCCTCCACTCCCAGTGATCTTGGAGGTCACTCCACAGGCAATGTAGCCAAAGACCGGAGCGTGATGGCGAGAATACTTATCATGCCACTTGGCAGAGTTTCGTGCAATGCAATCAGGTGAATTGAAGCAGGTCTGCTGATTAAACATGCCCGTACTGAAATGAGAATTGGGCAAAAATAATTTAACAATAATTGTTCATTGATTCACCAGTTTTGGAAATGCTTCAATTCATTCCAGAAGTGATCCGCTTTTCATCAATAGTACCATCAACGTGACAGAGAAGCTTCTAATGCTGTCCTTGATCTCATTGTGAACAGCACCATTTCCTTTGAGCCTTCTCTTAGCATCCTGAACAATGTCGGGACGGACAGAACAAACGTAAACAGTGTAAGCAAAGTCATGCAGAATTTTTGGTGACCTCTTGGCAATTGCATCCATAATGGGCTTGAATATACCCTTTGATTGTTCAGTAATGAGAGTACCCCACTCATCATCCACAGTGTACACATCAGCTCTTCTTCCTCTACCGTGAAGTCATCCCCATCATCCGACTCATCACTGCTCTTGTCAGCACCATCCGCATCATCTTTGTAGCTTGCATTGGCTTCAACTTCTTTAGTGATTTTGTAAGAGGATAGAAAGATGTCTTCACAGCACAAGTCATCCCGACTCTTGACCAGGTGCTTGCGGGTCAAATTTAAGTAAAAGCACACCTTATCCATGTTGGGTTTGTTCGAATCAGCCATCCTAAGTAATTTGAGAAGAGGATAAAGTGCACGTAAGAGAAAGAATATGCATTTCCAAATCATTTCATAACTTTTATATGACTTGGGATGTGTGTGCAGAAATAGTAAGTGGTAAGTGGTAAGTGGTCACAGGGAACTTCTGGTATCACGGTAAACTGGCAAATCTGGGTCCCGCAGGACTCAGCGGGTAACTTTTGATAAACATGGCTCGATTGTTCCCTTTTAGGGGCGTCAATTAGTGATAATGAATAATCCGGTAATGCTTGGGGAATTCCCAGGGAAATTGCAACTAAGGCTGCAGCACTTGAGATACAGCTCCTGAAAGCACTTAAATGAATTTAAAAGGTATTTTCACCCAATAGGGTTAGTGAAGGACCTTCAAACAATTAACATATTGTGACTCCTTCACAAAGAAAATTATCTCCTTAAACAAGTGAATCACCAGGAGGCACAAACCCAATGCTGTTGTAAGCAAAAGGCATTAAGAAAATGATCTCCCTCATGAAGTGAATCACCAGGAAGCACAAGCCCAAAGCTGTGGTATGCAAAAAGTATGGCAGTACTGCAAACTCAAACCATAATTTTGAACAAGCATGAGAAGTATGGTATTTGAAAGCATCCACCAAAGGAGCGATCAGAGAAATCGTTTAGCTGTGGCACAATTCACCAAAAAGCTAGTGCCACTGTCTGCAAAACACCACAAATTTAGCAGGTATGACAAGAAGTTATAGCACACACAGACGAATTTTGGGCACCATCACATGAGAGATGGCAAGGAGTCTCAGATCGTCCTGAACACTTGGATGTGGTAGTACTGTGGAATGAAAATTAGAATGTAAGGAACAAAAGAGGAATAAGCACAGAGATCAAACTTACCCCAGTTTGCATAAAATTACCCTTGTACACGTTGAAAACTAGATCAAAGTGTGAATAATGCCATTGTTTCAAATGCATCAACTGTGTCAGCTTAATTTGAAGAGTTAAATCTTATATGATTCAATTGTTTCTGATATCACACTTCAACAAGATCAAAAAACTCTTGCAACAAAAAGCTAAAATGATACAAAAATCAAAATGACTCTGAAAAAATATCTATGACAGATATTAGACGCCTTTCTCAATAGTGCAAAATGCTCCTTCACAAGTTCACAGGGAAGACTGCCAACTTCTTTGGCTGCTTCACCATGGTACCGCAGAGGAATTGAAGATCAAAACCCACAGAGATACTTATTCTTTGATAGCAGCAGTAACACAATCATCAAAGATGATTGTGGTTCTCATGGTAAGTCAATGTTTTATGAAAAAAGGAAGACCCATGCATTTACCGTAGTCAAATAGGCATGTGCAATTGGAACTTCCTCAGAAAAGGAATGAGCCATGTTACTATAAAACTCTTTCTCAACTCAGACAGCAAGAAGTGTATTGTGACATCAAACATTGAGCAGTATGATCAGAAAAGATGAAAAAGCAAGCAAAGAATGCAGGAGGAGTTGCTTGATCTTGATCATCAGCTGGAGCAGTGCTTTGCAAATGATACTAGGATAGGTTTTTGATCTTTTCAAAATTACAGCTTATTGGTCGAATTTTACTGCCAATACTGTAGATATCAGAATCAGAAGAGAAGAGAAGAGAAGGATCTCTAAGATTCCTCAACCTTTCTGGTCAATCCTGCTTCGTAACTATATGTTTTTTGAAAAATTATGGTACAAGTTAGGTACTACCTATGAGAATTGATTTCCAAAGATGTGCCCTCCAAAAAATGAGAGGTGGAGTGGTAGATCAATCCTTTTGAGATTGAGGTTGAGGGAAATATATATATTTGATTAAATTGCAATTAAAGTGATGTTCAAATATATATCATTACATTAGAAGCTACTTAGTACTTAATTGTCAAAAATGAGTGTCAATGAGAAATAAGACTATTTTCTAATTCATACTTCTCAATGATAATCATATTTGATGGAGAAAGCTAGATCTTTGGAAATACAATGAATGCATAGGTAGGAATAGTAGTCATTCACATACCTCTCATTTATAGGCATATTTCTAGGCGATAAACTTATTTTTCCAAGAAGACATATTTCTTGGATAAAAGTCTTATAATTCTATTTCCAAGAAATAAGCTTTACTCATGAATTAACACTATTTTCTAGAAAGACACAATGGATAGTTTCAGTGTATCAATGCACATTACAACTATTACTTTTGTAAATGTAAAATAGATCAGTTCCCTCACCCTCATTCAACAAGTGATAGTGTAGCAAAAGTGGATCATTGCATAGCTGTCAGGAAATAATCCAATTATATTTAAGTGTATTTGCTTCAAAACAGGCTGCCTACTTAAGACGGCTAAATACAAAAGGAGCACTCCTGCTCTGTCTTTCATCCGTGTGACGGACAAAAATGACGTCACAGTTGGAGTAAAACAATATTTACAACCTTACATCGATCGAAAGATCTTTTTCAGAGCTTTCGAACGGTGTTCTTATTTTGTTTGTTTGAACGGTCTTTCACGAGTTATTGTGAGTTGAATGCAGCAGATCGGAGCGATCCGATACATTCATTCTTGTAGAAGAATGGTATGTTTCTACAGTACTATAGTAGAGCTACTTTGTTCGATCCAAAATTCTTTTTTTTAATTTACTCGAAATCAGTTTTTTGGAATCCACTGTCTGGCCGGCTGGGTATCATGATACCTCTAGGATACACAGTGCTCCTATTGTATATAGCCGTCTTATTGTGTAGTGTTTACTGGCATCTACTACCAGTAAGCCAACCTTAGACAAGGAAAGAGAAAAAAATCACAGAAAGATCATAGGTGTGAATAAATTCATCATTAAATGTGATAAATCATTTCATTTGAGATTAAGTGTGATAGCCAGGGCCGCAAAAAAACAATAAGGGGGAGCTTTACTAACAACAGAACTCTTGGTATTCATCTGATGAAGTGGCTAGGAATTATGCAGATATACAAATACAGACATGAAGGTAACATAAAAGGAGTCTTAATTTACTTTCAACATGAACAGTGATCATCTTTAGTCTCTAGTGTTCCTGCTTGGATCCATCACATGAAATCACATTTACTCATGTTTGCAATGTATTTCCAAAATCACACAATCCATTGATTTTGTTAGACAACCACCTTTTGTTGATATGTTTTATCTCAAATGGTGCCAATTTAGACACTAAACTGATCCCTATGCCAACTGTAAGCAGCATCCACCCTCTGGATCCTCTCCCCACAGACCAATATATTTTCAATTGGATGCCTACTCTTGCATTGCAGGGTTGATGCAAACCCAGCCCATAGACTACATTGCTACCTGACCGACAACTATAATCAGCAGTGGGTATAGCTTGAGGGAAAGCTTTCTATTTCCTTCACTATTAATCATCATTATTGCTGCATCTCAATTATTTTTCCATACAGTATTAACATCAGGATTACCCACAACCCCGGGCACAGACTGAAGTTGGGTCACCCATCCATATCACTTCCATGTGAACAAGACTATCAAGCAGGGATGTGATTTGAAGGTGAATGTTTATTTCTTGTATGGTGTTTACCATTTTTGCTGCATTTAATTAAATTTTCAATCAAATACTAAACATCCCATCGTGGATTCTGTCACCTTAGACTGCAGTTAAAAAATAAATTTCAGAATTATAGAGTCATTAGTTTTAGAACTTCACTTTAATGATTTAAATACTCCTTCTACTTTAATTTTATATCACAAGGAAATAATATTAGTCATACCAAAGTCTACTTTTATGTGCAACTCTGATGGAATGTTTGAATCAGCAAATACTATGTGATTCTGAAGGTCGACAGGCCAGATGTTTTGATGCAGTAATGTTAGCCAGGGATGTTGGAATTATTGCAGTCGATCCAATAGAGACTACCGCTATTAAAAGCAAGTATAATACACCATCATTTATAATTGACGCAGTAATGGAATGTGTTCAATATTGCATGATACACTTTTGATGTTGCAGTCAAACCTATAATGGTCAACACATACATTGGTTCGATCCAGAAAGAAGCAGTCTGCCATTTTCTAGTTCAAAATAATAGCTCAAACATTTTGAGAGTCATTCAACTAGGAATACAGTTATCACTCCACCAGATCTGTTCACAGCAAGCGTTCATATGGTCAAAAAGCGGATCCCAAGAGTTTGCAACATTATCAGCAACTCCAGTATCTTGCTTGCAAGTTGCATGGACCCAATCAACAAAATACTTCCCAGATCCCTTAGATACACTTGGATTGCTACCAGCCACACATGCTGATTTGGATAACCACGTGATGCTATCAGCACAACACTCTTCAATGGTATTGTAAATTTGTACAGATAAATTTTCTACGGACATATCAGAACCCTTGATGCATTTGTTATTGTTTTTGTCCGGCCACCAGTAATTGTCTTCAGATGCCTTGGTGGATTTCACAGAGCAAAGATCCCCCTCTATCCAGTTGTATTCAGATTCACAGCACTCATCAACATTGTTATGAAGTACAATGTAGTTATCAATAACAATCCCACCACATGTGGAATCACCACACTCCTGATCGCAGTCACGGACACAGACATTGCTTCCAGCAATGTCACCGCGGTACCATTTTCCAGTCCCACAGTAGCAGTTGCTGGCAAGGGACTCAGCCTACAAGTTAAAAGTGGTGTGTAGGATTCAGAACATGAGCAAATCCTAAAGCACTGTGCATTTCTGTGACACATAGATTGCACTCACTTCACACGATGATTTCATGGTCCATGGAAGTTTTGACTCGCAGCAGCTCAAAGGATCAGAAAAGAGCTCATCTTCAGTTGATGCTGCGAGGCCTCCGCATAGCGGGCCATTTACCTCATCACAATCGATTACACACTTGCCAAGGGCATAGTCAACATACCACAAGCCACTGCCTTGCTTGTTCATGCATTTATTTTTGTTCCATGCACCATAATATCTGTCACAACACTCCTCAAGGCTGTTGTATAACCAGGTAGAAGGGTTCAATTGCATGTAAAGAGGGACATTGTCATCTTGGAGACATGTTCCGCTGCCGCCATCCCAGTCTGGGTAGTAAACACCAGTACCTTCAGAAGCATTTTCTCCCACTGCTGTGACTGGCTCACCAATGACACCCCATGCCATTAAGCATGTGGTAAGAATAGATTCAAAACTAGACGTTAAGCTTTGGATCTTGTTACTGAGGACTATGGCGAAGCGTCCACTTCCAAATGCAGAAGACACACTCTCAGATATTGTGCTAACAATTGAAGCCACCATAGCTTTATCCCCAGGACTGTTGCAGCTGGCAGTCTGGCAAGTGAATATATGGGTTACCTCATAATTGATCTGCCAAGAAGAAGCGTCTTGCAATTTCCGCCACCAGAAAGAGACAGCAAACGATTTCTTTTTGTGTAACTGTTGCCACAGACAGATGTGATATCAACTGAACAGTTTTCTTGATTATCACATGTCAGTTCTTGAATAGTTGTGGTGGAAGCTGATGTCAAGATCATTTGTTGCTCTTCATCTAAGCTATTACAGATGTCAAAACTTAACGAAAATGAGCCAGGTGTCACAACTGTTTGTTCCACAATTGTGGGTGAACTTGAAGGCAAAGTGGTCAAGGTTTCAGTGGGGAAAACGATGGAGAAAGCTGGATATCAAGGGAAGTATACACGAAACAAAAACCGATGCACTTAACCACCTATATGAACGCTTAACTTACTGAAGGTAGAGAAGACTGGGATGGTGTCATCGTTGGACTTGCAGTGGGGGGTGAAGTTGGATATAGCTAGGAAATGAGGTAACAAGTGAGGTTGCACCATTAGATATAAGCAAGGACCAATAGGTATAGCACGGGCAGCTCATTTTCATCTTACTGAAGGCATTGTTGAGATGGAAGGGCTTATGCTTGGCCTAAGTGATGGAGGTTGCTGTGGGTTGGTGGAATATTGGAATGGAAAGCAGCAAAGATAAGAGAAAACCCAAGCCACACACACCCATGTTCATATCAACTTACAGAGGGAAACACTGTAGGGTTCTGTGATGGGGTCTCGGAAGGAAATAGAGATTCTGATGGTGATAGTGTCATCATCAGGGTTGGTGAAAAAGATGGAGAACCCTTTTTGTAGACAGAAAAAATACATCCAAATTTTCTTATGAAAATACACAGTGGAGGCCTAGGAAAATGAATATTGAACTCACCGAAGGTACTGATGACTGGGATGGTGTCATTGTTGGACTGATGGTTGGGAAAAATGTTGGATATACCTGAAGAACAGGGTTATGAAGCGACTTGCTCAGTGAATATGTATAGACAAAAACAATATGGACAGAAGTATTGAGTTTTTGCAACTTACTGAAGGCAGCTCTGACTGGGATGGTATTGAAGACGGGTTTCTGCTTGGCCAAAGTGATGAAACAACCTTTGTCAATGAAGATGGAGTGAGGTATGAATGTGAGTCATCAAACACATTGACAGCTAAATCTTTGAAAACCTTACAGAGGGGAGTACTGTAGGGCTCTGTGATGGCATTCCAGAGGGCAATGATGACTGTGACGGCGACACTGATGGGGTCACAGATGGTGGAAATGATGGAGATGACTGTTGATGGCAATAGCAAGAAGGAAGCGGCTGCATCAGTAAACATAAACATCAATCAGCAGAGGCTCTATTATGTTAACTCATTCACAACTCACTGAAGGTACTGATGACTGGGATGGTGTCATTGTAGGGCTTCCAGTGGGAAAAAATGTTGGATGTACCTGAAAAGAATTGTAAGAAGTTGATCAGTACACATACAGACAAAAAAATATGGACTGTTGTGATGTGTTGTTGCAACTGACCGAAGGCAGTGCTGACTGGGATGGTATAGATGATGGGCTTCCACTTGGCCAAAGTGATGGAACGAACTTTAGTAAGGCAGATGAAGTGAGGTGTGATTCATCAACCATAATGTCAGTTAAAAAATTTGGAAAACTCACAGAGGGGAGTACAGTAGGGTTCTGCGATGGCATTCCAGAGGGCAATGATGACTGTGACGGCGACAATGAGATGGTCACAGATGGTGGAAATGATGGAGATGACTGTTAATGGGAATAGCAAGAAGGAAGGGGCTGCATCAGTTAACATAAACATCAATCAGCAGAGGCTCTATTATGTTTACTCATTCACAACTCACTGAAGGTACTGATGACTGGGATGGTGTCATTGTAGGGCTTCCGGTGGGAAAAAATGTTGGATGTACCTGAAAAGAGTTGTAAGAAGTTGATCAGTACACATACAGACAAAAAATTATGGACTGTTGTGATGTGTTGTTGCAACTTACTGAAGGCAGTGCTGACTGGGATGGTATAGATGAAGGGCTTCCACTTGGCCAAAGTGATGGAATGTGCTTTAGTAAGGCAGATGAAGTGAGGTGTGAATCATCAACCATAATGTCATTGAAAATTTTTGGAAAACTCACAGAGGGGAGTACTGTAGGGTTCTGCGATGGCATTCCAGAGGGCAATGATGACTGTGACGGCGACAATGAGATGGTCACAGATGGTGGAAATGATGGAGATAACTGTTTCAGAATAAAACAAGACAGATTATGTTAAATCAGTAAGCAGAAACATCAAACCAGCAGAGTCTGTACTATGTTTACATATTCACAACTCACTGAAGGTAATGATGACTGGGATGGTGTCATTGTAGGGCTTCCGGTTGGAAGAAACGTTGGAGGCATCTAGAAAGCAGAGATATTTAACACGTGGCATCGGATATGAAGACAAGACAAACATTAAAACCATATGTGTGAAAAATGATTTGCAACTGACCGAAGGTAGGGATGACTGGGATGGGATAAATGATGGGCTTCTGGTTGGTGGTGACAGGATCTTGTACAGGGCGTGAAGACAGTACAGGAGTAAAAGAGATTCGTGCAATGTTTTGTGAAAGTTTGACATGTGTTTTACTCATCTTTGACTTACTGTTTGACTGGGCATTGGTGCACTGACCACTGTGACTGTGAATGAACCAACACTTAGGTTATTTTGATTGTCCTTGGCAGAAACAGTGACAACGGTAGATCCAAGAGGAAAGGTTGATCCGCTATTATGACTCAATGTAACTGTTGGATTTTGATCACAATCATCCACTGCAGTGGCAATAAAATTAACAATGGTAGATGTCGAAAAGAAATTGGCTGTCATCACTGTGACAGTGTATGGAAGAGTATAGCCATCTATTTTTGGTACTGGGGGGGATGTGTCAAGGAATGTTATTGGACCGATTGCGGCTGGATACAGCGGAGTAGAGCACCCATCTTCCAGCACAACAGTGTTTCCTTTCAGCAGTGTGTACTTGACTTGGACGTTACATGTGCTGGAGCGATCATAGTAGACCCAGTTACCTATTGATGCTGTTGTTGATGTAGGATAAATAATTGCACAATAAGATTTCAGTGTACCTGAAGAGCAAATTTAGCAATTTGACTTACAAGAAGTGCTGTGACATGATGATCCTACCATGGTCGGAGAGCTGTCACCAATGCAACCCCATCCAGATTGTTGAGCAGTGCTGTAAATGTCCTTATTATTGATCAGTCCATCTGGGTATTTGGTTGTTAAATCTGATGTACCAGCTGAAATGTTATCAAACCGGATATCCATGGTCCCTGCAGCAGTAGTTGATGCCAATGCTCCATGCCAGTGCTCTACGAAGAAGCGAATGTTACCAGATGGAGTCCGACATTGTCTGACTTCAACTCCATGACCATCTGCAGATGGAAGGGTAATGATGGTTTTGGCGACAGTGACCAAAAAGTGAATGCGTGCAAATTGATGGAGGGTGTTTTTTGTCTTCTTCAATAGCATGGATGGTTTAAATCTCTTAAGTTGATGAAAAATCATTCCAAAGAGAACCACTCTAACATTGCTGTCAGTGCAAAAACACCCCATAATGGAACATACCATTTGATTAGGGTTTGGACAGAGTTTAACTCTGTTCTTGGAACTCAAAGATGCGCGGACAATACCAGAGAAGAATGCTATGAGAAGAATGGTCACCAAAATCTTGTAAAACAAAGCTGTCCCTCCTGAGAGATTAGGCACATTTTGCCATATCAACCAACCGCCAGCCACCATCACCATCCTGGCTTTCACCTTGTCTGACATAATCATGCCAATTCCACACATGAAGGGAATCATCCATCCAAAGATAGTGGTCACAGCAGAGGCAGTCCTGGTTAGAAGCCTGAACATGCCATTGAAGTGCAAGCATTCCTTTTGATACCCATATTTGATACTGAAAATCATTGAAGTGGCAAGTTGAATCCTGCGACAGTAGAAGATGGGGGTCTGGCCAAGCTTGTAGTAATTATTGTGATTGTGTTGAGAGGAGCAGCA